>OU343223.1:31293999-31461437 GCA_910596185.1 Chrysanthemum makinoi
CAAAAAAAAAATCAATTTGGTTTTGATTCTTGTGTTATTGGTACGTTTCGGAAATGGACTTGGGATTGTGACTTGGATTTTGGATAATACGGATACTTAATGGACTATATTATACAGGTTGTGACTTGACATAATTGGATCGTTATCGGATTTACAATATTGTACTTTGGACTTGTTGGACATTTTGGGACTTGAGACGGTATAATATATTAGACTTAAAATGAATTTAATATATTAGACGTGGAACGGACACAAAATATTCAATAAACCCAAAGCTAATAATTACGCGAACGATAACGAAACATAAAATTTATAAATATTGTAATTTCAAACTTGGTTTATTTAAAGTCACGATGACTTGGGAACGTTGTATAATTGGATGCGTCATGCTGAAATTTATAAAAACATTCTAAACGTATATTTTTAAATTCAAATCTCTTTTCTTGATATAAAATCTGACAAGAATATAAACAGGTGTTCTTTTTAAGTGGTAAAACCTTTATTGTTTGAATTGCAAATTCAAACTTATCATTTTTTATTAATCATGCTTGTTTTATACAAGCTATTTGGGATTATGGGTAAATACCGAAACTTACCAATTAACTTACTTTCTTGGTGTAGTTATGTATCGTTACTTCCTCGATTTCTTTCTGGTCACTGTCTTCTCGACGTGAGTCTTCGTCGATACTTCTTAACTATTCCTCATAATATATTTGGATATATATATTATGCTTTGTTGTGAGTTACGTTTGGTGTGAGTTACAATCGGATGCATATTATACTTTTGGCGCGAGTTGTATGTCAAGTCTATGTTTTCTTACCACCACATGAAACGTTGATAATAAAATTTTTGCGATATTGATACTGGACTTTTGATATTTTTTATACGAGTATTCCACAAAAAACTAAGACACGTTGTCTTTTGAAAACTCATTTACTTTGCGAGTCGTATTCTGAGATAAGATATACCTATTAGGTTGTGCCAATCCTGTACAGTTGTGCCTATACTTCTTGATATCGTTGTGCCTTGCTTGTTGATATTGTTTCGCTTTGCTCCATGATGCCAGTTGTGATTTTTGTGTTACTTCATGTTGCGGTGAGTTCATGGCCCCTACTTTTACTTGTTTTATAACCGTTTTAGGGGAGAATACATCCTCATTTTGACAAAATGCCAATGCTTGATTGATTTGAACACGCTATTGATAATTTGATTTGATGAAATGCGTGATATGATTGAATTGAATATGCTTTTATGTGGACACAAGAGATTGATTTAAATGAAATGTTTTGATTGGACCTGGGAATGTTTTTGTGAGCTATTACGTGTTAGGTTAAGGTTAGAAACCCAAACACCGATCGAATTGTTAAATCCTGGCTCAGGATGGTGCGAGTGTTATAGGTAGATCTATCGTGGTTGCGAACACCGTCTGGATTTTGGATACCCAACTTGCCATGATCTAGTTTGTACTTGGGATGCTCCAACTTGCCATGACGTATAACATGTCGGGTGTTGCGTGTGTTTAGAGACAGTTACGGCATGTCGTTGTCTAGCGTTAGTTTCAGGACTTAGCTTGCGTAATAGTTAAGCTTGTGTGACCCTATATGCATTGTAGTTTCTAGACTTTGATTTGATTGGATATGGTCCAAGTTATTTTTTATGAGCTATTTTGTGGATAAATGTTTTGATACTGCGAGTTAGGCAAGATATGCCTTGGTTAAATTTGACTTATTTATAAGAAATGATTTGCACTTGAAAACCTTGTTGTCCACATAACTATTTTACTAAAGGTAAACTCTGCTTTCATGACATTGTGGATGGCACAATGGTCGTAAGGCTCTTTTGAACTCGCGATACTTTTACGCAAAACTATGAACTCACAAACCTCGTGTTGACGCTTTTAGCATGTATTTTTAGGTTTTGAGGCGATAGCTTATTTTTGGAGGCGCTTGGCAAATGGCATGGCATGGTCATAGATTACTATGATGTATATTTAGGACCGCTTTATTATGGGCCTTTATTTCCACACTAATGTAAACTTTATACCTTTGATTATTAAGTTTCTTAATGTAAAACCGTTGTTCTATACTTTGTGTTGTGATACCAATTTAGTAGCACCCGCGACGAAATTTTTTGCTGCAACCCGTTTTTCAAGGTGTTACACTTCCATCCTCACCTCTTCATCCTCGCTTCTATAACCCTAATTTTTCACACCCCTTTTCTACCAAAACTGATGTAGCCCTAATTACCAAAATATGTCTTCATCATCTTCCAATAGTCGCAATTAGTATTGAATTCATTCATTTCCTACACATTGCAAATCTTCTCTTTCATTGGCTCGACGTATTTCATGGACTAAATTGAACCCATGTCGCGGATTCTTGGTTTGTGGAAAACCATCGATATGATATTCTTTGTCTAGCTACATTTGACTATCCTTATTTTTTTTATGTTAACTAGTTGCTAAAGTTCTCTGGGCAACAATGTAGTTCCTTTTATTGGTTTTGTTGTTCCCCGTTCACTATCGTTAAAAATAGTTTTTGTTTATAAAACAAGTTAATAGTGAACTATGACTGAAATTAACATAAGGAAAACACACTAAGTAATTTTCAACATCATATTCTTATTAGAAATAAATCAACAAAGAATACGTTACCCAAGTACTTGCGGAATAGTACTTGGGATTGAAATGACAAAGTTAGGTGACTCCTCTCTAAGCTCAGGCTAAGTCTGAGCACAACTCTTAGAGCTCATTGAGCTATCTCAGGAACTAAGTTGTATTTGGAGGAGTGAAAAGATGGCTTGCGTGTATGTGTGTTTTTACAATTCACAAGCTTAATCTTTTCACTCCATCTCTTATACTATTTATACATGTATGAGTTTTAACTCTTTCCTAAGTGACAAATCGACATCATACGAAGATAAAATCTGATGTATTTTGTCTATGTTTACAAAGACTATTCTAAGTAAAGGACAAGGCTGCTTTCCATATTTCAGTGATGACACGAGCTTGTAAGTTAGCCATTCAGGGAAAGTTGACTTATGTTGATAAGGACTTCTTTATTCGATTCAAACTTCTCCCGCCTTGTCCCGCTCTTTCTTCAGTCTGTTTATCCTTCATTCTTCTTCTTCAGTTTGTCTTCAGTGTAAGAAGTTGGAGAGGAGTCTTAGGGATTCAGTGAGTTATTGTCATCACTCACTGAATCCATCATCTTCTTCTTGACTCGGTCTTCACCCTTTAAGTTCCGCCTTACTGAGTGGAGAGACTTCTTCATTGCCTCGTCCTGAGTATCCTAAAGATGACTCACTGAGCGGCTATGCACTCAGCGACCTGATTGTGTTTAACGGATGAGTACTTGGGCTATTTTCTATTCAAATCCTAGATTAAGGGGTTTGGGTATTTTCTGAACCCAACAGTCTCCCCTATTTGGATATACAAATAGCCTAAGTGGTTGATCAGTGTAGGTGAGCAAATGGCTTCTTCCTACATTGAATGTACTAATGAATACAATAAGGAACACTGAGTAAATGAATAAAACATACATCGTTTATTGATCGGATTACATAGTTCCTATCACTAGTACAAAAACAAAATGATGTCATCGGATGGATTCCCAATGTTTCAAGCTTGACCTTTTTGGTGATGAGTGTTTCTCTGTCAGGATGGTCTCTTATCTTGGCATTTAGGTCTTGGCAGAACCTGATATTTGCTGGGGATTGGATCTGAGAGGCCACTGGAATATAGCTGATCATTGCAGCTACACGGCTGATCAATATCACTCCATCTTTGAAATACTGGGTTTCCATAGACATCAATGTGAAATAGCCCTCTTTCAGGCTCTTCAATCACTAGACAATTCACAAATTTAACCCCTTCAGGTAGCTCCCTATTACACTCAAGTCCGGGCACTTTAATCTCGGTTGGAACTCTACTCTCTTCCTTTTGCCAGTGGAAGTTTGTGGTTGAGATCCTTGAGGTGCAGATCAAGGCGGCTGAATTCCTAGTTGGGCTGGTGCATCCCTCACCTTTCATATCTTTTCTTTGAGCATCTTCATCATCTCCTTGACCACCTTATTTTGCTTCTTACCAATGATCGGACCAAGTTCATCAAGTTCAGTGATCCCAAAGTCACTGAATTTTAAGGGATCATGAACCTCAAAGTGTCTTTTGTCATCCCTCTGTAAACATTCATAGCCAATGGTATGGTGTTGGGAATAATCTTGACATCGGTGATTTTTGAGGAGGGAGCCTCGGCTGCTCATTGTCAGTTGTATTCCTCAATTCAGCTTTTCCTGAGAGCTTCAGTTTTCTTTCTCTTTTCTTCATACTGCTTTCTCATTGCAGCCATTTGAGCGGCCTGAGCATCCTTGAACTTTTGTCTGCCGACCCTTTGGGAGCTTGCTTGCATCTAATCCCATATTCTCGCTTCTTGCGACAACTTTGCCATGCTTCTCTGTTCTTTTTCTCTTCTTCAGCTAGTTTCAATCTTCTTTCTTCTTTAGCAAGATGTTTACTCAGCTGTTGAGGTGTGAGCAGGTATTCATTGTCGCCGATTTTATAGGGGATCTTCTCGGGCTCAGATCGTCATTATGCCTTTGCCTTTGTCGGCCTCAAGAAGATGATGCAACCAAGGGTCGTGTTGTTGTGATAACGCGGTGTTGTTGATGATGATGTTGGTGGGATGGATGAGATGGGAGTTCTGTGTGGTGGTGATGTTGATGTGGGAGCTCTGAGAGGTGATGATGTTTGCTCCCCTCAGGTGTGAAGAGGAGTTTCTTCACAATATTCTCCCCTCAACCCGTAGCGTCGGTGAGGGCAAGAGTTGGTGTTGATCTTTGAGGGGACGGGTGCTTGACCCTTGAAGGCTTGATAAATTTCAGTGATCATTGCCTTCATATCTGAGGTGTCGTTTGAATACCGTGACTTTTGCTTCCAAATTAGCTTGTAAAACTTCAAGAGCAGTCATTCTGGGCCCAAGATTCCAGGCCAGAGATGAGGATGCCGAGCCAATGTAGCCACTGCGTATTCAAAGAGTCCATTGTAGCTTGTAGAGACTGGGTGAGGATGGAAGACCACTGAACATTTGTAGACTTGAGCATATTGAGCAGTTCGGTGAGGTTTGAGGATTGTTTCAGGTACGCCTCAGTAGCTTCCAAGACTTTAGAGTTGGTTGTTGGGTCTTCTTTGACAAATTCCCTGATTTCATCTATCGTGGTACCTACACCCTGAAGATGCCTGAGGAATTTAGCCATGTTTTCATCCATTCGGTGAATGTTGTCATACATCGATCTCTGCTCATGAACATTTTCATCGAAGCCCTGTATACTGCCTTAAGATCAGCGTAGCTTGCAGCAGCCTCAATATGTTGTTCCGACAATGTTTTAGTCACCCCTGAGTATAGCTTCCTTGAAGCCCTGGTGATCCACTGAGCCAACTGCCTTTCGGTGAGGGGAAGAACATTGTCAAACTCTTTGAATTCATCGAGCTTGAGGATTGAAGTATGATCATGTTAGAATGGGGATTCAGTAAGCTCCTTTGGATCAGGCTGAGGTTCTTGTTCAGCTTGAACCTCAGCGTCCATTTCTTCTCCAGCTGATAAGATTTCATCATCAGTCTCGCGAGCTCATCTTCGAGAATAATATCCCGGTGACATCAGCAATTGTGAGCAAGGGGTTGGTTATGGGTTCCATATCAGCGGGTGGTTTATATCCCTCTGAGTCTTTGTCCCCCGTTGACCCCTCGGACACGGTGGGCGCTTCCCGTGCCTTCAGGAGTCGGGATTGGTTGTGGGTTCCATATCGGCGGGTTGTTCCTTTCCCTCCGAGTCTTTGTCCCCCAGTGACCCCTGAGACACGGGTGGGCGTTTCCCAGTGCCTTTAGCAGAGTCAGTGATAGTTGTATCCCTATCGGCGGGTTGTTTGAGTCCCTCTGAGTCTTTGGGATCGATCGGGTGCCCTCGGACAAAGGCTTGGATGTGCTAATGTCATCCTTGGGCGTTGTGGAAGGCTCCCCTACCGCGGGTTGTATGTTTCCATCTGGATCTTGGGGAGTAGTAGGTGTGACCAAGGGCACTGACTGTGATGTATCGGTGTCCTTCGTTGTCACCGGGGTGATTTTTTGCCTGGTCAGTGGGTGTCTTTATTGGTTACGGGCTTTTTGTGCCTCTTAGGTGTGCTCCGAAGCCTCGGGCCCTGAGACTTTGGTATGGTCTTAGTCCCAGTCTGAGACTTCCCTTTTTCTTTGGGAGCGGGTTTGGAGACACTGATCCACTTAGATTGTTTACAACAATCATGTGGGCCGTCAATTCAATGGGAGTGACGAGGGATGGGTTCTTTTGAAAATTTGAAGGGCTCAGGATGCCGGGTAAATTTCCAAATTTTTCATCCTGAGTATAATTTGAACCCAGTAACGATTGCAGAGCACAAGAGACAAACCTAGGATCTGGCGTATTTCGTCCTAGTTTTGCTCTGTAGCTTCGTTACGAGATCACTATAAATGATCTCCCTATGTCGACAGTGACCCCATTCATCAAGCAGTATGCCATCATCAACTGAATAGAGTTAACTTGTTCGGTGGATGAGTGGTTCCCGCCGAGGACCTGAATCACAAAAGTGAAGAGGATCCTCCAAGCCACGAGGAACGAGCTTTTAGTGACTGGGGTCTTGTCCAAAAAAGTTGGATCTAAAACGATTTGTTTTAACCCATCCTTCACTGTGGAGGGTTCAGGATGGGCCACATAAACACCTTTGTTATAATCTAACCCTGTTGTAGTGCAAAATGTTTTGAAATCCAGGGTGTATTGTTTCCCCCCATTAAGACTGAACCTGATGAGATACTCCCTGAGGGGTCTAAGGTTATTCTCATCAGTAGAAGGTGTCGGGTCAAAGGCTCTAGCTGTAGCCCAAAACTCCATGAGGTAGTTTGGGTACAATACTGAGGGACATTTTACAAAGGCCGTTTTGAGTGGGCAGTTGAATAAAAATTTTATAATGTCTTTATAGGTTGGGACATTTTCAAGATATTCAAAATTTCCTATGACATTATTTGTTTTAAATTCAACATTAGTAAGATCCCCTACCCACTGAGAAGCAAACTGGAGAGATGGTGTTCTAGCCATTTCCATTAACAAAGATTTTAGGATTAAAAAATGTTTTGACTAGAACAATCAAAGTATTTAGATCTCTTCAAGTTTGTGATGAAAAACTTTTGTAAATGTTTACAAGAAGGGTTTTTCCAAAAGAGGTTTTGAAGATTTGAGAACACACAAATATTTCTGGATTTGAGAAAGAATTTTGACAGAGTTTAGTTGCAGAAAAGATTTGTGTGTGTTTGTTTGTGTTTGAAGAGGGTATTTATAGAGTGATAGGAGGGGTGTTTTGTGCACAAATGGGAATGTTAAGAGTTGGTTTTTGAAAGGCGTTTGAATTTCCACATTTAATGCTACCACTCCATTACCCGCAGCAAAATCCCATTTTTCAAGGGAACAGTTGTAGTGCACAGTGCACTTTTGCAGAGATAATATATCAACTTGATATTTTTGTGAAAGGCATTAAATGCCAAGTGGGATGACAGTAAGACAGAGACATATATTCCTTTATTAAATTGGCATAGTTACCAACCTAGGACATTAAAGTAACTGATACTTGGATCATTTAGTTACTTATTTAATGTTCTTTGTCAAGTGTCAGGGACCCTGAATGAGTCTTACTCATTCAGTGAGAGGTTTATTTTGGGTGTTCAGGGAGGATGAACCATTTAGGAGAACTTACTGAGATTGATTTTCAGATACTTGACTTTCAATGTCTAGCATTCCCAATTCAGCTTTCAGTCTCATGAAGGTGGGTTCATCCAAGGGTTTGGTGAAGATATCAGCCAGTTGATATTCATTAAGAATGAAATGAAGCTCTATGTCTCCTTTCATTATGTGATCCCTGATGAAGTGATATCTGATATCAATGTGTTTGGTTCTTTGGTGGAGGACGGGGTTGTTGGAGATTGCAATAGCACTTGTGTTATCACAGAAGATGGGTACCATTTTGTAATGGATGTCGTAGTCACCGAGTTGACTTTTCATCCATAGGACATGTGCTTGATTGTTGCTTCTTTACACTCCAACAGACCAGTTTTCCTCCAAGGAATTGACAGGACCCTGAGGTACTTTTTCTGTCCATGTTGTAGCCAGCATAATCAAAATCAGAGTAACCCTTGAGATCAAACCCTGAGCATTTTGGATAGTAGAGTCCAAGGCTTGGGGTTCCCTTCAGTTACCTGAGTATTCTCTTAGCTGCAGTGAGGTGAGATTCTTTGGGATTGGACTGATATCTTGCTATTAAACATACTGAAAATTGTATATGTCGGTCTAGTAGCGGTTACATACATCAGTGATCCAACAATCCCTCTGAAATGAGTTTGATTGACTGATTTGCCAGTGAGATCAGGTCCAAGGTTGTTAGGTGGGACCATTGGTGTCTTCACGGAGGCATAGTCAGATATCTCATATTTCTTCAAGAGATTTCTGGTGTATTTCTCTTGGTTGATGGATATTCCTTTATCAGTTTGCCTGATTTGTAGTCCAAGAAAGTATGTAAGTTCCCCCATCATGCTCATTTCAAACTTATTTGTCATTAGTTTTTCAAATTGTTTGCAAAGTTTGTAGTTTGTTGAGCCAAAGATGATATCATCAACATACACTTGGACTAGTATCACATCTTGTTGGGTTCTATAGACAAACAGTGTGTTGTCTATCTTCCCTCCTCGACAAACTTGTTTTGTATCAGGGAAGGCCGAGAGAGTTTCATACCATGCCACAGGGAGCTTGTTTAAGTCTATAGAGGGCTTTGTCAAGCTTGCAGACATAATCAGGGAATTCACTACTCTCAAAGCACTGGAGGTTGCTTGAACATACACATCTTACTTGAGATCACCATTTAAGAATGCACTTTTAACATCCATTTGGTAGACCCTGAAGTTCATGTATGTTGCATATGCAAGGAAGATCCTGATGGCTTCCATTCTTGCAACAGGAGCAAATGTCTCATCATAGTCAATGCCTTCTTGTTGACTGTAACCTTTGGCTACCAGTCTGGCTTTGTTTTTAATGACAGTGCCATTTTCATCAGTTTTGTTTCGGAAAACCCACTTCATTCCTATGACTACTACATCCTGAGGACATTTGATCAAGGTCATGACCTTGTTTTTATCAAACTGTTGCAGTTCTTCTTGCATAGCATGAACCCAGCTTGGGTGTTTTAGAGCTTCAGTGACATTTTTGGGTTCTATTTCTATAGATAATCAGGCATATAGACATTCATTGGCTGAAGCTGCAGTTAGACTAGCAGCCATGCTTCTAGTGAGCATGCCCTCAGAGGGTTCACCAATGATGTTTACAAGCTCAATATCATGAGATCTTGTCCACTTACTTTGTGGTCTAGGATCTGAGTTTGATGAAGTCACTGGAGGTTCAGGAGTGAGAATGGTTACAGGAGCAACAGATTCATTTTGAGCATCTGTTATGATGTCCTGTTCCGGTTGGGTTTCATGAATCACGGGATCCTGAACAGTTGGTTCAGTGTTACCTATCCCACTGGGGTGATAGATTATCAATTAATTCACTGATTATTGGTTGGGGTAGGTTGTGAGGTAAGACATAATATGAGATATCAGCATCAGCTTGATATGAGGAATTGAATTCAGTGGTGAACTCATCAGGAGGATATCTTGATGAGTCATCAATTCCTATTTCCTCCACGAGATGTTGGTGAACTGATGCTTTCAGGCACTTTCATCAAAGGTGGCATGAAAGGTTTCCTCAACTTGTTGTCTCCTTGTGTTAAAAACCGTGAAGGCTTTGGAGATCAGTGAGTAGCCTAAGAAGTATCCATCATCTGCTTTTGCATCAAACTTGCCTAGATGATCCTTGTGGTTATGGATGAACACAGGACATCCAAATACATGAAAATAGCTGATGTCGGGAAGTCTACCTTTGAGGATCTCATATGGGGTTTTATTATGTCTTTTGACAATGATTGACCTGTTTTGAGTGTAACAGGCAGTTTTGACTGCTTCATTCCAGAAATGCTTTGAGAGGGCTGAGCCATTTAACATGGTTCTTGCAGCCTCAATGAGAGTTCTGTTTTCCTTTCAGCAACCCCATTTTGTTCAGGGGTATAAGGAGATGAGAAATTTTGAGAAATTCCTTTTTCATCACAAAAACTCTCAAGCTCTTGATTTCTGAACTCAGTACCATTGTCGGTTCTGATTTGTTTGACAGTAATGTCATTCGATTTTCAATCTTTCTGATGAATGACATTATTGTATCAGATGCCTGACTCTTTTTGGAGAGAAAGTATACCCAAGTGTATCTTGAGAATTCATCAACAATAACAAGTGTATACTTCTCATGCTGGATTGATCTGGGACTGACTGGTCCAAAGAGATCCATATGCAGGAGGTGAATGTAGCTTTTGATGGAGAAATTTTGTTTGGTTTTGAAAGATGCTCTGTGGTGTTTACCTTTTCACAGGAGAGCATGGTTTGTCTTTGCAAAAACCAGGTGATGGTAAGCCAATGACTTTGTTTTGTTTTGCCAAGTTGTTGAGGTTTTTGAAGTTTAAGTGTGAGAGTCTCTTATGCCACGGCCAATTGATAGTTTCAGTGGCTTTAGCAAAGAGACACGTTCCATCTTGGGAGAGTGTTGACATGTCAAGTACATAAACATCATCTCTCCTAGGAGCTATCAACACAACTTCCTTGTTGGCATTGAAAATGGTACCTTGTTTATCATTGAATTGTACAATGTATTTAGCATCACATAGTTGACTGACATTGATGAGATTGTATTTGAGACCATTGACATAGGCTATTCTAGAGAAACTATTCCATTACGGTTTCTTGAACCATAACCTTCAATGGGACATGATGAATTATCACCAAATACTACCTTGGGCCCTGGTTCCTTTACATACTTGTGCAGATATTCCTTCACACCAGTCATGCTTCTTGAGCATCCACTGCACAAGTAGTAAACTGAATTAGTTTCTCTTAGTGACCCACTTACTGGTGGGCTTGGGTCTCAAGGTCTCTCTGAAATTTGCAATCGACTCATGGTCAGTGGTTGTGTGCACAGTGCTACCACAGGTTTTGCATTTAGAGGCTGAGGATGACTCAGTGACTCTAGGTTGTTTGGAATTTCTCCTTGCTTGAATGACACTGTTATGTTGGGATGTCTCATGAGCTGGATTACCGCATATATCACAGCATGTATTCATGAGACAATCATCCGGATGATGATCATTAAACCCACAGTGAGGGCACAGAGGAAAAGGTTTTGCTCTATTCTTTGGAGCAGCTTTGGAGGATGAAGCATACTTATGACCAACTTTGGTATAGTTTGCTTGGTGACATCTTGAAGATGATCTGCCTGTCTGTGATCATCCTTTTGCGATCATGCGAAAAGGATTCATAGCAGTTGTCGATGGTATGGCTAGTGTAATGACACAGCTCACATTTTTGTTTGTTATTGGAGGTTGGCTTAGACTTTGAGGAACTGGAGGAAGCTGACTTTGTCTCCTTGATTGGTTCGGGGACCTTTTCAATGGATTCCATTTTTTCAGTAAGCTTCCTCACAAGTTCAGTCAGTTCCTGAATTTGGTCAGCTTCAGTGGGGACAGAGGATGTTGAAGTCTCAGTAGGAGTAGACTCTTGTTGAGTTTGTTTTGCTTGTCTTTGTAGGATGGTTCTACCAAGTCCAGACCTTTCTTTTGGTGAATGAGGATTGAATTGTAGTGGAGTAAGCTCAGAGCTTGGAGCAGCACCCGAGGTTTCAGTGGTGGAAGCGGTGCTTGAGATTCACTTCAGACTCACAGATGTGTTCAGTACTCTGGGCACATCGGGAATCCAAGCATGCTCTTAAGAGCTTGGCTTTCAGGCTCTAGAATCCTTCCAGAATCGAAATTTGGAAGCTTACTCTCGGGATTAACCCGTTCAATCCAATCACTGGAATTGGGATCAGCTAACATATTTGTGATCATGCCACCAGACACAAAAGGCTTAGGAGACTGGTCTTTGTTGAGAGGGTCAGGGAGATGATCTTCACCTATGACTCTCTTCTTGCTACTGGGGGCACCCACAGTATCAAAGACCCTAGGATTCTTAGCAGTCCAACTATTAAGAATATCATTTGCCTTTTTAAGTTCATCTTGAAGATCCTGATTTCTTTTAACTAGTTCAGTGTTTTGAATTTGCAAAGTGTGACCTCAAGCTTTGCTTGTTTTAAAATAAGCAGTTCATCTCTACACTTATTCAATTCAAAACTTAACTTGTTGTACTTAGAAAAAGGATTCAGTCTTTGCTCTTCTACAAACTTAAGGTCTACATTTAGGTAATTCATGTAAGGGCCAATCGAGTCATCATCCATAGAAAGTAAAATGTTTACCTTCTTCATTGTGATGTTGACCCATTCTCCATTCTTGGCATGATTCTTTCCAACAGCTAGCTTGTCCTCTTCGAGAGGGCCATCCGGTGCTGACATGCACCATTTCATCATCTGATGACACGGCTCTTCATCCCAGTAGAAGGTCTCAGCAACAAGGCCTTTGTTTTTACCCTGCACAGATTGAACACTTTTGTTGTTTCTGAGGGACTGGCCTCGAGCAATGCAAGCTTAGCTTTAGCTTTCTTATACTTGGCTTCATAATCAATGGTTTTGTTATTATCAGATTTATTTTGAAAAGTTTGATGAGACTGATACATTTTTGGTTGAAATTTGCTGAAGCCTGAGGACTGATTTGAACTTGATGGTTTATAAGAGGGTTCTGAAATTGTTTTAGAAAAACAGTCTTTTGCAAAATGACCCTTTTTGTGACACTTATAGCATTCAGTGTCTTCAGTTTGCTTTAGCATTTGAAAATTTTGTTTCTTTTTATAAACCTTCGAGAGTTAGCAAGGAGTGCCCTTTCCTGAAATTGACATTAGGTCATTTAGGTAATCCTCACTTGATCTCTCATCAGGCTCATCATCTGAGTTTTCTTGGAAATCTTGAACCACATTGTTAGAAAAGCGGTTGAAATTGGTGATGAGGTGGTGGTGGGGACTTCTTGACTTCCTGAGACTTCTTTAAGTCGGGGTATCGTCTGTTGATGAGGTTTTCCTCATAGACAAATTTCCATAAATTTCAGGAAGCTCAAGATTTTGGATATGATTAGCATTCCTGAGTCCCTGAGAGAAATTTAACCACTTCTCAGGGAGACTGTTGACAAAACCAACATTGATTTCATGTTTGGACAACTTAACACCATCATTTGATAGTTCATTTAAAGAGTTTTGTACGGTGTAAGTTTGAGAGAGTTTTCGAGTCCTTAGCCACGAAGGTGTTATACTCAAGTTTGAGTCCATTATCTGTTTTCCTTGGTATCGAGATGGTCCTTCATGACTATGAACTAGGTCATCGAGGTTTGCTTAGCTGTACTACGACTTATACTTGACTCCATAATATCGTCGGGAAGACAAGATATTATGATACTTTGAGTCTTTGGTCTGGTTGACCACTCTCCTTTCATCCTGGGTCACGAGCTTGAGGTTTGGGCAACCCTACAGCAGTCTTTGGGACAAATGGACCTTCATTTATACACTTGATATAATAAGGTTCCATCCCAATCAAATAGCAAAGCATTCGCTTTTTCCATTTGTTGAATTTGCCAACTTCAAGTCTAGGAACCTTGGTGAATAAGCTCCACCCTTTTATCGACTAGTTGGGGTACATCAATTTGAGCCATTTAGGATCCTAATTTAAAAACTTTTAGAGCGGCCTAAAAAACAAGTTTTATAATTAGCCTTGCTCACGATACCACTTGTTGTTCCCGTTCACTATCGTTTAAATAGTTTAAGTTTATAAAACAAGTTAATAGTGAACTATAGAGAAATTAACATAAGGATAACACACTAAGTAATTTTCAACATCATATTCTTATTAGAAATAAATCAACAAAGAATCGTTACCCAGTACTTGCGGAATAGTACTTGGGATTGAAATGACAAAGTTGGGTGACTCCTCTAGCTCGGGCTAAGTCTGAGCACAACTCTTAGAGCTCACTGAGCTATCTCGGGAACTAAGTTGTATTTGGAGGAGTGAAAAGATGGCTTGCGTGTATGTGTGTGTTTTTACAATTCACAAGCTTAATCTTTTCACTCCATCTCTTATGCTATTTATACATGTATGAGTTTTAACTCTTTCCTAAGTGACAAATCGACATCATCTGAGAACAAAATCTTGATGTATTTTGTCTCTGTTCAAAACTATTCTAAGTAAAGGACAGGCTGCTTTCCATATTTAGGTGATGACCTGAGCTTGTAAGTTAGCCATTCAGGAAAGTTGACTTATGTTGATAAGGACTTCTTTATCGATTCAAACTTCTCCCGCCTTGTCAGCTCTTTCTTGATCTGTTTATCCTTGATCTTCTTCTTGGTTTGTCTTGGTGTAAGTAGTTGGAGAGGAGTCTTAGGGATTCAGTGAGTTATTGTCATCACTCCCTGAATCCATCATCTTCTTGACTCGATCTTCACCCTTTAAGTTCCGCCTCTTGAGTGGAGAGACTTCTTCATTGCCTGCGTCTTGAGTATCCTAAAGATGACTCACTGAGCGGCTATGCACTCAGCGACCTGATTGTGTTTAACGGATGAGTACTTGGGCTATTTTCTATTCAAATCCTAGATTAAGGGGTTTGGGTATTTTTTGAACCCAACAGCTAGAGTTGTTATCGGTGTGTTTTCTGATGATGTTATTTCTGGTGATGCTTGATTTAATGGGGTAACAAGCCTTGATCTTGCAATGGTTGTATACGTTTTGTTGGTGTCTTTCTAGATATGTATTTTTTTGATTGATGACTTTGTGTATTTCTTTGGGGGTGTTGATGATTGTTGTTGTGTTCTTGTTGTTTGTGGTGTTGGTAGTGTTGTTTACGGTGTTGGTGTTTTTACATTTGTTTGTGGTGTTAGTTGTGTTGTTTAAAGTGTTGGTGTTTTACATTTGTTTGTGGTGGTGGTTTGTTGTTGTTTGTGTTGGTGGTTGTGTTGTTTACGTAAATGTTGGTTGTTTTTTCTACGATGGTACTTTTTGAAGCTGGAGGTTGTTTCTTGCTTCTTTTTCATCTCTCTTTTAGACTTGTATTCCATACTTTTAAAACAAATCCCAAGTAAGTTTTATGAATATTTATTCATTAAATATAAACTACGCATGTTTATGCGTGTACATTTTATAACATTCTATTGCATGTCATATCAATTTTGTATCACCGGGTGATAAACCACGAAGCTAAATGTCAAAACAAGTATGCGCATACATGCAAGGGGTTTATCACGATTGATATTTTTCTAAAGGAGACATGGTTATATGTTGCAATTTACCTTTTTCCTTTTCAATCTCTGGAGATCAGCTCAAAAATTTGTAATCGACAAAGCTGCATTTACAAATTTTTAAGAAACAAACTTGAGAATGTCTCAATTTTTATGTTTAAAGATTTATTAGCGGACAAAAAGCTGACCCGTTTAAGCTTGTTTGTCTCCATATGCTTGTAAATATCATCTTCTACATTTTTTTCAAAATCAAAATTTTAATGTCTTATGTTACATAAAACAAAAAGACACTATAAATTCTAATCAAAATGTATTTGAAATATAGTTACTTCAAGTATAACGGCTTATCATCACAGTTGTTATACTATCAAAAATCAAAAAAAAAATCACTATATCTGTTTTTATCACGGTGATATACATTAAATATTTTAAGTTATCAAATTATTTGCTCTTCATCATCACCACTACCATCAATACCACTACCATTACTAGTAACACTACCACTACCAAAAGTCATAACTAAACCACCAATACTACCACGAAGAACACTAAAATGTATCGGTTATCGCTACATGATCACTAATCGTGTGATAACTAATCAATAGTCGCTACATCTGTTTTTATCACTAGTGATACCATAAAATATTTCTCTGTCACACTCAAAAACGCATCATAAGTTACTTCAAAATTATACTCGTAACAAGCTAAAAACATATCCATTATCACGAACAACGCTAAAAGTCAAATCGACGTTCGCTACCACTACCACTATCTTTGAAGCACCACCATTACCACTACCACCACCACTACCACCACCACCACTACCACTATCACTACCAAAAATGAAAACTAAACCACTAACACTAAGATTACCAGTACCACTGTTTTTTTTTCACCACATTCAAATCACTACCACATCTACCACAACTGTTTTATCACTTGTGATATTTTTACAAAATCTTTAATAAATCAGCAAAAACATCTAAAATCAGCAAAATCTTCATAAATTTCTTCTTCTTTTACAATATGACAGCAAAATCTCAAATAAATACATAATCATCAATTGCATGTCATTATCTGACAAAAAATACGAAAAAATTTCATAAATAGCAATAACATTCATAAATAAGTATAAAATCAGTAGAGATACATAAATAACATATAAATAATTAGTTTGAAGCTTCGTACCATCATTTTCCGAGTTGGTTGGTTTGTTTTGATCCATTTTTTTTTGTGCTTCTTCTTCTTCAGTTGAAGATTGATCGTTTTGTGTTTTTTTTTTTTTGGTTAATTGTTGGTTGATTTTGATAGTTAGGGTTTGTTTTTAGTGAGAGATTTTAGAGAGAGAAAGCGACGTTTTGTTTTTGATGATGAAAATGAGTGCGTGTGATGTGTTTATGTGGTTGGGGAAGTTTCACGTTTTGGCAAGAATAGTCTCTCCGTGTTTTTTATCCTTAAAAAATGTTTTTTTATCCAACGGTTGATACTTGTCCCTTGGTAAGTAGGGGATTGAAAGTTTCTGAAATAAAGTCCCTCTAGTTTTGTATATATATCAATTTTGATTAAAGACAATACAGTAAACCGAAATAAATTCAACTATTATTTTTAATAATGAACAATAATTTTGAAACACATTAAAAAAAAAAAAAAAAAAAAAAAAAAAAAAAAAAAAAAAAATTACAATAAAATCAGAACAAAGGTAACATATTATTTATTATGTGTTTGACAAGTTAAACAAACAAACTCGTTTGACCCCGTACCAAGAAATCCTAGTCCTACTCGCTTTCCCCTCTCACCTTTAACATTTCATAAACAAAATTTTTATATAAAAAAAAGTCAAAGATTATATAATTAAAGGCGGTTTAATTAAAACACATGAGACAATAGAATAGAAGATGGTACAAAAAAAGTACAAAGTACACACAAAGATATATAAACTCATTGTTCTGTTCTTGGTTTCAATAACTTTTTGTTAAAACACAAACAACCAAACCTCAAATCCTTTGTGACTCTTTATGTCCCTTCATGTCTTTTTTTCTTTTTTTCTTCATTTAACCCTTTATTACATTTTGTTTCTTGCTTAAAACTTGAACCAACCATAATAATATTCGCTTATTAAAATCTTGGAATATATTCTTTTTTTTTTTTTCACATTAACGAAATTTAAGGGTTCATGAGAATATATATATAGTCTCTCAAATAAAAAAAAAAAGGGTTCATATTATTTTCATCTTTATAGGTTATTTTCAGTCATTGATTTGGTGCTTTGTTAGTATTGGTTAGGTTGAATCTTTTTATATTTTATATTATTTTTTCTACAGTTTTTATAAAATTTTCAGAATTTTGAGAAGTGGGTTATGATTCTTGATTTGTAATGTGATCAAATTTTGAAGCTTTAATCAGGTTAGGTATCTTTCTTTTATTATTATTTACATGTTTTTTTTTATCTGACATATGAAGTATATATAATTTTGTCTCATTATAGAAGTAGATCTGTGTATGTTCTTATTGTTTTTTATTTGATATGTTGCAATCATTGTGATTAGATCTTATACTTTAGGCTTTTTTTTAATTAGTAGGATATGTACATTATATGAAACATGTTTTCGTGTTTGCCGTTTTAGATATATAAGCATAATCATTGATTATATGAATTCATTGGCGTTAGATTTTTTATAATACGGTTTGAATTATATGTGACAATGTGGGCTTGTTGTGATGTTGTCTAATCGAAGAACATATTTTATGAGTTTATAGAGACCCAGGCTGGTGGTATCTAATTGATTGTGTTGTTTCATATCCGTTTAATATTACGGAAGATTTGTATGATATTTAATAAGATTGTTCTAAATAATTAACATTGCTTATCTTACAATTGGGTTCATGATTAAGTTACAATGCTACATTGGGTGGGGTCATGGGTGGCTGGATTTGTGCTTAAAAGTTAAAATGATCATAATTATAATTTTTTGATTGTTTTGGGAGGAAGAGTTGCGTAAGAAAACTAGTTTTTAAGATAATTGTAAAAGTATCCGACTACGTTAACTTTAGGCACCTGATTACCATGTCCAAATTATCAATTTGAAAATGCGCATCCAAACACCCCCATAGTTGCAGTAGAGATATGAAAAAAGATCAGTATATATCTGCTCAGAGGGAGTGCACCAGATCCGTATGTTTAATCACAACATGTTTTCTGCAATTCTGGGGTCCGTGAACATGTAACCACATCTTTCATCTATAAAATTCACTTTTCATTTTGAAAACATCGTCAAATTTGATATTGGCCTTTAAGAATTGAGGTGGTTTGATCTTCAATGCGCGTGTGAACTGCAGAAATTGTCATTGCACATTGACAGAATCAATCCTGCAATTACAAAAACTATTGCCATGGTCATTGTTCATAAACTTGAAGTATTTTGATCCTCAATTTGTGTTTTTCAATTATGTGTGATTATGTCAGCATCTCCACATGACGTTCATGGTAGGGTGGAAATACCATGAAAGTTTCTGTGGTGTTAATAAAGAAATGGTTTTATTGCCATGCTAATGCATACCTTAATTGTGCATTCGATATCCACTTTTGCGGATGTGTGAATTTTTAAGGGTAAATCGGTCATATAACCTAATAATTATCAAAATGTGTAACGGTTACATTTCACATGTAACATGCTGCCCTATTTGAAGAATCTGTATTTATTCATACCTTTCATTCATTGAACTTATTATATGAACTTAGATAGAAGAAAGGAGAAAGAGTCGACCATTACTGATTTGCATCTGTTTCTCTGTAGCTCGTCTTCTTTGGTTTAATTTATCGCTCTATATAAGCATAATAAAAGTTAATTTCTTTGCCTTGTAAGCAACGTTTAATGGATTTCATTCTATGTTTGGATGATAATTGATTTCTCATTTCGATCCACAGCTAAAGAAAAGTTTTTGCTTGGTTTATTTAGTATTTTAAAATTCTCCCATTTTGTATAATAGGGACATAATAATCTGATCGAGTGTTATGCAATGGAAACCATAATGAATGAAGAAGCCGACACAGATATTATTAGTCAATGTGAACCTGTTGAGGTCAAACGGCTCCTCAGATGCAGAAGTTCAACCCGATGTCAACTCTCTGATATGAACTCCACACCACAAGTTTCTTCTGAAAAGCGAAAAAAGGTTATTAATTTTCTTTGATGTCTTCTTTAATCTTTAATCCCGTGTCAGCATCAACATGCAAAAAAGACTTCATTTTTACAATATTTCATGTTCATACTTTTTGTGCAGGAGCGGTCTCCTAAAAGTAGCCCGAAAGATGATCAAAGTGTTGAATCCCCAGGAAGCCCTCGAAATCAAAAGGTATGAAGTCACGGTTGCATTATACAGATATGAATTAATATAATATCGCATTTTATATAATATTTTAAGTTGATACAGATAACAGCTAGATGGGATCCATCAGAGGCATGTAGGCCTGATGTAGAGGACGCTCCAATATTTTATCCGACTGCTGAGGTAACAAGTTTATATTTTTATATCATAATTTTGATCTTTTATTAGGAAGTTAAAATAACCGATTTTATATTTCTTTAAGAGTTTGAAGATACACTTGGTTATCTATCAAAAATAAGACCCATGGCAGAACCGTATGGTATATGCAGAATTGTACCTCCTAATTCATGGAAACCGCCTTGCCCTTTAAAGGAAAAAAGATTTTGGCAAGAAGCTAAATTTTCTACAAGAATTCAGCAAGTTGATTTGCTACAAAATAGGGAGCCAATGAAGAAAAAAAGAGGGAAAAAACGTAGGAAAATGTCTAGAAAATTTGGAGTTAGAAGAACAAATTCAGACTCGAATGCTTCTTCTGATAGTGATGATAAATTTGGTTTTCGGTCTGGATCAGACTTCACATTTGAGGAGTTTCAAGATTTTGCTAAAAATTTCAAGGAACATTATTTTGGGATAAACGATGAGAACCCGAAAAAAGAGGATTGGAAGCCCTCGATTGAAGAAATTGAGGGTGAATATTGGAGGATAATTGAACAGCCAACAGATGAGGTTGAGGTTTATTATGGAGCAGATTTAGAAACTGGCGTGTTTGAGAGCGGATTCCCGAAAATCGCATCCGAAGATAAGGAACTAAATAGTAAATATGTAAATTCGGGTTGGAATCTGAACAACTTCTCGCGCCTACCAGGGTCCGTGTTATCTTTTGAAGGATGTGATATCTCGGGAGTATTAGTCCCATGGTTATATGTTGGCATGTGCTTCTCGTCATTTTGTTGGGTAAGCTTAAACTTCTACTACTATGTTATACTTTTTTAGTTATGACTTACGAGTGTGGTCCCTGACTTGCGGTTTGTTGGTTATTTTTTTGAAATAAAAAAAGCATGTTGAAGATCATCATCTTTACTCAGTAAACTATATGCACTGGGGTGACCCGAAGATATGGTATGGGGTACCTGGAAGCCATGCGACTGCTTTAGAGGATGCAATGAGGAAGCATCTACCTGATTTATTCAAGGAACAACCAGATTTACTTCATCAACTTGTAAGCCCGAATTCCTTAGCTAAAGTCTTACGGGTCATTTATCAATTTATTTTATTGATTTAGACAATTTTACACATGTTTTGACAGGTTACTCAGCTGTCTCCTAAAGTTCTGAAGTCTGAAGGGGTGCCAGTTTATCGTGCTGCTCAGCATTCTGGGGAGTTTATCGTTACGTTTCCAAGGGCATACCATGCAGGGTTCAATTGTGGATTTAACTGTGCAGAGGCTGTTAATGTGGCACCCGTTGATTGGCTACAACATGGGCAAGGTGCAGTGGAGCTCTACAGTGACCAACGACGCAAGACATCTATATCTCATGACAAGCTGCTACTAGCATCAGCTCGGGAAGCTGTCAAGGCTCTTGGGGAACTTTTGGCTTCTAATGAAGAAAATCCTGAAACTTTAAGATGGAAAAGTGTGTGTGGGAAGGATGGAATACTTACCAATGCTGTTAAGGTAGATCGATTGCTAATGCCTTTATGTAATCGTTATATGTAGAGGTGACAAAACGGGCGGGTTTGGTAACTGGTAAAAACAAGTTGGGCAAAAGATGTAATTTTGGGACGGGTGGCTCAGGTTGACCCAAGATACTTTTGCCTAGAAATTTGTTGTTTGTATAAATGATTTATGAGTCAGATATTACTCGTAATAGGTTACTATAAAAAACTGTATTATTCAACGACTAATTAAATTTTTGAATAGTATGATTTAGGAGGCTTTATGCAATTAAGAAAACACTTTGGCCCACTTTTCGCCTGTTTGACCCATCTCTTTTCAAAAAAATAACCCGAACTGACCCATATCAGCTGATCTTTTTTTCAACGTAACATTTTCAGGCGAGAGTTGGGATGGAGCTTAAGAGGATTGAGCAACTTCAAACAGGTTTTCGGTTTCAAAAGATGGAAGAAGATTTTGATGCAACAAATGAGAAAGAATGCGTTATATGTTTCTATGACCTACACATGTCTGCAGCCACGTGCAAATGCTCTTCTGATCGCTTCACATGTCTAAAACATGCAAATGATTTATGTTCTTGTGAACCAGACCAACGTTCTGTCTATCTCCGCTACACCTTTGAGGAATTAACCTTATTGGTTGATTCTCTCGAGGATAATTTAGTTTCTTTGCATAAACGCGCACTAAAAAAAGAACCTCATTTAGGAAAAGGGTATGATGACACACTCTTTGAACTTCTAGATATTGGATCTGTAGCCTTTGGGAAACTGTGGTGCAATAAGAAGGCGATATTTCCAAAGGGATACCGAAGCCGAGTGAAATTCTGGAGTTTTTTGAACCCTGCAGTAGTGAGGAGCTACATAGTGGAAATCCATGATGCTGGACTAATTGGTCCTATATTTAAGGTACAGCTTTTTACGTCTTATGTTACTATTTTCAGTTTAAGATAGACATGCTCCTTAACTTTGCGGTTGGTTTCATGTAATTCAGATTTTCTTAGAAGAGTATCCTAGTGAGAGCTTTATGGATGTCTCGGCAGATAAGTGCTGGGAATTGGTTTTGCAGAGAGTAAATCAACAAATTGTCAACGACTGCAAGTTGGGCTTAGAACCAATAAAGATAGTAATAGACGGGCTTGAAATGTGTGGGTTATCTTATCCCGCCATTGTTCAGGTAATATTACGGTATTTAAAATTTTACAAAAAAAATCTTTTGTACTAGTAGTAATTATCTCATTTATCATTCAATATTTAAATTTGGTATTTATAACAGGCGATTGAGGATCTTGATCCGGAGCATAGGTGTTTGGAGTACTGGAGCAACAAAGTTGACCATAACGAAGCCATGAAGTTGAAATTTTCCATGTTTAGCTTTTGACTTTTTGGAGATAGAGCTCGGCAGCAGAAATTGCAAAGCTTAGATCAGTGCATATGGTAGAAACTGAAACTATAGGATTTTTTTAGAATAATTGCTAACATACATCTTTTGGTTCTTTTCTTTTATTCATTTCTTATAGCAAATAGAAAATAAAGGTAAATAAATTTTGAAAGTCTTTTTCATTGATTCCGAGAAGTATATATCCGTTTTGTTTCATTGTTTTCTTTGGTTCCCGGTCCATTGCAGTCATGTCTTATGTATGTGTGCATTAGCATATGAACTTACACGTTCTGATGGTAGCCGCATGCCACCCTTTAAGGCGGTCTGCTCTAGGGATGAGCTGTGAGAAATGTTGTAAAAATAGGGATAATATGTGTAGTTTTTAAAAAACTAGGGATGAAATCTATAATTTTTATATAAGGTAAGTGGGACATTATTCTAAACCACTTGTTGAAAAAGATTAGGACATGGGCTGGTCTGGGCCTGTTGCACGTTGGGCTCAAATATAACCCATTTGGAACCAAATTGTACATGAACATAAGCTATGAACACAAAACCTTCTAAAAAGAATGAAACTATGATTAATTGAATTAACTAAAATTACCTAAAATAATGTATGATATATGACTACTTATATCCTAAAACATAGCATTTCCATCTACATTGCTTATGTAAATTCACAAAGAGGTGTTGAAAACCTGTAAAATAACATCATTTAGTTTTCTTTTTCCAGAAAGTTTTTTCGGATTGGCACAAATTGAGCTTATGAAACATAAATCTAAACCAAAAAGTTCGTTTGATAGGACAGAATAAAATAAAAAATAAATGGAACGAACTTTGTAATGGGATAAATGTAGTAAAGGATGGTCATTACTATTCTAATCATGTTTGGTTTGTATGATAATATATAATGATATCGATAAGAAAAATATTAAAATACCCTTTGATGGTAGGTCCCTAACTAAGTTTTATTTTGTATCTATTTTCTATTACAAAATTTGGGACCAACTACATATCGGTAAAATAAATGTTTTAATAAAATGTACATTGCCCGACAAAAATCTATGTGATTCACGAAATGCTTTTATTCTATTTTTCTTATACACCGTACACATACATACTACATATTTGCTCACTTATTTTTCTACACGCACAATTGTCTCCCTACCTTTGGGTAGGGGTATAACTGTCTACATCCTACCTCTCCCGTAAATCCCTTTCCTGTGATTGGTTGTTGTTGCATACAGCCACAACAATTCCAAGCATATAAACAACGAAAAGAAAAATTATGTGAATATTTTCATATAATTTATGTTAATATATTCATAAACTGACATCCCCACTGGATTTTAGGAATACTTTACAAAATTAGACTCAAAGAGAAAGCCGCTCAATCGGCGTATGAGGTGGTGAAGGAGAAAGACCGGACAACACCGCGAGAATGTAGGATGAGGATGCCTACATGATCAAAATGTAAAAAGAAGAAATCCATTGAAAATATAGACGTGACAATTAATTACCACTGTAATTTTTTAATTATGGTATTGCATTTTTTGCTTATTGTTTTTAATATTTTTTTGTATTATTTTTTATGTTTTTTAATTTTCGTTTTGTAATATTTATTTTTATTTGAATAAAAAAAGTTAGTTGGTTTTAAAAAATAAAAAATAAAATAAAATAGTGAGTCTGAAAAAAGGTAAAATGATTTGAGTGACGAGGTATTTTATTGTGTGAATATGAAAAGGGAAATACTCGGATAATGCTTATGTGGTAAAACAGCTTAAGCAATGACACCCGTTACTCTTATAACATAAAAAAAGACTAACATAAAAGTTAAAAATGAACTAGTTACTTTCACAAAATAATCATTTTAAATAACGAACATGTGAATAAACAATTATGCATAATATACCGGGTTTTTGATTCATTATACATAATTTTTTTACATATGCATAATGTATCATAGAAAATAAATATGTTATGCAAAATGAATTACTACATATATAAATAGGTATATTATGCATAATGAGTCATAGAAAAAAAATATGTTATGTATAATGACTTTTACAAGTTCGTAATTTAAAATGATTACTTAATGTAGAGCTAACTGCATTTTTTGGACTACATTTTTTGTCTTTGTGGTTTACTGGTATTTGGTCCAATTTTTCAAAAAGTTTTGGATTGAGTCAGAAAGTGATACTTTTGCTTCAGGTTTGGTCCAATTTTATTAACGCCGTCAGTTTAACTAATTCCCGGTTAGTTAGGATGGTATTGTTGTTGCATTTATAAAAGATTTATATATACAAAAAAAAGTTATTTTTGAAATATTTGTGTTTGGTTTACACTTTTATTTTGGTTCGGTTTTGATTAGAAAGAAAACACCAAAATCATTTGTTGTTGTGGTATTTTAGTTTTTCGTTCTTCAATATACATGGTTACATGATAAAGAAAACACTAAGATCGTTTGTTGTTGTGGTATTTCAGTTTTTGCAATATGGTGGTGTGTAAGTAAACATCACGTTTTTAAGTATTTGATGTGTGCAAATATCATAAAACCAATCACCATCTCTATAGTCGTCATTGAACCACCACTGATCGGATTCGAAAGCCAATCACCATTTCAATATAGGATGTGTTTGAATTGGATTTGGTAATAATAATAATAATAATAATAATAATAATAATAATAATAATAATAATAAGACTAAAATACACTGTTGGTCCCTAAACTTGGTCATACGCTTCGCGATGGGACAAAGCTGGCATTTATCATCGTGGGGAGTCCAAAACTTGGGTTTTTAATGACAAGCTAGTCCCTTGACCACTAATGCCAAAGTCAATGTCTGATTTTTGTCATGTAGTCGAAGGTATTTTAGTCCATACACATTTATACTTTTGTTTCTTTGATTTTCTTGTATTTTCTTCTCTTCTTGGATATATTGGTTGGGTGAATAAAGAAGGGTGGTTAATAAAGGGATCGCGCCACAATCTGCTATGACATTTCTAATATCCTCTTTGTCTCGAGCAAGTAACTTTGAGTTCACTAGTAACTTAAGTAACTTTGAGTTCACTAATAGTAGCATGTGGGTAACAAATTGAAATCATTTCCTCAATATATACCTTGTTGACACTTTCTTTTTATGGTTTTGAGGGCAACCAACTCGATTAGAAGTTCATGGTGATTTTACTTGGTGTTCATAGTTGTTCATGGTGATTTGTACCAAAAACAGAAGAAGAAAATGCAGAAAATCAAAAAAATAAAAAGCTAAATAATGTATGAACAAAATACCACCGACACATGACATCGACGTGTGCAGCGTGTCGAGAAGGACTTTAATTTGACATTAAAACCCCAGGGTTCTGTGATAATGCGACAAGCATGACCGGGATTTGAGACCAACATTGAATCTAATAATAATAATAATAATTAAGTGAGGGGTATTTACGTGGGTTCGTTGTTAATAATAATAATAATAATAATTAAGTGAGGGTATTTATGTCAGTTTATGTTTGTTAAATGGTCAAACTAACAATCAATAACAAAATGAACCAACATGGAACGAATGTTTCACTTTATGACTAAATCCGAAACTTTTTAAAAATTTAGACCAAAAGTGAAATAACCAGCAAACCACAAGGACCAAAAATGTAGCTAACTATTTTGTTTTAAGAGCTTGGCATGTAATAGCAACGTTCTTTCCCATTTGTTCACATATCAGATACGAACCTAAAACAACATCGCAATACTCATCCAACTTTCAAATTTTGTTTCATTATCATACGTTTTAGAGTCATCTCTATACACCGTAGTCCTTTTGACTAACAGCCGTTTGTAATTAACTCAAAATTTTGTTTTTCTTACGTTTTCATACGTTTTATACGTTTTTAAACGTTTTCGTCCATTTCTATACGTTTTTATACGTTCTCGTCCGTTTTTATAAGTTTTTCTTACGTTTTTATCCCTTTTTATATGTATTCTTACGTTTTCATACGTTTACGTCCGTTTTTATACGTTTTTGTCCGTTTTTATCAATTTTTACAAATGTAAGAAAACGTATAAAAAATGATAGGGGCAAAAATGTATAAAAACGAATAAAAATGTATAAAAAACGGACGAAAGAGTATGAAAACGGACGCAAACATATAAAAACAGAAAAAAACGTAAGGACGAAAACGTTTAAAAACGAACAAAAATGTATGAAAACTTAAGAAAACTGGCGAAAATGTATAAAAATGGATTAAAACATAAGAAAAACATATTTTTGAGTTAATTACAAACAGTCGTTAGTCAAAGGGACTAACGGTGGAAAGAGATGACTCTAAAACGTATGATAATGAAACAAAATTTAAAAGTTAGATGGTATTTTTTTTGTTTGGAAATCTTATTTATATGCCGTTAAGTAACAAGCTCTTGTTAAGCACTTTAGATGAAAAGAGGAATTCCCGCCCCTAATATCACGTAATTCAAACTCTCAATTTCACTAATTACATACTACAATTCCCTTGTTGTTTCTTATTCCCCAAACCCTAGTTACCACTACACCTTTGCCATTCTCAAATTCACCATCACCCTCTGTCACAACTGAGCTTCCAAAGGTATCACTTTCATTTCTTTATTTAGGGCTTATTTTTTAGCTTATTTTGTTGCTTATATATATATATGGTTTCAAGGGTATACTCATTTTGTTATATAAACACTATCTTCAAAAATATATATGGGTCATGTCATTTTAGTATACTTTTAGCAGCTTCTTTTCAATAAGTGTATTTTAATGGTTTAAGGGGTGTTTGTTTCGGCTTATGGCTTATTTGGTTTTAGGCTTATGTTACATAACCTCACTTTTTGTGCCTTATTTTCAAACTTTTCGGCTTATGTAAGATTATTAATGGGGTGTTTGTTTCGGCTTATACATACAGCCGGCTTATGATACTAAGTTTATTAATGGGGTGTTTGTTTCGGCTTATATAGCCGGATTATGGCTTATTTGGTTTTGGTCTTATGTTACATAAGCTCACTTTTTGTGCCTTATTTTCAAACTTTTCGGCTTATATAAGCTCATTATGACATAATACTCTTATATAAGCCGAAAAGTTCCAAAATAAACCACCAAAAATGAGCTTATGAAACATAATCTCAAAACGGAATAAGCCATAAGCCAACTATATAAGCCGAAACATCATAATGAACTTATATAGTTATATAAGTAGCCGTGAAGTTTCAAAATAAGCTACAAAAAGTGAGCTTATGAAACATAAGCCCAAAACCAAATAAGCCATAAGCCGAAACAAACACCCCCTTAGTATCATAAGACCTGACATTTTTAAGAATTTTGAACAACTAGTTCATGATATAGACTTTGGTCAGAATACTTGTTTAGATAGGTTCAGGTTACGAAATTGTGGTTGTTTAAGGTTATAAAGTAGTAGTAGTATATACTATCACTTCATATGTGTGCATTTTTGTATGTTTAGGTGCAGCTATCATCTATTCAAGTGAGTTTGTCGAAAGGTGAGTAAGGACCGGGTAAATTGCTCCACAATGACGAAACATCAACCACCCGGTAATCATCATCGAAACAATCCAAACATCTACAACATAATCCCAATCCACAACTTCAAAACCAAAAACCACCCATTCTTATTCTTCCCCGAACTCCGCTTTGCCATAGACGCCCTCAGCTCAATAGACAACCTCCGCCGCCCCCCTTCCTCACCAGACCACTACGACTTGCTAGACTGGCTTGGTCACTTTTTCGGCTTCCAAAACGACAATGTTTCAAATCAAAGAGAGCATCTTGTACTTCATCTGTCTAATACTCAGATGCGGTTACAACCTCCTAATTTTGAATCACTGGACTCCACCGTTCTCCGTAAATTTCGCAAAAAACTTTTCAAAAACTATACCAACTGGTGTTCATTTTTAGGTAGGTAATATTTACTCCTGAATGTATTACTATTACATGTTATATTTTTTCTGTAAAAATTGTTACTAACTGGTGTTCTTTTTTAGGGAAGAGATCAAATGTTTATATATCAGAAAGCGATAGTGATCATCAGCGTGAGCTTTTGTATGTTGGTTTGTTTTTTTTAATATGGGGCGAGTCTGCGAATTTGAGGTTTATGCCTGAATGTATCTGGTATATTTTTCACAATATGTGTATGGAGTTGAATCGTATTTTGGAGGACTATATTGATGAGAATACGGGTAGGCCGGTTATACCGTCTGTTTTCGGGGAGAATGCGTTTTTAGAACGTGTGGTGAAGCCAATTTATGACACGGTTAGGGCGGAAGTTGAGTACAGTAGGAACGGGACTGCGCCGCATGGTGATTGGCGAAACTATGACGATCTTAATGAATTTTTTTGGAGTAACAGGTGTTTTGAGAAGCTCAAGTGGCCTCTTGATATTGGGAGTAATTTTTTCGCCACTACTAGTAGAGAGAAGAGGGTAGGGAAGACGGGGTTTGTGGAGCAACAGTCGTTTTTGAATTTGTTTAGGAGTTTTGATAAGCTTTGGATTATGTTGTTTTTGTTTTTGCAAGCGGCAATTATTGTGGCTTGGAAAGATGGGGAGACGTATCCGTGGGAGGTGTTGACTGATAAGGATGTGCAGGCCAGGATTTTGAGTGTTTTTATTACATGGAGTGCGTTGAGGTTGTTGCAGGCCGTGCTTGATGCTGTTATGCAGTATAAGTTGGTGGCGAGGGAGACATTGTCGTTGGGGGTAAGGAAGGTGTTGAAGATTGTGTCGTCTGTTATTTGGATCATTATTTTTAAAGTGTTTTATAGTCGGATCTGGAAACAGAGGAAGGATGATCAGGGTTGGTCTAGTGCGGCTAATAAACAAGTGGTAACGTTTCTTGAAGTTGCTGCGGTGTTTGTCTTACCTGAACTTCTAGCACTGGCTTTGTTTGTTATCCCATGGTTACGTAATTTTCTTGAAAATACTAACTGGAGGATAGTTTATGTTGTAACGTGGTGGTTTCATAGTAGAAGTTTTGTGGGTCGTGGGCTTCAGGAAGGTCTAGTGGATACCATAAAGTATACTCTGTTTTGGCTTGTGGTTCTGGCGACAAAGTTTTGCTTTAGTTACTTCTTGCAGATAAAACCAATGATTCAGCCCAGTAAAGATATTTTAAAACTTAGAGATGTGACGTACGAATGGCATCAGTTCTTTGGGAACAGTAACAGGCTTGCTTTAGGGCTTTTATGGTTACCTGTTGTATTGGTTTACTTAATGGATTTGCAAATCTGGTACTCAATTTATTCTTCTTTTGTGGGTGCGTGGGTTGGGCTGTTTAGTCATTTGGGTGAAATTCGCAATGTGCAGCAGTTGAGGTTGCGGTTTCAGTTTTTTGCTAGTGCAATGCTGTTTAATATAATGCCTGAGAGGAATAATAATACGAGAGGGAGTTTGGGGAGTAAGTTCAAAGACGCGCTTAACAGATTGAAGCTAAGATATGGTCTTGGTAGGACATTTAAGAAACTGAAATCGAACTATATCGAGGCCCATACGTTTGCATTGATATGGAACGAGATAATAGTGGCGTTCAGGGAAGAAGACATTGTTAGTGACCATGAGGTCGAGCTTCTTGAATTGCCTCCGAATACATGGAATGTTAGAGTTGTGAGGTGGCCGTGTATTTTGTTGTGTAACCAGTTGTTTCTTGCTCTCTGTCGAGCAAAGGAGTTGGTTGATGCTCCGGACAAGTGGTTATGGTACAAGATTGGGAAGAATGAGTACAGGCGGTGTGCTGTTATTGAAGCTTTCGATAGTGTTCGACACTTGCTGCTCGCAATTGTAAAGTTCAACACCCAAGAACACTCGATTATCACCACCTTTTTTCAAGAAATCGATGCTGCAATCAATATCGAAAAGTTTACCAAGACTTTCGACATGTATGCCCTTCCAAAGGTCCATGCTGCACTGATCAAACTTGTTGGTTTGTTAATTGAGCCCAAAAAAGACGTTAGCAAGGTGGTCAATTCACTACAAACACTTTATGAGATTGCTACTCGGGATTTCTATAAAGACAAAAGAACCATGGATGAGCTCAAAGCAGACGGGCTGGCTCCCGGCAGAGAGCTTTCGGGTGCTGGGCTGCTTTTTGAGAATGCTGTCGAGTTGCCCAAGTCAGACAACGAAAATTTTTACCGACAGATTCGCCGGCTGCATACTCTTCTCATGGCACATGATTCGATGAACGACATTCCCTTGAATCTTGAAGCAAGGAGACGTATTGCATTTTTCAGTAATTCATTGTTTATGAACATGCCTCATGCTCCCCAAGTTGAAAAGATGATGGCGTTCAGTGTCTTGACGCCTTACTACAATGAAGAAGTGGTTTACAACAAAGAACAACTACAAAAAAAGAATGAAGATGGGGTCGAGACTCTTTATTATCTTAAAACAATCTAATGAACGACATTCCCTTGAATCTTGAAGCAAGGAGACGTATTGCATTTTTCAGTAATTCATTGTTTATGAACATGCCTCATGCTCCCCAAGTTGAAAAGATGATGGCGTTCAGTGTCTTGACGCCTTACTACAATGAAGAAGTGGTTTACAACAAAGAACAACTACAAAAAAAGAATGAAGATGGGGTCGAGACTCTTTATTATCTTAAAACAATCTACAAGGATGAATGGGCAAACTTTCAGGAGCGTATGAAACGGGAAGGAATTATGTCAAAGGAAGAATCGGAGACCACCTATAATAGAGAGCTTCGGCTTTGGGCATCATATAGAGGCCAAACACTTGCCCGTACAGTCAGAGGGATGATGTACTATTATCGGGCACTAAAGATGCTGGCTTTTCTTGATTCCGCGTCTGAGATGGACATTCGTGAAGGAGCAGGGGAACTAGTGTCTATGGGGAATGGTGGCAGTTCTCGTCGTGGCAGTGTGGATGGTTCTTCAGGAAGGAGTTTATGTCGAGCAGACAGCGCATTGAGTACTTTATACAAAGGCCATGAGATTGGGACAGCATTGATGAAATTTACTTATGTAGTTGCTTGTCAGATATACGGGGATCAAAAGGCCAAAAAGGATCCCCGTGCAGAAGAGATTTTGTATTTAATGAAAAACAATGCAGCTCTTCGTGTTGCCTATGTTGATGAGGTACCTGTACGACACGGAGCAACGGAGTATTATTCTGTTCTTGTGAAGTATGATCAGGAATTGCAGAGAGAAGTTGAAATTTATCGAGTGAAGTTGCCTGGTCCTTTTATGCTTGGTGAAGGAAAACCCGAGAATCAAAACCATGCTCTTATTTTTACCAGAGGAGATGCGGTGCAGACCATAGATATGAATCAAGATGCTTATTTTGAGGAAGCTCTAAAAATGAGGAATTTACTCGAGGAGTACAAGAGCAAATATGGGATTCGTAAGCCAAATATTTTGGGAGTCAGAGAACATATCTTAACAGGTTCTGTCTCTTCACCGGCTTGGTTCATGTCTGCTCAAGAAACAAGCTTTGTCACTCTGGGTCAGCGTGTTTTAGCAAACCCTTTGAAAATCCGATTGCATTATGGCCATCCTGACGTCTTTGACAGGTTTTGGTTCTTAACTCGTGGTGGAATCAGTAAAGCTTCAAGATTGATCAACTTATGTGAGGATAGATATGCTGGATTCAATTGCACCCTAAGACGTGGAAATGTAACTCATCATGAGTACATACAAGTGGGGAAAGCACGAGCTGTTGGGTTAAACTCAGTATCCATGTTTGAAGCAAGGGTTGCTAGCGGAACCGGAGAGCAAGTTCTTAGTAGAGATGTCTACAGATTGGGTCATAAACTCGATTTTTTCAGAATGCTTTCGTTTTTCTACACGACTGTTGGATTCTTTTTAAATACTATGATGATTTCCTTGACTGTTTATGCGTTCCTGTGGGGCCGGTTGTATCTTGCATTAAGTGGGGTTGAGAATTCTGTGGCAGGAAACGCCAACACAGACAAAGCATTTAGGGCGATTTTAATCCAACAGTGCATAGTTCAGCTTGGCATTTTCTCCATGTTACCCATGGTTGTAGAGAATACCCTTGAGCACGGTTTTCTAGCAGCAATTTGGGATTTCATGACCATGCAATTACAGCTCTGGTCTGTTTTCTATACGTTCTCTTTAGGAACTCATTCTCATTACTTTGGGCGGACCATTCTTCACGGTGGTGCCAAATATCGAGAAAGTGGACGTGGGTTTGTGGTGGAAGTGGAACACAAGAAATTTGCTGAAAACTATAGAGTTTATGCTCGTAGTCATTTTATAAAGGCGATTGAGTTGGGTTTGATACTAACCGTCTATGCTGCTTATAGTCCTGTTGCTAAAGGAACGTTTACATACATGACTATCTCGAGTTGGTTCCTTGTGGTTTCATGGATCATGGCACCTTTTGTATTTAATCCATCAGGTTTTGACTGGTTGAAAACAGTAAATGATTTTGATGATTTTATGAATTGGATATGGTTTAAAGGGGGCGTGCATGCAAAGTCTGAAGAGAGTTGGGAAAAATGGTGGTACGAGGAACAGGATCATCTGAGGACTACTGGTTTATTTGGAAAAGTGTTCGAGATTATTTTAGATTTACGGTTTTTCTTTTTCCAGTATGGAATCGTTTACCAGTTGGGTATTGCTGCGGATAGCAAAAGCATTGCTGTTTACATACTTTCCTGGGTCTATGTTGCGTTGGCTCTTGGATTTTATTCGACTGTAGTATACGCTCGTGAGACGTATTCAGCAAGAGAACACATCTACTATCGGTTGGTTCAGTTTTTGGTGGTTGTTCTTGGAATACTTATAATAGTTGGTTTGCTACAGTTCACTCCGTTCAAGTTTACTGATATTTTCACGAGTCTGTTGGCGTTCATTCCCACTGGGTGGGGTTGTCTTCTGATTGCCCAAGTATTGCGGCCTGTTTTAGAGAAAACTATTCTCTGGCGGACTGTTGTCTCTTTGGCCCGCACATATGATACACTGTTTGGCATGATTGTCCTGACACCAGTGGCAGTTCTATCATGGTTGCCAGGTATCCAGTTGATGCAAACTAGAATCCTGTTCAATGAAGCGTTTGGTAGGGGTTTGCGGATATCCCAGTGGCAGTCCTATATGGATTCGAGGTAAAACCTGAAATAATTTCTTAATAAATTTGTCTAAAGATCATTATTAATTTTTTATTTCTCTATAACTTGATCTTCATTTTGTGTTGCAGGCATCATCAACGATAAATGCATCTTTCTTGTAGAGTTTGTAGGTGTGTATGTGATGTGCAGCTTTAGATTCATTCAGAAGAAGCAGAGTGCCCCCTAGTGTTTTCTTATACATAGGTCCGTCCCACATTTTCCATCTTCCCTTTTAGCGGTTTTTCTGTGAGTAACAAGTAATAACAGTTACAAGAAATATAGCTGAACTTTGTTACGTAATTTGCAGATTTGATGTTGGCATGAAGGAAGTATATACCGTATAGAATTTGAGATGGGGTACAAGGACAGTTTTGGCAATGGCATTGAGGAAGTATATACCGTATAGAATTTGAGACGGGGTGCAAGTTTTTTGTAAAGTGACGGTTTTCAGCAATGGGGGAAGAAGGAAGAAAACAGCTTGATTCATTATGTACTTTGTAGTTTTCTTTCATCTTTCTCCACTGTTTAAACTGAATTACTAGTTTATGAGGCGGTTGTCTATCAAGAACTCCCCATGAGGCTTTACATTTAGATTTGATGCTAATCTTTCTGTAGTTAAGTTTTGTCATGGTTTATCAATTAGTTCTCTGTAGCAGCACTTTTTCTACTCTTGCTCTTTACTTCTTGATCTCCATCGACGCTATGTGCTTTCACCAATGAACCAGCTTCCTCAATTTCATTGACCATCACCTTGCTTGAACCTGAGAACTAATGAAACCAAGCATAAAACCCATTTAATAGCACAAATTGCAAAACTAAGAAGTTGACAGTGTCTTAAGAAATTTTGAGATTTTTACTTTTTAGTGAAAAATTATTTAAAAATGTTATTGATGAACCAGTGCCCACATTTTTCCTCATTTATGCTCACATGTTTAAACAACTTACCAACAATTTCCTAAACTTCAACCAACTTTTTCACTTTTCCTGAACTTCGGTTCCAAATCATAACATGATTAGACCACTTGTAGTTGTAATGGCGACCCAAGTGTTCGATCGGTCACACCACGTGGGACGCGTCCCCCATTACACGAGGTCGCTTGTTCAGTTGGTCGTTCATTTTTTTGCATGATTTGATCGCATACTCGACCGAATGTTTTTCATTTGGTTGTGTGTAAGTGTTTATTTTTTATATTGTTTTTGTTGGGTATTTTTTGTTTAAGTAAGGGTATGTTTTTTTTGATAATCGTGGTCGACTTGTTACGGACCTTTGGTCATGCATTTGTTTTTAAAGAGAGAAAACTGAGTTGACCCTGAGATAATTGTCACCATAAGGTCATCATTACTAATAGTCTTAATACTCGGGCGAGTCCTTAAATGAGCTCTAATCAAATGCGGCCCAAACGCTCCCGCATCAACTTACTATCTCACGATATCTAAACTACAAAGTATTTTACAAGTCCTAAATTCTAACACGAGTCATTTATGAACTTGGGCATTAATTGATATGTGTGATTGACATACCTAATAATACATCTGGTCTATATGACACGATCATGGTTCTAAAAGTATGCGTGCAAAAAGGTCGCCGCAAGCATGAAAGCGTGAGGCTGAGTGTCTCAGCGTCGCGTCATATGCCATTTTATGCCACGTCTTTTTTGTAAACTTGATATATATGAAATATGATATAAATATATAGATATTTTTATATTTTATGTCGCCTTATGTCACGTCTTATAAATGCAAAAGCTTCGCCTTAGCCGCTAAGGTGTGAGGCTTGGTCATGCCGTCACGCCACGCCTCGCGCTATTTATAACCTTGGACACGATACTATTACAAGAAAAGGTCCGTTTTTCATAAACTAATAAACAACTACCACTTTTATTTAGTCAGAACCGAAACCGAACCGTATATGATCGGTTCGGTTTTGTGTCTGTTTGATTCGGTTTATATGGTTTAAGTGTGTGTTTTCTCAGTTGGGTCGAACCGAAAACCGTTAGTATATAAAACCAAAAATGCACCAAATATGATCGGTTCGGTCCGGTTCAGATCGGTTTTCCAGTTCAATTCGATTTTCGATCCAATATGCTCAGCCTATTTTAACCATTACAATAAAGTATAATCACCATGATGGCCAGGAGCAATTTTGTTTTTGCTGCTGCCATGAACAGCTGGCACACCAAGATTGGTAATGGGGCTAATGAATAGTGCTAGCTACAGTACTAACGGCCGTTATCTACTAACGGTCGTTAATTAACGACGGTTATCTTACTTTTATTTTTTTCTTTTAAAACTTTTTTTTGGCCTTTCATGTAACAGGTCCGTTGCAAAGTCAGTCTTTCATGACTAACTTTGCAACGAAACACTGACATAAAAACATTAGCCGTGACAGAAATAAATGGTCTTTGGGGTTATTGATATGTACAAAGTTAGGCTCTTGCGCTTAACGGCGGCTCGCAATAGAAATTAATAATTTTGTATTAAAACATTCTGCCGTGAAGTGCGGGGCTTCACACCTCGTTAAAATCATTTCTCAACTCTAAGAGCACCCGGGGTGGCTCGCCGTGGCTCGTCGTTGAGCATGAAATCGTGAGGACGACGAGGGAAAGACTGACACAAAAAGCAGAAAAACTTATATATATCCGTTATTAAAAAAATAAAGTGGTAGTGGTGGGCCCCAAATGAAGAGGTTGAGGTTTGTTATGAGTGAGGAGGGGGTTTGTTGTGAAAAAATAGGATGCTGAGGTGGCACGACGACGAACTTGAAGCTTGTTTTGACACCTAGTACTCTAACATGAGACCCAAAATCAATTGATTAAAGAGTTTCTCTCACTGAAACAAGGGTAAAATTACTACTCCGTATTTAATTTTGACTTTGTCTCTACTAAAAAAAAATAGAAAAAAAAAAAGTCAAATACTTCCAAAAAAGATGATTGCCTTGATAATGTAATCCTATTATTCTCATCTCTTCTATCATCATTTGGCGCTCACTTCATTCGAATCTTTGCAGCAAGCAAACAATGGGAGCTCATATATGCCAGTGCCTGAGCCGGATATCAACTTTTCAACCTCATTCTCCGATCGTAATATCCGGTACGAGAGTTAAAAAAACCGGACAAGAGTTTGTTGATGGAGTCTTGGATTTAGCTTTTGGACTTGTTAAACTCGGTTTCAAGTCTGGTGATGTTGTTGCTATCTCTGCTTTCAACAGGTCTCTAACTAACTTTCTATTTTCTGCTAGGTTCAATTAGATATTACAAATTTTAAATTGGATAAATTACTAAATTTAGTTTGAAATTTCTGGAAATGTAAATATTTGCTAATATCGTATATAGTCATAGTCTATGCTTTTTACGCGCTTATAGCTAGAGAGGGTGTTTTTTCTGTTTTATGTTACAGAAATGTTATATGGTAAAAGCTGAAGTGGCGACGCCTATAATGTGCACCTATGGCTCAGTGCACCTAGCACAACGGTCTCTCTACCCTCGGGTAGGGGTATGAGTGTCTACATCCTACCTCCCCCCATTCCCAGTAGTGTTGTACGGAGTTTACAGTCATAACAGTTCCAAATTATATAACAAGCAAAAAGAAAATTTATGACATACAATTTATACCGCACAAAATGATCAAAATGACTTTAAGTAGTAACAAATACTACTTAACTAGTGGGAACGGACCTTATTTAAAAGAGACTGTTACCTTAAGATAACAAACTATATATGGATTCTTTTGAAAAGCATTTAAGCATCTATCAGATTGTAAGAACATTTAACTGGGAGGTACTATGCTATTGTATATAGATGGACGTTCTTATCGAAAAAGTACGTGTATAAAATCTTTGATGGTGTATCGACGGTTTTTTGCAATTTTAGGCAGTCATTGGTTGAGTCCTGAATGTTTACATGAACAATCTGAAATTACTGCAGCAGTTTACTGTTTCTGGTATACATGATGCTTATGTAGTAATTTTTTCAGTGATCTGTATTTGGAGTGGTTATTAGCCATCACATTTGTTGGAGCAATAGCTGCAACACTTAACTACCGATGGGTAAGTGAAAAACACTAGTATGAGTAGTATCTATCTAGTATCTGTTTGCTCTACTCTTAAACCTTCTTCACCTAATTGAGAAATTGTAATGCCTGTTTTGCAAGTTAGAGCTTGGAGGAGGCTCTATTAGCAATGAAAGATGTGAAACCGATCATGCTAGTGACTGACGAAAATAGTGCAAACTGGCATTCAAATTTCCAAGCTCGTTCTATTGCTTCAATAAGATGGCATGCTCTCATTGACACCAATGATGTATATAGCTCTAAAGAACAGAATAGTAAGTTACAAAGTTAATCATAGTTGAGCGTAGAAAAACTTCAATTAATAGTTATGTTAATGTGGTTTTGCGTGCCATTATACTTCTATTTTGACAGTATTAACTACCAATATGCTTAAAATCCCTTCTCCAAGACCCCAATCATTCAACTATTCTTCAAATTCTACCGGAACAGCAATAGTATGCTTCACTTCAGGTACTGTTACTCTCTTTTAGATATTGTTTTTTGTATATGTCTTGCAAGAACAGACTGATTTCAACTGTATTCTGTTTGTAGGGACTACTGGGAAGCCAAAGGGTGTCATGTTAAGCCATTCAGCTTTGGTTGTACAGTCTTTAGCCAAGATCGCTGCTATTGGTTACAGTGAGGATGATGTACAGTTTTACTTTCTTTTCCCTTGAACTTAATGTGCTATATATCAGTTTATTCATGCCTCTTGATCTTTATATACAGGTGTATTTGCATACTGCTCCATTAGGTCATGTCGGTGGATTATCTTCGGCTTTAGCCATGCTTATGGTAGGAGCATGTCATGTCTTGATGCCCAAATTCGAAGCTAAGTCAGCTCTTGAAGCTATTGAAAAGTACAATGTGACTTCTTTTATAACAGTTCCGGCGATTATGTCTGATATCATCTCTTTAATCAGGTATGATCAATGAAAACGTATAGCTCTATTGAAGGTGAAATTGTATTATATTGATCTTTTATCAGATCTTCAGGACCAAAGATACACGGAAAGAGTTAGTCATGGTGACGAAGATTCTAAATGGGGGTGGCAGCCTTTCAGATAAACTAGTTAAAGATGCAACCGACATTTTCTCTAATGCTACACTGTACACAGCTTATGGTTGGTCTATATTCAAATTTGTGTTCCTTTCGTTCCTAGGTAGAGTGAATACTTCTGTAACTGATTACTTTACGGTTTTTCTTATATTAAAAGGGATGACGGAGGGTAGTTCGTCTCTAACTTTTATGACCCTTAACGATCCTACAAAGCAATCAAGCACATACGAAAAGTCAACTTTGGTCAACCAACAAGAGGGTGTTTGTGTTGGAAAGCCCGCACCACATGTTGAGTTAAAGATCAGCACCGAGGATTCATCTCATGTTGGACAGATATTAACAAGGGGACCCCACCTAATGATTGGATACTGGGACCATGTTCCAGTGAAAGAAAATCCTGGATATGAAGGGTGGCATGAAACTGGTGATATAGGTCGAATAGACGATAATGGTAACTTATGGCTTATTGGGCGCATGAAAGGGCGTATCAAGAGTGGAGGTGAAAACATTTATCCTGAAGAGGTAAGATATCAATTGTTGGTTTGACTGGTAGAAAAGTCAAATGTTGCCTTCCAATAGTACTAGTTTTGACAAATCAAACTGTATCTCTTGGTTGTTGACTTGTGTTAGATCGGTTGTCATGCGTGTAACGTAGGTGGAATCTGTCATATTAAAACATCCTGGGATATCTACGATTGCAGTCATCGGACTTCCAGATGCCCGTTTGACAGAAATGGTGATTGCTTGTATTCAGTTGAACCATAACTGGACATGGGTTGATTCATGTTCAGACCACTCAGCTATACATAAAGAACAATGCTTATCAAAGGAAACCCTCCAGCAGCATTGTAGAACAAATAATTTGAGCGGGTAAGTTTGTATCTATTAAAAGTGATAGCTTAGACCAATTTACTTACTAAGGGGTTGATTTGGGCTATGGTTTTCCCATAACGGGTTAAATGGCTTAATTCAAAATTTTAGCTAAAAAGGAGTCAGGTCAAACGGGCTAAAACTCGCCCTAAAATGAATTTTGAACTTTTACAACCACCTAAACCGTTTTATTTCAGTAAATTAGATTTAATTGTAACAAACTAGTTTTTGTGATCACATTTAACACGATAACTGTTTCTAAATAATGGACAAAACAACCTAGTTCAGCTTGGATTGTTTATGACCCGTTACCCAACTGTCACCATCCAACAACCGCCTATTTTGACACCTCTACTGTTCATTAGTCTGTAGCCTTATCTTCCGTTTTGTATGCATTTGCAGCTTCAAAGTTCCTAAAACATTTATAAGATGGAACAAGAATTTCCCATTGACAACAAGTGGGAAATTGAAAAGAGATCAACTCAAAGTGGAAGTTATGCGTCACTTGAATAGACCCCTGAGCAGTCTATGAAAGGCCATATATGAAAAGTCTATGCTGGAAATGACAAAATGAGGTAATATATTGTAACCGGCCTATTCTTTTGGCTAAGCTTAGACAGCACTCGTTCCATATTTTGAAGGTTACAGCAATTCTTTTCTTGAGCTAGTTTTGAAGTTATGTGTATTTTATGTATTTTTCGAAAAGTTGAGCGGAAATGATACACTTAAGTCTCTAAAAATACTTGAACTCACAACCTAAGGTTGTAGAAGTCCATATTTATCGTTGGGTGAGAGACCGATTGGTGGTTTATGAAGTTATACAAATTTCGCGGTTGTTTCTTACACGTGTCTACTTGCTACATTGTGAGTCTTAATTTCGGACTTATTTATAGTCTTTCGGTTATATGTATGAGATTCATCATGTCCATGCCAGAATCCTTCTACTAATCTACTTTTCTATAAGATTCATTATGATCTAGTGATTCTGTGGTTCTGGGTAGTTTGCTTGTATAATGGAGGCTAAAGCCTAAAGGTAGCCTGAATTGGGCTTGGACTGGTCATAAATGGCTTTCGGTCCCAACACGCTGGGTCTAAAATGGGACTTATAAAGGCTACAGTTTCTGGTCTAGAAACAAAAACTGAGCAAGCCCATAGATCATATCAGCTTCATTTCTTTTGTTTAATTGAACTTAATTAGAAATTTGACTCATTTCAAGTTTAATTACACTATAAGATAACTACAAGAAAAAATTCTTTAAACAGACAGGTTTTTACCCTTTAGTCTACAATATAGACAGATTTTTATCAATATTTCCATTTTCGACAACATGGTGAACAAAAAACATCTCTACCGGTTGACTCACACATATTATGATACGCATTTTTTCGTTTATAAATACGCCTAGGGTGTCAACCCTTCTGGAAGTGTCACAGCCGCCGGTCGACCTATTTTGGCGTTAAGACCCCCTTCTTTAAATTGTTTTATGCTATGATAGGACAAAAGCATGTGTCATAATCCGTGTGAGTCGACCGGCAATTTTTTTTTTCCCTTGTCCAAAATGAGAATGTTGATAAAGTTTGTCTATTTTGTGGACTAAAGGGGTAAAAAGCTCGATCATTTTGAGAATTTCATATGAGGTTAAGATACATGCGAAATCATATACTTGCGTTTTTACAAGTTTAAGTTCATTAATCAACGGGAATTGGCAAGTGGTATGGTGTCATTTCTCTTAAGATGGTATGCCTATCTTTAATTAACTAATGGAGGGTGGATCACGGTCCGAAAACTGGACCGGAGTAAAAATCGATTTAGTATAAAATATCGGATTGAAATGTTCGGTCAATGTTCCCGTCGGTTCAGTCTGGTACGATTCTTTTGTCTGATCCAGTCCAACAAAGTAAATGGCCGGTTTTATGTAAGACTGAACCAAACCGGATCGGGCCGGACCGAAAACCGAATATGAAGAAAAGAGTAGACCGTAGACCGGACCGTTCAGTCCAGTCCGGTCAGTCTGGTTTCCCGGTCCAATCCTATCTACGGTTTATTATCCACAAAAGGTGTAGATTGGCGGAAATAACCTAATTCTGAATGTCATTTGACATCGGTCATTGTCCACCCCACAAAGAATAGCTCTGACAATCTACAATCGATTATGTTCGGCCCTAAACTAATATACCAAAAATATTGTTTATTTAGATTCCACTTTTCACTATACACTCATAAGTAATTTACAATTAGGAGCTAAAGAAATGGTTTAAGAAAAAGTGTATATAGAGAGACATACAAGTCAATGTTCTTGATTTTTCTAAACTAAAAGGTCAAAGAGTATCGTAACAACTCCCATCATCATACTAGTCAAAAGAGAAGTGTAAGTTTAACAACCCCATGGAACTAGTCAATAAACTTTATTTTGGTACAATGGGTCACATCACTTATCAGTGATTTTTTTAGTTACAAAATATTAAGCTTCTTGTTTTGATTGTATTTAAGTTTTAATGACAATCAAAAAAAATATACTCCCTCCGTCCCAATTTTATTGTCCACCTTTCCTTTTTTGTATGTCTTAAAATAATTGTCCATGCTAAATATAGAAAGGAATGTTTGATCAAGTTTACTATATTGCGCTTGTTTGAAATTATTATTACAAACTTTAAAGAATACCTTAATTAATTACTTAAGGGTAAAATTATCATTCTGTCAAAAAGTAAGAAAGAGAAAGTTGTAATAAATGCACTTTTCTTAAACTATGTATTTTTTGTCGGAGGACAATTATTTTGGGACGGAGAGAGTATATACTTAACTAACCTCACTTAAGTTAAAGCGATTTGAAACCAATCATGATTAATGATTGATAGTAATAGATAATTGTGATTGACAGCCATAGGTAGATTCCTCATATTACTCAATCAAGGCCTTAAATTAGTGGGTAAACTAGTGATAACTTAGGATTAAAAATTAATAATGAGTTGCCAACGAGAAATGGTATTTATTCCTACTTCACATCCTATTAATTTTCTTATTTACAGGATCCTGAGAAAATGAAAAAACTAATAATTTAGATGAGGAAAGATAATAAGTACAATATACATGTCAGATTTTTATATGAGTAAGAGGATAAATAAGCAAAAGATGAACGATATAGAAATATGCAAACATGTTCAATATCTCTTATCTTTAAGTAGCTACTTACACTATATTCAAGAAGATTTGAACTACTACAATGGAAAGAATTACACTATTGTTTGATAAGTTATGATAATATAGTACTTGTTGAACTGGTGAAATAATTGGTCATAAGTTGGTGATTATATGTGTAACAAATTTTTTATTAAAGAAGCCTGAAAAGTAAATAATTATAATGATGTTTTTAGTCGTTGTATGCTTTATAATGTCGTCGTTGTGATGGTGATTGTTTACTACTACAGATAACAACAACACGACAATAGCTTGAATTTGCCCTTTTATAGTAACAAATACGTCGATAGCTTGTATTTAGTTTCACTTTTATAATGGTAAGATAGAGTTAAAAATAGATATTTATACTATCATAAATGATGATACCCTTAAGGTTATTAACACCAATTTTTTTTATAAATTTTGTTAATATTAAGACATAAGGATGTGTTTGGCGCAAAGCTTATAAGAGTTTATAAGGGCTTGAGCTTATAAAAAAAGTTTTATTAGTCGCACACGTTTATGAAAGCGGTATAAGTCATAAACCTCCGTAAGCTCAAGTCAGTTGAAACCGGTTTATGGGAGCATATAGTTACTAAAATTACTTAAATACCTTGCAAAATATAAAGGAATAACATGCAAAAGTTGAAAATATGTCTGAATACAATTTAATGTATTTTTATACGATTTTACATTAATAAGCTTCTAACTTTAACTAATTCGCCATACAACTTTATAAAGATATAAGCTCTAGCTTCCAACTAGGGGTGTTCATTGGTTCGGTTATCGGGTTATTCGGTTTATTTGGTTCGATTAGTTCGGTTAAATTTTTTTCTGGGTCAAACCGTAAACCGAACCAAATCGAATTCAAATTTGATTCAACCGAACTGAAAACTGAACCGAATAACCGAAAACCGAACCAAATAACCCGAATTACATAATTTTAATTATTTGTTCTAATTATATGTATTTTTAGTACAAAATTTTTTAAGCTTAAATAATGTTATATTTATACTAATAAAGAGTTTTAGCGATTTTTTTTTTTATATAAATACATAGAAAAAATATATATTTACATGAATTTGGTTTTCGGTTCGGTTTTTGGTTTTCATTACCAAAACTATATCTAAACCGATAACCGAATGTTTAGTTCGGTTCGGTTCGGTTATGAATTCGGTTAAGTTTTTTTGGTTTCTGTTTGGTTTCATTTTTCGATTACTGTGGATATTTCCAGATCCGTGAACATCCTTACTTCCAACTTATTATATAAGGTCAAACTAGGGGTGTTTATGGTTTGGGTAATACCCAAATAAACTAAAAACCGAAATTGAACAGCGTAAAATAATCGAACCGAACTTGTAACCGAACCGAATTTGCCAAAGCCGAACTTAACCTAATTAAAATTCGGTTCTTGATTCGGTTATGGTTCTAGCAATCTAAACCGAAAACAGAATTCAAATATATATAAATATCTTTTCATATATTTATATATATAAAAATACTAAAACTCTTACATACTATAAGTATAACTTGTTGGAAAAATAGTTTTGCAAAATTTTGACACTATTTAATATATGTATATGTTTTATATATTTATATTTCTTGGTAGCTTTGCGTTCTTTTCGACGAGAGCTTCGCAACGAGCTAAAGTATGTCCAAAATGGAGTTAATATGAATGAGATATCGTGTCTCTAAGTGGGGCATGTGAAACACTAAATTTGGGAAAATAAACACATCCCACATCGCCTAGAAAAGGAAGTGGGAGTGTGTTTATATAGAAATCTTGATATGAACCTTCAAATTGATTTGTTAGTTTTACTCCAACACCTACATGCGCTTCGCGAGAGGTCTGATTTCGGGACAAAATAGGTTGAAGCTTAAGACTCATGCGCGACCTGCGGACACGAATGCAGCTCCGAAACCTCGCATACCTGCGTATCTTTTTGCTGCAGATTCGGGCCTGAGTTTCCAATTCTGTTTCAATCTATTTAGGGAATAGATTGAAACTTAACAAAGTTGGAGAATATTTTTTACATATTAGGGCTGAGTTTCCAATTCTGTATCAATCTATTTCAGGAATAGATTGAAACTTAGCAAAGAAGTTGGACAGAATATTTTTTCTGCAGATTCGGGCATGAGTTTCCAATTCTAATAGATTGAAACTTAGCAAAGAAGTTGGACAGAATATTTTGTGTTAATAATAAAAGATATCAAATCGTGTTATTATTTTAACAGATTTGCGTATCTGTTTATTTTTCAGCTAATATCTTGTCTTGGTGACCAAAATAGGTTTAGCCTATAAAATAAACTCCTGTCATTCAGTTTTCACACACGAAGCGTAGCTCCTTACAGGGCAATTCCAGGCAGTCTTCTAGATCAGAAACGCACAACTTTTCCGTGAATTTTCAGGCAAGTTTGTCGGTTGGTACAACGACTTTGGGCGTTGTACCGTGAAACAGACGGCGAATCTGTTTTAAGGGAATCGTGTTAAACACAAGCCTCGTTCACGACCTTTACTTTGCTTTCTTTTTATATATCGCTATAGAGTCTGTCTTACGCTTCTACCCCATTCATCGTTCTTTAATTTACTGTCTTTAATTTCTGTTAATTTATTTATTGTAATTATAATCTGATTTTCATAAATAAAGTGTAAACCGTTTCCCACAGTCTTAAAACAGATTCGGTTTAACCGAATTTACAACACTTTGTTAAAATCGGATTAATTAACAGATTTTTATAAACTTTTTCTGTCGAAACCTTGTTGAGTTTCTTTGGAAATCAGTTTCAATTAAACAGTTTTAATAATACAGATTTGGATTACAGATCTATAACGTTTTTTTAAGCAGTTGTTTTATCAGTTTATAACGAAACCAATATTGAGTTTTGATGCGCGCAAAAACAGTCAAGCTAAATCACACAAGCCCGCCACTTGTGAATGTGGGGACCGTAACGACTTAAAAGCTGCTCAAGCCGAAATCAATGAAGATCTTAGGGTATAGGGTCTCCCGGTCGTTATGTCCCGTGACAAGTAGATGATTTATCAAGCGTTTAGTGATCGAGGAGTTTGAGCGAAAAGGGATTCGAATGATATTATAACTACTGAGAAAAAGCCAACAAATTACAACGGCTTAAATGCAAATTAAAGAAAAGTAAAAAGATAAAATATATTAAATAAACGCTATCACTATAATTAAAATGATGTTTTGTTTTTATGTTTTTATAAATCTGAAATTAAAATCTACGCGACGTACAATTAAAAACGTGAAACTTACACAATATTAACCCTAAAAATATGAAAATGATATGTTTACACTCCTACTGATAAAAGAAACTTTTTAGAAAAAGAAAACTATTTTTATCACTAATTATCTAATTATTATTAATTAAAAACTATTTTTAACTATTTAATAATCACCTAAAATACAAAAAATTAGGAAATAAAGCTAGAAAAATAAAATTATGAAATGGAAAAGTCTAAAATAACAAACTAGAATTTTCAAAACTATTTTTTGTATTTTTCTGATTAATTTCCTATTTTCTACTAATTTAAAACTATTTTAATCTAATTTAAATTGTGAAAAATACAAAATAAAAAGGGAAAAATATGGAAAAATCTTTTTTATGCTTTTTATACTTATCTTAAACTATTAAAATTGAAAAATTATTTTTTTGAACTTTTTCTAAATTAATTTTCAATAAAAGCTAATTAAAAATTGATTAAAATCTATTTAAATTGAGAAAAATAGCAAATAAAGACCAAAAATTATGAAATCTTTAGGAAAATTCTAAAATGAAATTATTAATCTATGAAAAATGAAAAACAAGCAGCTTATGTGACAGAAATGGAAGCTGCAATGCAACTGCTATTAGAATAAAATTTGGAAAATAAGCTAACCAAGGAATTAAGCTGCCAAACAGTGAACAAAGCTAACTAGTGATCAAATAAGCTAATATCAACTGATTCTAACTACTCCTAACAAGCTTGAACCTCGAAGCGAGTGAAATAAGCTAAGCGCTTATATTATCCAAACGATGGTTCAGTCCATTTGTTTAAGCTTATGCACAAGCTCAACTAATAAGCTAATCAGAAAACCACTTATGCAGTCTTAACAACCACCTGGCAAGCTACAATTGTGCCAAAAACAAGACCCTAACTCACTGATTTGAAGCAGATGCAACAGATACAAATTAGCCTGATTCACACTTAAGTGTGAGCAGGCGATTAGTATCTTGTTGAGGAGCTTATTTGAAGCTCTAAATGATTAAACCAGGCTTCTCACAAAGTATTTATCACAACTAGACCAGTTGAAAATCACTTATCCAAGGTTTGAAACAGATTCTCGAAATGAATCGAGAAATTGATGCACAAAGTTTTGTGAAAAAATGCTTTACAGATTTTGACTTTTGAAAAATACTTATGAACTTTGACCAAACTGAGATTTAACCCACTATAATGAACTGATTAAGATGTTTTAACACTAATTATGATAATTCTAAGCTAGATCCATCAATTTTAAGCTAATATGCAAGCTATAATACCTCTGTTTTCAACAGTTAAACTAGATTGATAGCAAAGAGATTTTGACTTTTGAAGTGTGACTGCTAAATTAATGACCTCAAATGACTATAAACTACTTTTATTAACTTGTATCAACTATTAACCACGATCTATCGGCCTCTATCTCCAGTTAATGACTACTACCAAACACTACTTTATAACTTGATTTGCAACTAAAAGCGATTTAAACCATGATTCCACTTGTTATTATAATCAAACCGTGACTTACTATCACTTAAATACTCTTGTTTGACCGGTTTTAACAGATTTATACTACAAATACATTAAGTGCAAAAACTTGTGAAAGCTACTTACAAGAGTCCAAAGCCACAGTGGCTAGCAACATGTGAAACAAAGACCACTAACCTATCACAATCAACCCAATAAGCTATAACTCAACCCATTTCATATGTCGAATCAACCCAAATCCATTCTGCTTCAATTTTTGTACAGTGTTGACTTTTGTTGACCAAAGTGCAAAAGTAAGTGAAATTGCAATGTGAGCTTATGGAAAGCTTAAACAAGTTTGAATGAGCTTGCCTGAGCTTAAACACAAGTGACTAAGATTGTTGACATAGGATTTCAAGAGTGGAAATTTCAACGATGGAAATGAAATATGGAAATTGAACATGAACTGCAATTTATGCTTAAATAAAGTTGAGATACACTAAGAAGGTTTACTTGAGTACAATGAAACTGTAAAATACAACTATCAATCTAATTTAGACTAAGAAATTATGAGGCGACATTCATTGCTAGAAAAACTAAAACTAACTCTCTCCTTGTAGCTACTTTTGGTTTTTTATACATCCAAAGCTCCTTCTCTCACTTATTTGGACATATCCCAGCAACACTTGAGGCCCTTGGATCACTGAATTTAATCTTGGCCATTTAAATGGATTTGGCGCCAATTTTGGATTTAACAGCTAAGGCTTGAGTGAGGTTGGGATAATGCATTAAATGCTCCCTTGGCTTCTTGTTTTGGAGGGAAATAGGGGTGATGATGGTGAAGATGGAGTGTGATCAGGTGAGAAGCAGGAAGTGATGATGGGAGGTGTATCATGTGAAGGAGAGAGGGAAAAAGGCGGGTCAAACCATTTGACCGGTGTTAAACAAAGGGAGTGGGTTGGATTCGGGTATAAACCGGGTATTTTGTTGGGCTGGGGATTGGATTGGGTAATAAGTTTGGGCCAAAGGTAATAAAGGGTCCATTTGGCTAAGCTTAAAACACAAGGACTAATATTGCAATTCCAACAAACCAAGGGACTAAACCTGTAATTTTGCAAAGGTGTTTCAGGGACAGAATTTGACAAGTGTTGACACTACAAGGACCAAAGTTGCCATTTTCAATTTTTCCAGGGGCCATTTCTGCCAATTTGCAAACTTGAAGGACCAATTTGTAATTTTCTCAAAACTTTTTACATTTTTCACCAAAGGACCAAATTTGACAAGTTATGATTTAAAAAGGACCTTTGATGATTTTTCTTTTGAAATTTTGACTCAGGGACTAGTTTTGACAATTTTAGAAACTTGGGGGACTGAAACTGCAATTTTTGCAAATTTGATATGTTTTCATCTGATTTTGATATTTTTGCATTTAAAACACATAAAACACTGATTTGTGGTATTTTGATCATTTTGATGTGTTTAAGTGTTTTCGGATGATTTTGCAGTTTATTTTGTATAAAATGATGAGTATTTAGACATTCATCAATCCCCCACACTAAGATATTGCTAGTCCCTAGCAATCTTTTGAGAAAATTTAATGGATTTCATCTCTTTACCAAAAGCCATTACTTTTGGAGTAGCCAAATGTTTCCGATTCAAGTAAGAACCATGGTACCAGATAACCATCGATTTATTGGCAAATCATAAACCATATAGCGGTTTGATGTGTCTTTACCGAGCCGTACCCATACGGACTAGCCAACTCTTTAGATAAATTATCAATATTATCTTTGGTGAGTCGATTACCAATTATGGTTTTCCACCTGCCTTTACCACAAGCCATAAACTTGCGGGCTAGCCAACTCTTCACTTTTAGGATATGGTGAGTTGAATACCATACAATTTTGGGCAAATTGCAAGCCATATAAACGGATTTGAAAAATCTTTACCAAGAGCCGTTTGCTCCTGGATTAGCCAATCCTTTTGTTTATTAGACAAGTGATGATAACCAATTGAGTAAGTGTAGAACACTTACTCCAAAAAATTTTGGCCAAAACGGGGAATTGGGGTATAATTACATGAAAACATTCGTGAGAATTCCCCCCCACACTTAGAAATGAATATTGCCCTCAATATTCAAAGTACCGCGGTTATGCCGAAACAAAGAACGTAAAAGGGAAATACTACGGCCATTATTTGAAAGATTTTTTTGGAACATGTGGGCAACCACTAGGGTGGTAGAAAATAGAAAGAAGTCGGACATATGGGTGAAAACCCATATGGCGTGCTCTTATTTTGATTTCAGTGCTAGCTTGACTCGACCCTGTATTCATTTGTTCATGGGGAAAGTAACGTGGAAAACCAATCTCGATCGGACTTTCGTTCCACAGTGTTAATGAACATATGAACATCAGAAAGTTCCACACCGACGAGATATAACCTCGGTATTGTTAATAGTAGAAACTATAAAGGGATGATCGGGGTCAAAGACGGTGTCCTCATTCCGGAAGAGAAAGGGAAAGAGCAAGCACACCATGTGTGAAGAATGGAATAAAGACGTACATGAGAATGCATGTCCATTCCTCGTGAGAGAAGCAAATCACCGGTTTGACATCTTTAAGCTTAAACTTGAAGTTTAGATGGTGATTGTCAAGAAAAGGTCCGGGAGGGAGGGTGGGAAACGGTTCTTCAATCAACAAACTTTCCAGAAAAAGGATGTCTCCCTCCGGATCCAGGTAAGTGTTATCAATTCCCATTGGAATTGACTCATCACTAAGAAAGGCCTCGACTTCATTCCAAAAGTTGTCATCTTCCTCATCAGGGGTGAGAGAAGGGATGGAAGAGTCGGGAATAAGACTAGAAGATGATGGATTCTTTTGAGCAATTCATCAATGGGAAGAATGTCTCCCATTGGATCACAAACATCATCATCCAACTCGGATAAGCGAAAGAGTTTGGTTTCATCCACGACTTAACAATCTCGATGCGACAAGCGATGCGGAGGTGAGACAAGTGGTGTGCTCTTAGAGCTAGCAGTTTCCACCACTTCCGTTGAAGTCTCCGATTCTAGATCATCGTCATCATTATCAAGAACACTCTTGACTTCCACGAGTGCGACTTTCAAACCATTTGTTTGAACCGGGGGTAATTTTCAAAGCTTTGAGCTCAAAGACGCGTTTTTGGTGAACACTCTTAACCAGGGGTTTGAGAGTGTTGCATTGATTCTTTCGATTTTTGATCAATTGTGGCAACACTCGTTTGTATAGAGGTTTGGAGTTACGGTTGATATTTAACGTGAGCTCTTCGTTGTCAACCCGTATGGTCAACTCTTCGGCAAACACATCAATTAGAGCGACTTCGTTCTTAAGAAAGCTCTCCCTAAGATGAGGGGAACTCTAGGATCTGCATCGAAGTCTACTACAACAAAGTCGGCATGAAAGTGAAACTTTCCCACTTTCATCACGACATCCTCGGCTATCCCAAGTGGACGAGTTACGGTACGATCCGCTAGCTCGAGTGTCATACGAGTGGATGAAAGTTAGGGGAAGAGCAGTTTCTTCCATCTTGAGAGTGGCATGAGGTTAATGCTAGCGCCAAGATAAGGGCGGAACATTGAAACATCCCAAAGAAATCACACGGGATTAAGAACCGGCCGAGGTCTTCAAGCTTTTCGGGAAGCTTATTAAGAATGGGCTGGCGAGCATTGCTCGTTTAGAGGAGTTTTAGCCAACTCTGATAGCTTATCTTTGTTGGTGAGTAAGCCTTTAAGCGTGGATGCAAATTTAGGCATTAGAACGAGAGCATCAACGAAGCTTATATCAAAGTGAAGCTCATTGAAGATTTGGAAAAATTTTTCCATTTGCTCTTTGTTTTGTCTTTGAGCTTCTCATCATTCATTCTTGATGGGTAAGGAATCTGACTAGACTTTTGAGCCGGGATGGAAGTGTTTTCGGCTCAAGATTTTTCTTGAACATGGGTTCGGACTTAAAACGGACTACCGAAGGTGGGACGTGTCTTGATGCCGTGGGCTTGAATAATGCACCTTGTCCTTTGTCTCCTTGGTAACTTGACTGAATGCCAGGGAGGAGGGCATAGGAGTCGTTAGGTCCATTGTCGTCTTACCACTACGAGTGGTGGCGGCTTTCAACTCGGCATTGGGATTAGGAATTGTATTGCACAGGAGTCCTCGAGAAGATGATGAGGCTTTGTTCATATTCATGTTCATGAAATTGCTCATCATATTCTTTAACTCATTTGTCTGCCGAGACAATGTGGTATCAATTTCCCTTTTTAGCTCACCTCTCATGTTATTGATCCGAGTTTGCATTGAGCATGTTTGACTTCGGTCATTTTCATGAAGTCATTTGGCATGGGAGCTTGAGGAGGTGGTTGATAACTTTGATGATTAGGAGCTTGATAAGGTTGGTTGAAATTGTTCCGGTTTTGATTGAAATTTTGAGAGTTATTGAAATTTTGTCCTTGATTCGAAACAAAGCGATTTTGATTGCCATGGTTTTGCACAGGAGGAAAACCGGGTGGTGTCATACCGCTAGGTGCACGGTAGTGAGGATCGACTGTGGTCGGTATTGATTGTGGTTTACCGAAGCTACGGGAGCTTGGTAGAAGGAAGCATCGGTTGCTTGACAATCATAATACGCATGTGGACCACTACAAATTTCACACACCTTGTTTATGGCTTTGATTGGTTCCGGCTTATGAATTTCGCTTTTGATTTCCTTCACCTCTTTTATCATACCCTGGATCATATCCGTTAGGCTGACTAGCGGAGGCGGCTAACTTCGGAAGAGTTCCGGATGAAGAAGCGAGGAGTGTTGAACATTGACTTTGTTGAGAGAAAAAGGAACTTTTGATTTACTCTCGCAAATTTCAAGCACATCTTTAGGTCTACGATTCAAGATATTTCCACCCGCGGATGCATTCAAGGAATCTTGATCATTACCGTTCAACCCATTGTAAAAGATATTGACTTGTTGAAGCTCCGTGAATTCATGATGGGGGCATTTCTTGAGGAGATCTTTGAATCTCTCCCATGCCTCTCCAAAATTTTCATCGAAATTTTGGCGAAATCCAGAAATTTCATTTTTAAGATTAGTCGTCTTTGATGGAGGAAAGAAGTAATTCACAAACTTTTGAACAAGATCCTCCCAAGTTTCGATGGATCGAGGGGTTCTTTTCCGCCAAATCAGGTGCCCCTCAAGTGAGAATGGAAATAGCATCAACTTGATCACTTTTTGTGGCACATCCTTGAAATTGATAGTTGAAGTCAACTTGTTAAACCAACGGATGTGTGCATCGGGTCTTCTCGTCGGACCCGCGGAATTGATTTGTAGACACAAGTTGGATCAAATGTGTCTTCAATTCAAGTGATCGAAGCCCGATAAGCGGTAAAACGATGGCATCTCCATAACCCTCGGTGGGTGCACGGAGCATTTCTCGCCATGAATACGTTAAATGCGCCATGGTGTTGCTTGAAATAGTGCGAATCTCGGGTTCGACTATTTGGGCAAACGTCTCGAAGCGTCGTCTAGGAATTTCTGCTAGATCACGCAAAGGACTCAATGATCTAGAAGAGCGAGTGCGCATGCACTAGAGTTAACTCTAAGAGACTCAGAGTTAAGGAGAGAAATGGAATTATGAAGATATTTTAGATGAGAATGAGAATTATGAAGACGTTTTGTAAAAATGGTGGTGAGAAGAATATTTATGGATTTTACGGTTGAAGCGTCGATATCACAACAAAATCAATTAACACAAAATCGAGGCAAAACAACGATTGAACTTAACCAATAACCCAAGATGAATGGCTTCTTTGAAAAAGGTACACCAATCACAAGGACACAAAGGCAAGTTTTAAATCTTTAGTTCGGGAACTTATTATGGTCGCACCCCGGTTAGGTAGTGCACTTTGCCTTGGTTTTCGGTGATAATCTTTTAAGTTGTTTATTATTAAGAAAAGCGGCGAATCTTTTTGTATTTTTTTTTATATTTGATACATATATAGAAACAAAAGAAAAATATTTTTGTGTTTTATCGTTTTGGATGTTTTTGGGTTTTTGGATTTTTTATAAGAAAATATGGATATATATATAGATGAGATGGATGATATAAACAAATGAGTGAGGATTCAAACAACTAATGCTAGGCGTAAGACAAATAACGGCTCCCGTAGAGAAATTTGATGCTTAAAAAGCGGTCAAGCTAAATCACACAAGCTTGTGAATGACGGACCGTAACCGACTTAAAAGCTGCTCAAGCACGAAATCAATGAAGATCTGGGAGTATAGGGTCTCCCCAGGTCGTTATGTCCCAAATCGCGATGATTTATCAAGCGTTTAGTGATCGAGGAGTTTGAACGAAAAAGGGATTGAATGATATTATAACTCTGAGAAAAGCCAACAAATTACAACGGCTTAAATGCAAATTAAAGAAAAGTAAAAAGATAAAATATATTAAATAAACGCTATCACTATAATTAAAATGATGTTTTGTTTTTATGTTTTTATAAATCTGAAATTAAAATCTACGCGACGTACAATTAAAAACGTGAAACTTACACAATATTAACCCTAAAAATATGAAAATGATATGTTTACACTCCTACTGATAAAAGAAACTTTTTAGAAAAAGAAAACTATTTTTATCACTAATTATCTAATTATTATTAATTAAAAACTATTTTTAACTATTTAATAATCACCTAAAATACAAAAAATTAGGAAATAAAGCTAGAAAAATAAAATTATGAAATGGAAAAGTCTAAAATAACAAACTAGAATTTTCAAAACTATTTTTTGTATTTTTCTGATTAATTTCCTATTTTCTACTAATTTAAAACTATTTTAATCTAATTTAAATTGTGAAAAATACAAAATAAAAAGGGAAAAATATGGAAAAATCTTTTTTATGCTTTTTATATTTATCTTAAACTATTAAAATTGAAAAATTATTTTTTTGAACTTTTTCTGAATTAATTTTCAATAAAAGCTAATTAAAAATTGATTAAAATCTATTTAAATTGAGAAAAATAGCAAATAAAGACCAAAAATTATGAAATCTTTAGGAAAATTCTAAAATGAAATTATTAATCTATGAAAAATGAAAAACAAGCAGCTTATGTGACAGAAATGGAAGCTGCAATGCAACTGCTATTAGAATAAAATTTGGAAAATAAGCTAACCAAGGAATTAAGAATGCAGGTGAACAAAGCTAACTAGTGATCAAATAAGCTAATATCAACTGATTCTAACTACTCCTAACAAGCTTGAACCTCGAGCATTGAAATAAGCTAGCTGCATATTATCAACATGGTTCAGGTCCATTGTTTAAGCTTATGCACAAGCTCAACTAATAAGCTAATCAGAAAACCACTTATGCAGTCTTAACAACCACCTGGCAAGCTACAATTGTGCCAAAACAAGACCCTAACTCAGCGATTTGAAGCGGATGCAACAGATACAAATTAGCACGATTCACACTTAAGTGTGAGCAGGCGATTAGTATCTTGTTGAGGAGCTTATTTGAAGCTCTAAATGATTAAACCAGGCTTCTCACAAAGTATTTATCACAACTAGACCAGTTGAAAATCACTTATCAAGGTTTGAAACACGATTCTGAAATGAATCGAAATTGATGCACAAAGTTTTGTGAAAAATGCTTTGTGATTTTGACTTTTGAAAAAATACTTATGAACTTTGACCAAACTGAGATTTAACCCACTATAATGAACTGATTAAGATGTTTTAACACTAATTATGATAATTCTAAGCTAGATCCATCAATTTTAAGCTAATATGCAAGCTATAATACCTCTTGTTTTCCAATGATTGAAACTAGATTGATAGCAAAGAGATTTTGACTTTTGAAGTGTGATTTGCTAAATTAATGACCTCAAATGACTATAAACTACTTTTATTAACTTGTATCAACTATTAACCAGCGATCTGGCCTCTATCTCGGATTAATGACTACTACCAAACACTACTTTATAACTTGATTTGCAACTAAAACAGATTTAAACCATGATTCCACTTGTTATTATAATCAAACTGACTTACTATCACTTAAATACTACTGTTTGACCAGGTTTTAACAGATTTATACTACAAATACATTAAGTGCAAAAACTTGTGAAAGCTACTTACAAGAGTCCAAAGCCACAGTGGCTAGCAACATGTGAAACAAAGACCACTAACCTATCACAATCAACCCAATAAGCTATAACTCAACCCATTTCATGTCTGAATCAACCCAAATCCATTCTGCTTCAATCTTTTGTACCCGTGTTGACTTTTGTTGACCAAAGTGCAAAAGTAAGTGAAATTGCAATGTGAGCTTATGGAAAGCTTAAACAAGTTTGAATGAGCTTGCCTGAGCTTAAACACAAGTGACTAAGATTGTTGACATAGGATTTCAAGAGTGGAAATTTCAACAGTGGAAATGAAATATGGAAATTGAACATGAACTGCAATTTATGCTTAAATAAAGTTGAGATACACTAAGAAGGTTTACTTGAGTACAATGAAACTGTAAAATACAACTATCAATCTAATTTAGACTAAGAAATTATGAGGCGACATTCATTGCTAGAAAAACTAAAACTAACTCTCTCCTTGTAGCTACTCTTGGCTTTTTATACATCCAAAGCTCCTTCTCTCACTTATTTGGACATATCCCAGCAACACTTGAGGCCCTTGGATCACTGAATTTAATCTTGGCCATTTAAATGGATTTGGCGCCAATTTTGGATTTAACAGCTAAGGCTTGAGTGAGGTTGGGATAATGCATTAAATGCTCCCTTGGCTTCTTCTGTTTGGAGGGGGGGGGAAATAGGGGTGATGATGGTGAAGATGGAGTGTGATCGGTGAAGCGAGTGATGATGGGAGGTGTATCATGTGAAGGAGAGAGGGAAAAAGGCGGGTCAAACCATTTGACCGGTGTTAAACAAAGGGAGTGGGTTGGATTCGGGTATAAACCGGGTATTTTGTTGGGCTGGGGATTGGATTGGGTAATAAGTTTGGGCCAAAGGTAATAAAGGGTCCATTTGGCTAAGCTTAAAACACAAGGACTAATATTGCAATTCCAACAAACCAAGGGACTAAACCTGTAATTTTGCAAAGGTGTTTCAGGGACAGAATTTGACAAGTGTTGACACTACAAGGACCAAAGTTGCCATTTTCAATTTTCCAGGGGGCCATTACGCCAATTTGCAAACTTGGAGGACCAATTTGTAATTTTCTCAAAACTTTTTACATTTTTCACCAAAGGACCAAATTTGACAAGTTATGATTTAAAAAGGACCTTTGATGATTTTTCTTTTGAAATTTTGACTCAGGGACTAGTTTTGACAATTTTAGAAACTTGGGGGAAAGCTGCAATTTTGCAAATTTGATACGTTTTTCATCTGCTTTTGATATTTTTGCATTTAAAACACATAAAACAACGATTTGTGGTATTTTGATCATTTTGATGTGTTTCTGAGTGTTTTCAGATGATTTTGCAGTTTATTTTGTATAAAAATGATGAGTATTTAGACACTCATCAAGTTTCTATTAAACTCATTTACTCAATCCATCGAAACCAAGATAGAGTTTTGTTGAATCTGATCTGGTACAAGTAGATACCATTTACAACAGTTTGTTTAACTGTTTGTGTTTGAATTTTCAGGATGACAAACACCACTACCCTGTGAGCGTGCAGTGCGCCGGTTACTAACACGATTACTAATCATCTTTGAGAAACCGAGAAATTCAATGGGCGGTTTTAAGCGGTGGCAGCAGAAGATGTTCTTCTATCTCACTACTTTGAACCTTGCGGTTCTTAAAGAGAACCACCTAACGTGGAACCTCTGCGAGAAGGTCAATCCTCTAATCAACGGTTGTTCAAGCCTTGGAAGCATGGAAACATTCGGACTTTTGTGTCACAACTATGTTCACGAATGGTTTGGTTGATTCTTTGTACAATGTGTCTTGCAAGACCAAGGCCAAAAATTATGGGAGTCATTGGAGCATAGTACAAAGCGAGGATCTTTGGTACAAAGAAGTTCGTGGTAGCTCGTTTTTGGATTACAAGATGGTTGATTCAAAGAATGTGATAAGTCGGGTTCAAGATCTGCGAGGTTTTGCTACCGACATTCATCTTTGAGGGAATGACTTTAAGTGAAACTTTTCAAGTTCTGCTATTATTGAAAAGTTACCTCCAATTTGGGTAGAATTCAAGAACTACCCGAAGCATAAGCGAAAGGAGATGAGTGTTGAAGACTTGGTTGTTCGTCTTAGTATTGAAGAGGACAACAAGGCGCTCGAGAAAAACATGTATACACTGATTCGCAAGGCAAATATGGTTGAGCATGCTTCGTCATCTTCAAAGTCAAATGTCAAAGCTAAAGGCAAAGGAAAAGGAAATAATGACAAGAAGGGCAAAGGGAAGTCTAATTACCTTGCTCCTAAAGGCGCAATTGTGAAAGCAGAACTTCCGAGGGTATGTTTCAATTGTGATCGGCCAGTCACCGTCTTTGCTAGCGTAAGATGCGGCGGGTGACTCAGCAGGCTAATATGGTGAATGAAGATGTGGACATGATTGTTATGGTATCTGATGTCATTGCCATGATCTCTGAAGTTAACCTAGTAGGTTCCAACAACGAGGAATGGTTGGTGGATCTTGGGGCTACCGTCATGTGTGTGCTTGACAAGAGTATGTTTCACTCTTTGAGGCGGTTGATAGTGGAGAAAAGTTGTACATGGGCAACTCTCAGCTAGCGATATCAAGAGTGAAGGAGATGTAATGTTGAAGATGACATCCGAGAAAGAGCTCAAGTTGACTAATGTCTTGTATGTTCGAGAGATTACTTAAGAATCTTGTGTGCAGTTAATTTGTTGAACAAGTTTGGTTTTCGTCTTGTTTTTAGTCTGATAAGTTTGTTCTTTCTAAGAATCAAGTGTATGTTGGTAGGGGATATGCCACGAATGGTATATTTAAACTCAATGTAATGGTTGTTAAGAATGATATCAATAAAATGAATTCTTATGCTTACTTGATTGAGTCTTCTAATATGTGGCATGGCCGTCTTGGACATGTAAATTTTAATTCAATGCGTCGTTTGATTAAATTTAATTGCATATCTAATTTCCATATCGACTCAAAATATAAATGTGAAACTTGTGTTGAAGCCAAACTTACAAGATCATCTTTCAAATCGGTTGAACGGAAAACCGAACCACTTGATATGATACACTTGACATATGTGATTTGAAATCACTACCTACAAAAGGTAGCAATAAGTACTTTATCATGTTTATTGATGATTGTACAAAGTATTGCTACGTTTACTTACTGAAAAGTAAAGATGAAGCTATAGACAAGTTTGTTTTATACAAAAATGAAGTTGAGAATCAACTTAGTAAGAAAATCAAGGTGGTGCAGTGATAGAGGAGGTGAATATGTGTCTCCATTCATTTGATCTATGTGCAAAACATGGAATTAGAACGAGTTCCATTTGCTCCTATTCACCTCAATGAGCGGTATTGCCGAAAGGAAGAACCGTACCTTGAAAGAAATGGTTAATGCCATGTTGATAAGTTATGGTCTAAGCCAGGACATGTGGGGGGAAGCCATTTTAACGGCTACTTATCTTTTAAATATATACCTCGTAAGGAAAAAGAAGAGACCCCTTATGAATTATGGATGGGAAGAAAGCCATCATATCAGTACTTACGAGTGTGGGGGTGTCTAGCAAAGGTAGCTATACCGACTCCCAAGGCCCAAAAGATTGGACCTAAATATGTGGATTGTATATCATCGGATATGCTAAGAATAGCAGTGTTTATCGCTTCTGTAGAAAACTAGAAGGGGGTTGAATAGTTTACCGATTAAAAACTTTGTTTTGAAACTTATTGAAAGATCAATTGATATTGATCTTAAGTGTGTTAATGAAATATGCAAGCAATAAGTAATAAGTAAATAAGGAAAGAAATGATCAAACCACAACAAGTTGTTTATAGTGGTTCGGCCTACAAGGACTCTTTTTCCTTGCCCTACTCCACTCCCGAGTCTCACACTCGAGAGTTTAACTTCACTAGTCAACAAGCTCCTTTCACCGGCGGAGAAAACCTTTACACTTAAACTTACACTATTTCCGAACCTAAGCTAGATGTCGAGTTCTTTCCAAGGGTACAACTACTCCCACACACAATGTATTTTGAGGACTAAAATACTAACCACTCACACTCACAAGATTATGATGGTTTGATACAACAATGAAGTATGGATCAACACTAGATCATACAACACTAAACAAACAAGACTTCCAACTTCTCGTTGAAGCTTGAATATGACTTGATCTTCTTTGCTACAAAAGAGATCACTAATATGATATGCAACTGAGTTAGAAAGGTTAGAGAGAAGATATGTATGAGAGTATGTTAGAAAGGGATGAAAAACTACTTGGCTTGGCATTGCTATTTATAGCCAAAATGGACGAGGCGTCCACGGACGGCGGACCCCTTAAAAGGGTTCCGTCCGTGTACCAAAATGGTACCGCCGGTCGGCAGTCAAGATATCAAATCTTGCTTAAAGTCAACTCTATCTAAAAGAGATTGTGCAAGATATGAAGAGTACAAATCTTCACAAAATATCTAATGGAATCTTCTAATGATTTCCATGATGTAATACATGATGTCAAATGTTGTATTACTATTTATAGAAATATGCAAATGCTTAAGTAGTGTTTGGTTTTAAGAACCTAACACATTCTACAAACTACTTATCATACATAATGATTAGAGTCATATCAAGATGTTACTAATCAAAAATGTAAATGCTTGAATGATGAATATATTGTTTGAGAAAGCTTGTTTTAATATCTAATAAACTTGACAAGCTTTAAGCTTTTATAAATTAAATTTACTTTTGTCGTTAACAAAACTTAGGCAAAGATCAAAAATATAAATAACGTTTAATGGCGATATTTGTATTAACAATCTCCCCCTTTTGTTGAGGACAAAATATAAATTTTATTTTTATAAAAGAAACAAAGTTTGTACAAGAGTTATAAAAATATTAGTTTTAGAACTTGAAAAGGAAATGATAATGTAAGTGTATGAAATTTGACTTTTCAGAAAGTCAAGTATTATCAATGAGGGTTCTGTTTTGACTTTTAGAAAGTCAAATGTATGCGTTTGACTTTTTGAGAAAAGTCAAATATGAATAATTTCAAAGTTCTATATTTTCTCCCCCTTTTTGTCTCAACAAAAGAAGAGGCTATCTTGGAATGTAATGAGCCGAGCTATTATCTCCCCCTTGTTCAAAGCTTCCCCTAAATTGGGTGCTTTAATGGGAAGATACATGGATTGTGAAAATAAAGCTACAAAAAATGTTAGTAATAATGATCATTCACAAGCATTTCCAAGCACTATGTAATGACACCAACAATATGATAAACAACATTCATTAGTTAAAATTTTTCATGAATTAAGATCATGAAAAGAGAACACAATGATGTGTTTCTAGTACAAGAAAAAATTATCCTAAGAAAGCAAATAAAAGAAAAACTATTCTAAAACCATCCTAAAGTGATGGTGGATGGGAAAGAGCGTTGAGGCGCTCAAGAATGTGGTTGAGGATGAACCTCATTTCTTCGTGGAAGTCATGGACCATAACCCGGGTCCGTTCCACGGTTTGACCCGGTTGCTCACAAGTTGAGCAACCATGCCTTGGAGGGTAGAAAGTTTGGGGAGGTTGTGGTGGTGGAATGGTGGATGTGTTGGTGGTGTTGGGAATGTTTGGAGTGGTCATGATGGATGCAAGCAAAGCATTTTGCATTTGCATTGTCTCACTTAAGTGAGAATCCACCATGCCTTTGAATTGGTGGAGGTTGTGGAGTTGGGCTTGAATCTCCTCTCTAGTGGGATTGTCATCCCACATGCTTTCCGAATGTCCTCAATATGAGGAGACATTGATGATGGAAGTGGATGATCCCCGTATAAAGGACCATGAATGTCCTTGTGAATGGGGTGGAAAAGGAGAGGTCTTGGCCCTAATGGGGCGTTTGGGTCAATGGATGACCGAGGTGACTCATGAGCGATTCGCTCAATTGTGCCAAAGGATGGCAATGGTGGTGGATGACTTGGCCTAGGAGGCAAGTCTTCCAAGTCCTCTAGAAAAGGATTTGGTGATGTTGGTGGAGTTGAAAATAACTCCATGGGAGTGAGAGTGGGAGACCTTGGTGAAGGTGGTGAGGGTGTTTTGGATGTTTGGATGGGTGCGGTGGGGGTGAAGTAGGTGGTTTTGTTGGTGGTGGAGTGGTGATCACAATGTGTGATGAAGTGGGTGTAGCTAAGGTAAGAAGTGTATCATCTCTAATGGGAGATGAGATTGTGAGTGGTGAAGATTCGGATGATGAGCTAAGATGAACAAAACAACAAGGCCTTACGCTCATTCTAGCGGTTTTCTTGCAAGGTTTTGGTGATGATTTAGTCATTTTTAACTTGGGTTTTGATTTGCTAGATAGTAATGAGAATGAAGAAGGTGTGAGGATGATCATGGTAAAGCCTTTCAATTTATAGAGGTTAAAAAATGTTGAGAAATGTGTTTGATTTGATGTTGAACCATTGAAGAGATGAGGTTCCTAATGATTTGGAAGTGGGTTGAATGCTAGTCATATCACCCAAGTCAATCCATACAAAGAAGATGGAGTGAAGAAGAAAAAGATATGCAATAAATGTGTTCTAGTGAGTGGAATTTCCTAATATTTAGATTACCCACGGATTTGAAGGTACCAAAAATTTGGTTCCTTCCTTTATGCAAAGGGCTCCTTGGGTGGATTTTTCAAATTTTTGAATTTTGGTGGGAAATGGATTTCTTATACACCTTAGTACATAATACTAGTTCTAATACCAGTATAAACTAGTTAAGATTGATTTATAAGTGATGGAAGATAATTTGGAATCACGAAAAGTCGAAATTGAGAAAATTACACGGAGGATCCACGGCACCAAAATCATACGGACGGTACCCTAAAGAGGGTGCCGTCAGTCATCTGTCTGGTATGGCGGTACCAAATTACATAAGGGCGGTACCAAAATTATGGTGCCGTCGATCCGTCGAGTCTTGAAATATGGACAGAGTTCGTTTTTAGGTGTTAGGAAATTTCGAAACACGAAATTTTTCTCAAAAGCTGTTATACTAAACATTTCTAGTTAGGAAAAGTAAATAACACATATGTAAACATAGTGGAGCATAGATTTTGAGCAAGGCTTATTGATTTTCACAATATAGTGAAAATGGGTAAAATTTGATAGCATACTTGTGCTATCCCCCAGCATGAGATTGTTAGCATACACCATTGTTTCAAGTTATATTATCATCCTACATAATAAAAGCAACTAAATAGTATCAAACATTAACGATAATGCATTGTTCCAAACACTCCTTAAAGTACCCTTATTTGTCCAATTTCTTGTAAATCTTGTTCATCATCCTACCAAGGCACTTGAACATTCCCTTAGTTTGCTTGAATTCTGCGATTCATTCTCTATTTCGGGAAGAGATGCATAATACTCATGAGGGGAAGGAGAGCTTGGAAGACCATCCTAGGAGCTATTTGATGATGATGATGATGGAGTTGGAGGTTTTGCTCTCTTGCCTTTTGTCTTAGCAACTCTTGCATCACTCAAAGGTACAAAGATGTGAGGGATGAGCTCATAGTGAAGGTGCATCCCTTTTGGGTTGGTGGAATTGAAGCGAAGTTTCTATAGAGACGGGTGAGAAGCATCCCGTATGGAAGAGCAACGGATCCTTGAGTTGGAATATCAATCATTCTCCTAGCTATGTAGTAGGCTAAGTTGAATGGTTGTCGGGTGGACAAGTTGTAAAGCATGTGGCAAAGACAAGCGTTTATGTGATCCCTATTCCCTATGGTGCTAATGAAGTTTGCTCTAAGTAACTCCTCCCATTTCTTAAATTCGTGCTTAAGTTCATTTAGCTCCATTCCATATGGATCTCGGTCTACCTCTTTTCCCTTTCGGGTTACTTCGGGTTGTATCAGTTTTGGGTTAAAAGGTGTTCACGGATGACATCCTTATCGGCCAAACGGGTTAGATAAGGAGAAGTGCGGTCATTGATTGCATCAAGGGCGGTGAGTGACCACTTATCCGTGTAGACACAAGTTCCTCGGTTGGGAATTCCTAGTACTCTAGCAAATTTGCTTAAGGTGATGGTGTAGTCATTTTGGTTGATTCTAAAGCTAAGACAAAATTCATCATCATCTTCATCACTAAAACCGGTCACACTAGCATAGAATTCTAACACAAACCTAGGACAAATTGGTTCATCAATGTCAAGAAGACAATCGAATTGAATGGCGGCTAGTTCTTCACGAAGATTGGTATGCTCAAGGAAGGATGGGTGAATGGTTCTACCCTCATGGAAATACCTTGATTCTAGACCCCTAAATATTTCTACTTGTTCCTTGGTAAGTCCTTTGGTTTTGTGGTGTTTGGGAATGTAGTTAAGGGTGTCTTTGTGATCATAGAATCTTGCGGCTACCATGGTTATTCCTAAGGACAAGAATTAATATGTTAAAAAATAAGAATAAATTTTAACGTTTTTTGATTCTAGTGTGTGCCTATATGAAAACAATTTGGAGTTGCGGTTATCTCGACTCATTTTATGCACAAAATGGTTTTAGTGGGGTGTTTGGCAAATACCATGAGATAACCCAAATGCTCCTAATTCAATGTGGCTACATTTGAATATACCCGGGAGTGCATATTAGTTATGCAATACCTTTAGTATTCAAGAGCATGCAAGTGATGAAAATTCTAACGTTTCTATTTGTATTAGCAATGAAAAATGTTTTCCTACAAGTGAGAAGCTTTTCAAAACTTTTGACATGGGGTGTTTGGTTGTTTGAATAAGGCCTTATATTTATTATCTATCAATTAGTGGGAAACATGATTTGTTTATGCAATATGATAATGTAGTACCTAATTTGAATGACTAGTTATGCAATTTGCCAATTGAATTCATATTTGGTATAAAAGCATACATAAAACCCCATGTAATGATTTGTGATAGTTTTGTGCATAAATAAGAATCCTAGACTCGGAATTAAGAGATGAAATGTAGTTAGGATACTTACAATGATGTTATCTTCAATGATTAGTGAGTGGGAAGATGACAATAATGAGCTTGGTTTAAGTTTTACGAGTTTTGGTAAAGTGGGTTGTGAGGAAGAGGATGTTATGTATATAGCGGTTTTGTAGGCACCACGGACGGGCGGCACCAAATAATTGGTTCCGTCCGTGTTGTCGTTTGGTGCCGTGGCTACTGATGCAGATATAAGGCAAAAATTGTTTTGGTTTGACTATTCTAATGTTTTAGGCTATGTTTATCCTACATGTTTGGTTCCATTAACCCTAAACCAAGTCTAAGAAGATTAAAAGGTTCTCGTTTAAGAGGTTTAGTTAAGATGTCGGCAATGTTGTCTTAGGAGGATACTTTCTCGATTGAAATGTTTCCTTTTTGAACATTGTCGCGAAGAAAGTGATGGCGAATTTCAATATGTTTTGTACGAGCATGTTGAGCGGGATTCTTGCTGAGATCGATGGCTCCTTTGTTGTCGCAAAGTATCACAATGTCGTTGAGATGAATTCCGTAGTCTCACGAGCTTGCTTCATCCAAAGAGCTTGTTGACATGCTTTTCCGGTGAGGCGTATTCGGCTTCAGTAGTAGAGATGGCTAAAGCCGTTTGCTTCTTTGCAAACCATGAGGTGAGACAATGTCCAACAAAAGTGCAAATACCACTTGTACTTTTCTATCGACATAGTCACCGGCATGATCTGAGTCGGCATACACTATGGTTTCTATACCCGTTCCTTTGGGATACCATAATCCTAAACACGTTGTTCCCTTAATGTATCTAAAATCCTTTTTAAGGCTTCTAAGTGTGATGCCTTTGGGTTTTCTTGAAAGCGAGCACATAGACAAACACTAAACATAATGTCGGGTCTACTAGCCGTAAGATAGAGTAGGCTACCGATCATTCCTCTATATTTAGTGTTATCTACGGATTCACCTTCTTCGTCCTTGGTGAGTTTAGTGTCCGAGGACATGGGTGTTTTAGTTGGTTTGGAATCTTCAAGACCAAATTTCTTAAGCATGTCTTTTATATATTTAGATTGGTTAAAGAAAATACCATCTTCTAGTTGTTTAATTTGAAGTCCTAGAAAGAAGTTTAACTCACCCATCATACTCATTTCAAACTCGTCATGCATGATTTTAGAGAAATCATTACATAGTTCTTGACAAGTTGATCCGAATATAATGTCATCAACGTATATTTGAACAATAATAATTTGTGATTCCTTTTTCTTAGTAAAAGGAGTATTATCTACTAATCCCATAGTATATTTGTTATCAATAAGAAAAGTCTTAAGGCGGTCGTACCAAGCTTTAGGTGCTTGTTTAAGGCCATATAATGCTTTCTTGAGTTTGAAGACATGATGTGGTTTCTCAAAGTCGGTAAAACCGGGAGGTTGAGCAACATACACTTCTTCGTTAATAAACCCATTAAGGAAAGCACTTTTAACATCCATTTGAAATAATTTAAAGTCATAAGCACATGCATAAGCAAGTAATATTCTAATAGATTCAAGTCTAGCTACCGGTGCATAAGTTTCATCATAGTCAATTCCTTCTTGTTGATTATAACCTTGTGCAACAAGCCTAGCTTTGTTTCTAGATACTATACCATTTTCGTCCATTTTGTTTTGAAAGACCCATTTTGTTCCAATTATAGTTTGATCTTTGGGTTTTGGAACTAGTTTCCAAACATCATTTCTAACAAATTGGTTTAATTCTTCTTGCATGGCAATTACCCATGATTCATCTTTTATTGCTTCATTTATGGTTTTGGGTTCAATGGTGGATACAAAACAAAAATGATTACTTTGATTTTGAGCTTGTGACCTTAAGGTTCTTTGATTAAGTTGTCCTATGACCTTTTCTAATGGATGACTTTTAGATTCTTTGATGTTGACAATTTCCTTATTTAATGGTTCATCTTCCTTGTTATTATTAATTTGACTTTCTATTATTTGACTTTCAACTAAGTCATCATCTACCAAAGGTGATGTCTTAGAGGGAGGTGGACTTTCGTCAAATGTTATGTTCAACGATTCCTCGACTATCATTGTTTCTTTATTAAGGACAATGTAAGCTTTACTAGTTTGAGAGTAACCAAGAAATACACCTTCATAAGACTTTGGGTCAAACTTGGTGAGATAATCCTTAGTATTAAGAATAAAACATTTACAACCAAAGACTTTAAAATATCCTAATGTTGGCTTTTTACCTTTATAAAGTTCATATGGTGTTTTGTTTAGGAAAGGGCGTATTAGGACTCTATTTAAAATATATGTAGAAGTGTCAACGGCGTTACACCAAAACTTTTGAGGAATGTTTTGTTCATTAAGCATTGTTCTACTCATTTCTTGAATTGTTCTATTTTTACGTTCTACTACTCCATTTGATTGAGGTGTTAGTGGAGCGGAAAAGTTATGTGTTATACCATTTGTATCACAAAAGTTTCCAAATTGAGTTTCGTTGTCAAATTCACGACCATGATCCGTTCGGATCGACACAATTTGGACACCTAGAAGATTTTGAATTTTCTTGCTAAGTATTTCAAATTTATCAAAAGCTTCATTTTTGGTTTTCAAAAATAACGTCCAAGTAAACCTTGAGTAATCATCTACTATGACCAAAGTGTATAAGTTGCCTCCATAGCTTCTTATAGCGGATGGTCCAAACAAGTCCATATGTAATAATTCTAGACACTTAGATGTGGACACCATATTTTTAGATTTGTGACTACTATGTGTTTGTTTACCAATTTTGCAAGCGTCACAAAAGTGTTGGTCATATTTTAGTTTTGGTAAATTTCTAACCAACTCTTTTGAAGATAGGTTTTGTATAAGTCTCATATTAGCGTGACCTAAGCGTCTATGCCAAAGAGATGAGCTATCGTCTAATGTTGTTAGCCAAAGTTTGTCATTATATGTTTTATCTATTTTCATGACGTATATGTTATTTTTCCTAACTCCTTTAGCTATGGTGATACCATCTTTTAGTATTTTACTACCATTTTCATCAAATAGTACTTTATACTTTTTATCACATAGTTGGCTAATACTAAGTAGATTAAATCCTAACCTATCCACATGAGCAACATTTTCAATAGTTAGAGAGTTATGAGCAATCGTACCTTTGCCAATGATTTTGCTTTTGAGATTGCTACCAAAGGTGACATTACCTCCGTCATACTCTTGGTATGATGAGAAGAGACTTTGTTGCCCGTCATGTGTCGTGAGCATCCACTATCTTTTATCCATTCATCGGGTTCCAATCCAACTTTCAAGCATACCTAAGAAGCAAATAACTCAAACATTTGGTCCCCAATATCTCATGGGTCCGTTTGGGTTAAACATACCATTTATTTGATTCATGTATGGAAATGATGGGTAAGGGTTCCATGGCATGTAATCGGGAGTTTGATATGGTCTAGGAAAGTTTTGATTCCAACCGTTGTGTTGGTAGTTAGGTTGAACGTTGTGGTTGCTCTTAGGAAAGGCGTTTGGCAAAGGAAGTTGTATATCGTTGTTGAGTAGTTTTTGATCTAAATTCATTTTTAACAAGTCCTACTCCAGATATAATGGCTGGTTTTAGTTTAACATTATCATTGGTTTTCTTTGTTACTTTAACAAATTGATGCGGTCCGTATTGCGAACATTACGTTCTGTTGAAGTACCCGCGGTACCATTTTGCACAACGGACGGAACCCTTATTTTGGTTCCGTCGGTCCGTCTTTGTCTGCAGCAATTTTGACAAAATGTTCGTCTTTTTCGGCCGTTTTGTTTTGACTCTTTGGAATTAATACTTCATTAAAACCTAGCCCATTCATGTCTCATGGTGTTTTATGGATTTTAACTATTTCATCGGCAAGAGCGATGTTTTTGTTAAACCTTTTAAACTTAGAATTATTTTCTATTAAAACTTCTTGTGTGAGCTTTAGTTTTTCTATTTCAAGATTAAGCTCTTGACATGATTTACAATCATCGTCATTTGCTTTTCCTTTTCTAGTCGTTTTGCTTTTTCTTTTAACTCATATACTTCATTTTCCAAAAACTCCTTTTTGGTTTTTAGAAATTTATTTTTAGTTATGATTTTTAGACTTAGCTCACACAATTGATTATATTGTTTTTGCAAAGTGTCATCATCTATAGAAGAATAAGAAGAGTCGGAAAGTACCTCATTTGACTCATGTGCCATTAGGGCGATCTCTTCCTTGCTTGATTCTTCATCGTCTTCACTATCACTCCAAGCACCACTTACAAAAGCTCGTTGAGTTTTGCTTTTAGGTGGCTTGGGACATTCTCCTATGAGATGACTTGCATCACCACATCTAAAACACTTTCTTTCACCTTTAATCTTCTTATCATCCCGATCTTTTTGGAATGGCTTCTTTTCTTCTCGAGGTTGTCTTACAAACTTTCCTCTTCTTCTAAAGAACTTCTTGAAATCTCTAACGGCCATGGCATACTCCTCATCTTCACTATCGAAACAAGATTCACCATCATCGCTTGATTCCGCCTTTGCTTTAAGAGCAACAGATTTGATCTTCTCCTTTCTTCCTTTGATGATCTCCGAATCTTTCTCCATTACCATTTCGTGAACTTTGAGGTTGCCAATTAGCTCGTCTAGTGACATTATTGAGAGATCTTTTGATTCTTCAATAGCGGTCACTTTAGCTCTCCATTTGGGATGGAGTGCTCTAAGAAATTTCATGACAAAGTTCTTACTACGAAAAGATTCATCAAGTGCTTTAAGTGATGTAATGATAGTGTTAAAGCGAGCAAAGCCACAATCAATGGTTTCATCTTTGGGGATAACAAATTGTTCATATTGTTGAACAAGAAGATCAATTTTGTTATCCTTGACTTGTGAATTACCTTGATGTGTAACAATTAAAGATTCCCAAATATCTTTGGCGGTTTCACACATAAAAATTCTTTCATATTCTTTTCTAGGTAAAGCATTATAAAGCATCATTTTAGCTTCATTATTTTTAGCAACTAATTTCTTTTGTTCATCAACGGAAATATCCTTTGTTGTAGAACTAAAATCTCCTTTAACAATAATAAACCAAAGATCTATATCTTTTGATTTTACATATGTTTCAAAGCGGTTTTTCCAATAGATAAATCCATTGGTTTCAAAGAGTGGTGGTCTTTGCATAGATTGCCCTTCTTTAAAGTTTTGAGAATCCATGGATCGTTTCAAGTTTATAAAATACAAGTTATTTTAGAAATTCTTGAGCAACGAGGCTCTGGTACCAATTGTAGAAAACTAGAAGGGGGTTGAATAGTTTACCGATTAAAAACTTTGTTTTGAAACTTATTGAAAGATCAATTGATATTGATCTTAAGTATGTTAATGAAATATGCAAGCAATATGTAATAAGTAAATAAGGAAAGAAATGATCAAACCACAACAAGTTGTTTATAGTGGTTCGGCCTACAAGGACTCTTTTTCCTTGCCCTACTCCACTCCCGAGTCTCACACTCGAGAGTTTAACTTCACTAGTCAACAAGCTCCTTTCACCGTGGAGAAAACCTTTACATTACACTATTTCCGACACTAAGCTAGATGTCGAGTTCTTTCCAAGGGTACAACTACTCCCACACACAATGTATTTTGAGGACTAAAATACTAACCACTCACACTCACAAGATTATGATGGTTTGATACAACAATGAAGTATGGATCAACACTAGATCATACAACACTAAACAAACAAGACTTCCAACTTCTCGTTGAAGCTTGAATATGACTTGATCTTCTTTGCTACAAAAGAGATCACTAATATGATATGCCGAGTTAGAAAGGTTATAGAGAAGATATGTATGAGAGTATGTTAGAAAGGGATGAAAAACTACTTGGCTTGGCATTGCTATTTATAGCCAAAATGGACGAGGGCGTCCACGGACGGCGGACCCCTTAAAAGGGTTCCGTCCGTGTACCAAAATGGTACCGCCGGTCTGACAGCCAAGATATCAAATCTTGCCAAAGTCAACTCTATCTAAGTGAGATTGTGCAAGATATGAAGAGTACAAATCTTCACAAAATATCTAATGGAATCTTCTAATGATTTCCATGATGTAATACATGATGTCAAATGTTGTATTACTATTTATAGAAATATGCAAATGCTTAAGTAGTGTTTGGTTTTAAGAACCTAACACATTCTACAAACTACTTATCATACATAATGATTAGAGTCATATCAAGATGTTACTAATTAAAAATGTAAATGCTTGAATGATGAATATATTGTTTGAAAAGCTTGTTTTAATATCTAATAAACTTGACAAGCTTTAAGCTTTTATAAATTAAATTTACTTTTGTCGTTAACAAAACTTAGGCAAAGATCAAAAATATAAATAACGTTTAATGACGATATTTGTATTAACAGCTTCATTGTACATGATTCGAAAAATCCGGATACATAAAAGGTTACGTTAATGGAATCAAGGAATGCTTCATTCTTTGAAACTATATTTCCTTGTTTAACGAAGGAAATTGGAAGTTCATCTAGAATAGATGAAGAAGTTGTCCAAGATAAGAGACAACGAGATGATAATGATCTCCAAGATGAGAGACAAGATCAAACTGAGGAAGAAGAGTTTGAACCTAGAAGAAGCAAAAGGGCAAGAACAGAAATTGTTTGGACCGATTTTGTTTCTTTTATGGTTGAAAACGAACCTACTTCATAGCGAGAAGCGGTTACTTCCTCAAAAGGGCCTCAATGGAAAGAAGCCATTAAAAGTGAAATAGATTCTATTTTACAAAATCATACTTGAGAGCTCGTGGATTTACCTCATGGTTGTAAACCACTAGGCTATAAATGGATCTTCAAGAAGAAGATGAAAGCCGATGACACCATTGACAAGTACAAAGCAAGATTAGTAATCAAAGGATTTAGACAACGAGAAGGTCTTGATTACTTTGATACATATTAGCACATTCTTGAATAACCTCTATTAGGATGATACTTGCTATTGTCGCTTTAAGAAATTTGGAAGTTCACCAAATGGATGTGAAAACGGCATTTCTAAATGGAGATTTAGAAGAAGAAATCTACATGAACCAACTTTGAGCGTTTCATGGCTCTGGACAAAGAGAACAAAGTTTTTAGGCTTGTTAAGTCATTATATGGCTTAAAGCAAGCTCCCAAACAATGGCATCAAAAATTTGACCACGCCATGCTAGAGAGTGGATTCAAAATTAATGAATGCGACAAGTGTGTTTATGTCAAAGACAGAAATAGTGGATATGTAATCTTGTGTTTATATGTTGATGATATGCTTATCGTTGGCATTAACGACAAGATGATCAAATCTACTAAAGACATGTTGAAATCAAAGTTTGACATGAAGGATATGGGTTTGGCTGATGTGATCCTTGGAATAAAGATCATACGAACTCAAAATGGACTTGTGTTAAGTCAAGCACATTATGTGGACAAAATTCTTAATACTCATAATCGGGGGATTAGGCTAGCTATAACTCCAATTGACACCAGTAAGCATCTATCTAAAAATAGAGGCATAGGTGTTGCCCAATTAGAGTATTCAAGAATTATTGGCATGTTAATGTACTTAATGACAGATACAGGCGACTTAGCATATGTTGTTAACAGGCTAAGTAGGTATACTAGTAACCCAAGCTATGCACATTGGGCAGCTATGACTAGGGTACTTCACTATTTGAGATACATTCGCGATTATGGACTGCATTATGATCGATATCCAGCTGTTATCGAATGATACAGTGATGCAAATTGGATATCTGACATAAAGGATTCTAGATCGAATAGTAGGAGGAGCGGCTAGGAGGAGCGGCTATATCTTGAAAGTCTTCCAAGCAAACCGTTATAACTAAGTCCACAATGGAATCATAATTTATCGCGTTAGATAAATGCGGACAAGAGGCGGAATGGCTACGTCAATTCGTAGAGGACATACCAAGGTGGCCTAAACAGGTAACGACCATTAGTATACATTGTGGTAGTCAATCGACAATTGACAGAGCTCATAGCATAATGTATAATGGAAAGTCTAGACATATCCGTCGTCGACATAATTCGATACGACAACTACTCTCAACAGGAGTTATCTCAATTAACTATGTGAAGTCAAGGGATAACATCGCGGATCCGCTTACGAAAGGCTTAAGCAGAGAGTTAGTTAGTAAGTCGTCTAAAGGAATGGGACTAAAGCCCTTGAAGGAATGAGTTTCTATAAAGGAAAACCTAACACAGTTGACTCAAGATCTGGGTTCAATAGGACAACCTAATCATAGAAATGTGGGGGAAGTCACGTCAATGTGGGGGAGTTACTAAATATTGTAACTTCCTAGTCCATTCCTATAACAAATGTGACTTGTTGAGAGGTTAAACATATGGCTTTAATGATTCAGGATGAAATCATAAAGCATAATGATTCAAGATGAAATCACAAAACATATGTTTTTAATGATTCAAGATGAACTCACCTATGTGAGAGAGAAGTGGTCGTTTGAAGGGAATTGTGGGGGCGCGATTCCTAAGAGCTCTTGAGAACAGGGCTAGTGTTCATGACCATAACGAACACGACTATGAGGACTTGGCGGTGTTAGGGAGAGTCTTGTGAGAAGTGTAATGTCGTCTACGTAAATGGATGATGAGTTCAAGGACATCGCGTCTACTCAGATATAGGAGACTAAGTGCATCTCACAAGGGAAGGTTCAAAGGGTTACACCTACCTATCATATGCAAGACTTAACCGAGATATTTCACGAAACTTTCGTGTGTTTTCGACCGATCTCCATCCATGTGGGGGATTGTTGAAAAAAAAAATAGTTTTGCAAAATGAGTTTTTGCAAATTTTGGACACTATTTAATATATGTATATGTTTTATATATTTATATTTCTTGGTAGCTTTGCGTTCTCCTCGACGAGAGCTTCGCAACGAGCTAAAGTATGTCCAAAATGGAGTTAATATGAATGAGATATCGTGTCTCTAAGTGGGGCACGTGAAACACAAAATTTGGGAAAATAAACACATCCCACATAGAAAGAAAGTGGGAGTGTGTTTATATAGAAATCTTGATATGAACCTTCAAATTGATTTGTTGGTTTTACTCAAACACCTACGTGCACGCGCGCAGGGGGTGCAGATTTCAGGATTTCTAGGCCAAAATAGGTTCGAAGCTTCTGAACTCATGCGAGCCCGCGCGACCTACGGACACGAATGCAGCTCCGAAAACTCGCATACATGCGTATCGTTTTCTTTGCAGATTCGGGCCTGAGTTTCCAATTCTGTTTCAATCTATTTCAAAAATAGATTGAAACTTAGCAAAGAAGTTGGACAGAATATTTTTGCTGCAGATTCGGGCCTGAGTTTCCAATTCTGTTTCAATCTATTTCAGGAATAGATTGAAACTTAGCAAAGAAGTTGGACAGAATATTTTGTGTTAATAATAAAAGATATCAAATCATGTTATTATTTTAACAGATTTGCGTATCTGTTTATTTTTCAGCTAATATCTTGTCTTGGTGACCAAGATAGGTTTAGCCTATAAAATAACCTCATGTCATTCAGTTTTCACGCACAGAAAACGTAGCTCCTTACCAGAAGAATTCCAGCAGTCTTCTCGATCAGAAACACACAGCTTTTTCGTGAATTTTCAGGCAAGTTTGTCAGGTCCGGCTGTACAACAGCTTTGGACGTTGTACCCTGGGAAACAGACGGCGAATCTGTTTTAAGGGAATCGTGTTAAACACGAGCCTCGTTCACGACCTTTTACTGCTTTCTTTTATATATCGCTATAGAGTCTGTCTTCTGCTTCTACCCCATTTTGTATGTTCTTTAATTTACTGTCGTTAATTTCTGTTAATTTATTTATTGTAATTATAATCTGATTTTCATAAATAAAGTGTACACCGTTTCCCACATAACTTTTTTTAAGCTTAATTTTTTTTCTTCTAAAAATCTATATAAATAAATGGATAAATAATTAAAATTATTTAATTCGGGTTATTCGGTTTAGTTTTCGGTTATCAAAGTTTGGTTTAATCAATTTTAATTCGATTCGGTTCGGTTTTCGATTATATCCATTATTTTTTTAACCGAACTAACCAAACCGATAGCACCCCTAGGTCAAACTCTAACTCCTGCTCCAACTCTAACCCAGGGCCGTCCCGTGAATTTTGGAGGCCCTGTGCTATAATGAATATTTAGGCCCCTTAAAAAACACGAAAATTTTACCTATATATAAAAATAAAAATTCAAAAAATATGAAATTCCATCGAACATTAAATAACGATGTTTAAGAAGTTTATTTGTATAGAACATCTTTAAAGCTTTTTCAAACTTTGTCTCAAACCTGTGTTGCGAATATTAGTTTCATGAACTTATTTGGGCTTATTTAGAAATTTAACTCAAATATTAGGACAAAAGTGTAGAATTTAGAAACTTTAGGGTGCAAAGTCAAAACTCAAAAAAAGATGTCTTCTTCTCAGCCGTGTCCCCTGTGTAAACCACCATAACTGTTTTTGTCATTTTAATGAAGTCACTCGATTTTTAAGTTAGTTTCGATTAAAATCATTGTATCTTAAGTTTTCGTGCACATCTTCATCACATTAACTTGAAAAACCCGAACTAAAACACCACTACCGTTCGAAATCTTGAGGCCCCTGAAAATTTGGGGCCCTGTGCGGTTGATCACTCCGCACATGCCCAAATCCGGCCATGGTCTAACCCATTAAGCAAAACATACCCATAGTCATAAACATGTATGTCATAAATTAATTTATATATGCACAAAGTCAAATGTATACATATATATATAGATTTAGGCATGCGTAGATACACATGTATCATGCGTATGTTATCTACTTGTCTAAAAACATAATTATGGAGCGATGGAAGGGAGAAATTTAATTATCAAGTATGAATCAAAAGTTGTGATGATTAATGTGTTGAAATGGTGGGAAAGGGTTGAAAAAAGGTTTTCAAATCTTCCAAAATTTGAATAAATATATGTTGGTCAAACATTCTATTTAAAACGCTGTCATAATGATTTCACACACATGAATGAAGTTGGCCTTAAATTGATTGCGACAATAAGATATACATCTCCATTTTTATTAATTTTCAAACACTTCGAACCACTTTTGATGATTAAATACAAAATAAATAAATAAATAAAAATAATAAAATATACTCGTAGTACTTTGGGTAAATCTAATGGGGTAAAATTTTATCATAGGTAAAAACACCAATCGGTTTTGTCTGCACATTGGCCCATAGCATATTCATTATGATATTTATCATGCCAGTGGAAAACACTGAACATCCAATAGAGTAACTATACTAGCAATCACAATAATAACTTGAGTTATAAAATAACATCATTCACGTCAGCGTCACATCAGCTTTAATATTTCACCTTAACATTCTCAAAAAACACCCACAACAATAACATCCCAATAACATCAATAACATTTCATATTTTCAATTTCAACCCCTAAACTAAAACAAACACTTCATTTATTAAACTAAACATATCATTAAAATCGAAAACATATTACAATACGAGATTAAAAAAAAATAAATAATAAAAAAATAATAATTTACAACGAAATAAAAAAACCGCTGCAAATTAAGCGTTACAACAAATTAAAGGAAATGGCGAGGAATACAATCTTACTGAGGGTTTGAGTTATATTTTTTGATGATTCGGTCTTTTAAATTATTGATCCAAAGCCAGACATTTGGATCTTTCCCTTCAATATCCGTCATCAAAAACTTTATCTCTTCCAACCTTGTTATTGTTTCATCTTTCTTTTGGGCCCGATCGCCCGGCTGCGGCGGTTTCGCGTTGATCACGATACTCGTTTGCCATAGTTTCGGTGAAATGACTTGACGAGCTCGTTCCTCCGGTGCTTGCTCCCCGGTACTTAATGTCGTGCTCTCGGATCTTGCTTTCTTGGTAGCACGTTTCTTTCCCATGAGGCGTGGTTGTTCATCATGACCAAACAAAGCCTCGTTTGTTTGGCTTGGCACATGCGGTTAAATCAACGGTTCCGGCGTGTCCCATTTCTTATAATGACGCAAAACCTCCCAAGTTGTCGCCGAGACCAAAGCGGTGTTGCTTTGGTTTTCCTCACGATACCATTGCTTTTCCGTTTCATCACATCGGCACACACTTTCCCGCTTCGTTGATCCGTTCTCGCGTTTGTAACAAAGAGTTGAACTTTGTGCATATGCCGTTCAACGTTTTCCACTTGCTTGACATCATATCCTTGTTCTTGCCGTTGAAAGTTGTTTCTATTGAACTTATTCGACCCGATACCAAAGCGTATCACGTGGGTTGGCACTTTCCAACTTTCGGATCCTCAGAAACAGCTATGTAACATCTTGCAAGTAATGCTTCCTCTGCGGAGTCCAACGCCCGTAACGACAACTTCCTCTTCATCGAGAATCAATTGGTTCGGGCTCGGTCTTTGGATTTTTGATTTTAAATATCGACCTTTTCCTTTTTTGGAGGAGGCGTGGGTGTCTCAGCAAGATCATGTGTTTGGTTGTGATTGTTGTGACTGTTGTGTGAATTGTAGGTTTTGAAAGTTGGAGTTTATGGTGCTTTGTTGGTTTTGTTGTTGCCAAAAGAGATATTGTTGATGTTGTTGCCACATTTCTTGGCTCGAGAAGCCTAGTGGGTTGGGAAGAGACATGTTGGGGTTTGAAGATGAACCCGCGTTGGGGTTAGATGATGAACCCGGGTTTGAGGTATTCCACCCACCACCGAGAAGATTGAAGAAAGTATCATCGTTGCCGCCCGACATTTTTTTGATAAATAAAAGATTGAAGATTGAGAGTATTTAGAGGATTGAGTAGTGGAAGTGTGAAAAAAATTGTGTTCTAGTTGGGTATTTATAGTGGTAAAAAAATGTTTTTGATTTTTTTTTTCTTTTTAAATAAAAACTAGCCGTTTAGGGTTAAAAATAATTTTTTTTTTAAAACCTATCGGTCACTAGCCGTTAGAGGGTTAGAAATGAATTTTTTTTTGATTTTTTTTTTAATTTATTTTTTATGCCCCTCAACGCGTGTTAGAGGGATAACGCCTCCCCCCTTTTTCCTTCTTAACGCCGTTACTCCAACGGGTATAACGGCTTCAACGCCGTTAATGGACTTATAACGCCGTTATGGCGTTGCTGTTGTAAGTGCTCTTATAGATGTTTGTGAAGACTTTATGCTTGTTATTTCTTTCAAAAAAAGTAAGTTATTGTAAAAAACCAACGTTATAAAAAAATATACAAGATCGATTTATCACCGCTTAGAAGCTAATCGATCCATCAACCTTTTTTATTTTCGCAAATCGGTCAATATTTGTTAACAATGATCAATGATGGTCAAACTTATTGAAAACCTGCAAATCTTGCCGGAAATACATAAACACAGAAACTTATTTTAATAATCTATTACAAGTTGTCGGTATGAGGCAAATCTTGCAGTAAATACCTAAAACTCACCGGAAATACTCAAACTCGTCCGAAATACCAAAACTTCTCGAAAATGCTAATCCGATTAATTACCAATTAATCATGCCTACACCGATTACAAGCTACAAAAAATCGACCTACCAATTATGAATTCACGATTTTTGAAACCTTGATAAATATAATATTTGTTTGAATGACGGATATTATGATAGCTTTAAATATAATGTTTGTAAGTTTTAGAAGCTAAATGTTTTCTCAAGTAACTAATAAGTTTCATATGCTTTAGCTCATTAGTCTAATGGTTAGAGCATTTGTGCTTTAGTCAATTGACCCAAGTTAAAGTCTCATCCTTAGCACTTCATATAGGTACCCACCTCCGCAAAACCTATGGGCACACTGGAGAAACTTTGTAGAATAAGAGCTCACGGGTCCGAGTCTTGGCTCGTGCTCACTCCAGTTGGTGCCCCACTAGGCCAGAAGAGTTGCCGGAGCTATTCTTTGTGGGGTGGACAATGGCTGGTGCCAAAAGGCACCCGAGGTCAGGGTGTTCTCGCCAATTTACACCTTTTTGTGTAATATGCTTTAGCTCGTTTTCCAATCTCATTTATAACAATTTCACCAAACATATACTTAGTTAGATTACAATAAAAAACTAAATTGAATGCCAACTAAATTTATTACCATTAACAATTTGTTTGAAAGACTACAAGTCTCTCCTCTTTTAAAAGGTACGGAGTAAATGAAATTCTATGGAAATAAGTTTAGCATGTTAGTGGATGTTTGAAATGTTTTTATACTTTTCTGCTTATCGGTATTTTCTAAACAAAATAACAGTTTTGATAAGCAAAAATTAGTTTTTTATAAGCAGGTAAAGAACTGCTTATTATACTATATACTAACCACCATTTGGTGACGGGGTCAACAGTGATTTTTTACGGAGTCCGTTTTCACTTAATTGGCATTCTCATTGGTGGGTTTTTGATTAGCAGACAAATAGTAATCTTACACAGTGCCTTGCTGGAGCAAGTGACAATCTCTGATTGGCTAAAGTGTGTTTGGGTTTCGACTGTTCACTATCTGTTTTCCGTAATTACACCGTAACAAAAAGAATCAGTTGTTTAACACATCCTAGAAAATTCCAGCGCCTCTTATTCATCTTCTCCATCTTATCAAAAAACACACTAATTTGACCATCAAAATATCTTCACCAAATAACACACACTTATCTTCAACAAAAAACACACACTAATCTTCACCAAAAAAACGTACCGAGGACCCTATACTTTTTTTTTTGATTTCTATGTTAAAATCGCAGATCCAAAAACATACACACACACACACACAAAACAAAGGGTTTTGTTTAATTACCTTGGATATGAGAACTGGATTTATGTTTGTGACGTTGTGTATTGAGGTTAAAATAAGAGATTGAAGTATGGAAAAGGTGATGATGGAAAAGCAGATTAAAATGTTCCCCCACCGCCTTTACAGGCATGTCACAGTGCATATTCCAACTTTCTTCCAGGTATTATTTAACATCCTTTACTCTTAATAAACCAGATTAAAAATGTTTACTTTTAGCTAATCCACGCTGGCCGATTTTGGGTTTACAAAACAGGTACTTCAAGTTTATACAAAAAAAATAGGGGTTTTAGTTATTCAATTTTATTTGTGTCATTCATAAGTTGGATTGTTGATTTTCAAAGAACTTTAAGCTTGATAACGAAGTAAAAAGAGTTTGTTCATAGGCAACAGCCTTCGGTAATCACGAACTGAACAAAGTAGGTAGAAGGTACGGAAGTTGTAGAGGTGTATAATTTTTTTTTTTTTTTTTTTTTAACGATTGAGAGTTATAGTCGTGTCAAATTATGAATTAAAAGTTCATGTCATTTGTTGTTTTAGTTTACCAACTGATTTTATTTTTAATTAACCATTTCAACTAAGTCCGTTTATGGTAGTTAGCTAATTATAGTTGAGTTGTTTTTCGTGCGAGTTACACTTATCTGTAACTATGGCCTTTGAAAACTTATACGTTTCTCTGATATCGTTAATTTTAGTGAAACTGATTTTAAAGGTTGTTAGGTTTGCCATTACAGTTATGTGCTCTTACGTGTTGCCAAACGTTTTAGTTTGTGACTTAAAATTGTGTGCATTTACGTGCTTATTTGAGGAATTATAAGTTCAGGTTATATGTTAATTAACTATTTTACTTACGTTAGTTGATTTTATTTTTCGAGTTATAGTTTTGTGAAGTTATTCGTTCACAGGTCAGGTGTGTATAATGAGAGAGGGACGGAGGTGTCGGTGGCAGAAGTTGTGCAAAATGTGACGATGGTTTCAGGGAAGAGAAGTAGGAATGACATTGCTATGGCTGTTATTGAGATTAGTCAAGATGAGTTGACGAGGGAAGCGACCGGAATGCTTTTTGGCATGTGTATCAGGTAACGCAGGTTTTCCATATAGAATCTGATTAATTTGGAGATTTAGGGGGTGTTTGGATGTGCCTAATCAAAAAAAAGGAAAAAAAAAACTAATCAAGATCCAAGTGCAAATTTGGATTATCGCAGAAGGTGGTTTTGCAAAGGTGTGTGATAAAGTTGGCACGCATACGGTAGCCCAGATTTGGCACAAAGGTATGTTTGTGACCACTTATTAACTTTACGATTCCCCATGCATATTGGAATTCATTCTTTTATTTGTTTATATCGTTATTGTACTTAAAATTGTTTATTTGATCATATATATATTTACCCTAATTTTGTGTATTTTGATTGTTATACTCCTTACTCATTCATGGATTTCCAAAAAATATATGTTTCTTATGTGATTCTCCACCAATTATGTACATACAGTGTTGTTACAATGCTTAGGTTTATGTTTAGTAAGTAGTTTATGATTTATGATAAAAACGCTAGGTTATATTGAGTGTTTAGCTAACGGTAAAAAGTGGAGAAAAAGCTTATAGAATTACTTAAGCTTAATAGTCTGACCTTACAAGTTTATATAGAATTAGTATTAGCAACTTCAATTTTCAGTTGTTGATCCAAATAGTAATTCTATAACCTTTTGAACAAGCAAAGATAGACAAGAACTCAATTTTCAGTTGTTTATTTAGAATTACTAAGGGCTAACATTAATTTTCATTGGCTACTTCTGTTTGTTGCAGGTATGTTCGATTTTAAATCAGCGTCCTGAAAAAGAAAAAAAATGAAAAAACCTATAAACATTGCGACGCTGGACATTTAGGAAGAGCACGGTCCTAAATAGATAATTAGAGGTTTGTTATCTTATGAAATTGAGCATTATGTACTGTGAAATATATGTGTGGGTTCATCATTTATGTATATGTAGTGTAGGCATTATACGCTCTGGGGTGTTTGGACACGTGCCTTAAAAGTAACTATTTGATACTGAATAATCAGAGATAGATAATTAGCTGTGATAAATGGGCTCTATGAAATAATGGATAGGTTTATGTTGTTTTACCTGTCAATAAACCGATAAATGAATTTTTTATGTTTAAAACAATCTTATTCCTTAAGAAGTTAATAAATGAAATGATAAAAAGGGCAATTTTAGAAATATGTTATTTCAGTTCATGATCGTTGTAATGTCAAACCATTTACTTCTATAAAAGACTATGTTTTTATGCTTTTTTTTACACACGTTTACTCGATATACAATCTCTCTTTTTTGTTATGCCTTTTGTTAGTCTAAAATATCATAACAGCCCAAAACAGCTAAAAGAAAGGCGTGCAATAGATTTGACCCTTTATAATTGCAGATCTTGGCAAGGCAAGTAGACATAGCATGTGGTTGCAGCCATTGCGGGTATGCGGTGCCGCCTTTATAATTGCATATCTGAGCCTCTTTTATCATCGTTTCATGAGGCGTGAATATTATATTCCTAACATTGGGCCGCTTTTTTGGGCTGCAAAGTTGGCCGTTTGTATCGGTAAATACTTTAAAAGCTTTTGTGATTCAGATTACAATCTGGTCAGCCGCCGAGCGGCTTTGAATGCTGATAACGAACATTTTTTTTTCAGGAAATAAGGGAGCCCTTCTCTTGCCTCATACTACTACAGACGAACGTAAGCTAAAGTGAGGCCGTACAATTCACAATTGTGTTCTATTATGAAATGTAGTACCTGAAGGTATGCTGTTTTTGTAATCCGTAACGTGTTAAAAATTATTTAACAAATTGATGTTTTAAATGATAAATGCCTTTTATATAAAAACAGGAAATAAGAGCAGAATGCAAGGCTTTTCAAAAGATCTATACTCTCGCACGAGAATAAGGCAAACTTATCATTGCAGCAAAAGGATTGGTATGTACTCGACCTGTCGTTAATAGATGATTAATAGAAATGCTTATCTGTTTAGGGGTGTGTCTATAATGTAGGTTGGTTGCTACATCAATAACAATGAAAAAAGTGACTTTAAGAAGATTATATGAGAGCATTTGAACAAACAGTATATGCAGGTGCGCGCTAATCTGCTATATATTTGTATTTATACCCAAAAGCATGAATTCACAGCTGGAACTAAGCTCATCTGTGTCGTATTGTCAATCCCAGTATGTATTACAGTTGATTTATCCCATTGCGGAAGTTATATGTAGCATAATTGTATGTTGTTAAAGAATATGGTTACTTTAAATGAACATTCAATACTTTGTTGCATAAATGTTATGTTTTTAACATTTTTGCATAACTCTGCACTAATACGTTTTTCATTTATATAGTATTTCATGACAATGGCCTTCATACTCGTTTCATAGTATTACGTATTTAATATTAAATTAAAATTAACTTTTAGTATCATATTTAACCTATTTTTTTTTTATTAAATGCATATGGTTGATTATTTTCATTAATTTTTTTCCGAGCAATGTTACATGTTTTACAAAATAAGCATATCCAAAACATTGTTTTTAAAAATATGTTTTATTGGGGAAATCCTTTACCACAAAAAAACATTGCTTTTATAAATACTTAATTTTAAGTAGCTTTTAAATACTTGACAGAAAAAAATAATCGATTCGTGAACACCTTTTAATACGTCTTTACTCTTTATTGTCAAAAATACAATAACATTGACTAGCTCAAATTAAGTATTTTTAATGGGAATTGATTCTCACACCACACTTTTTGATTAATGCATCACAAACTGTGCATTACAGTTTGTACCGTATAATACTGTAATGCACAGTTTATAGTGCATTAATCAAAAAGTGTGGTGTGAGTATCACCTCCCATTTTTAATAGCTTGAAATCTCTGGTAAGCTAATAAGTACAAATCATTGATACTTCATACGAACTACCAAGTACTTCTTTTGAAGTACGAAAAAAAATTATGTTGTTGATACTTTAGTACCAACCCAAAATTCCATTTTCTGAAAAAATCACATTTAAAAGGTGGGGAAGCAATTTATGTGTAGATGAAAAACATGAAAATGAAATAAGTATATGCATATATGCTTACTAAAATGTTTTAAAAAAATGCTTACTAAAAGTAGATTTAGTGCGGAAAATTATTAAAATAAAAAGAGTGAAAAGAATTTGTAATCATGTATTTCAAATAAATAAAGAATTTAAACTGAATTATAAAATATATTTATATTTTCATTGGCCAAAATTTTGAATTAAATTCAAAACTTCCTCATTAAATGTGGGTGAAAGAATCAAGATCACACCAGTAATAGCTAAAAACTAGTCGATCTTAAACAAACTCGAGCCTAACTCATTTCGTTTAACTCACCATAGTTTCAAGATATCACTGATGCGACCCTGATTCTTTCACCATAATTTGATTCAAATTTTGATTGAAAAAAATTAATGTTAAATTCACTACTTAACCTGGTAATGTATAAAACTCTTTGTATTCACAGGTTTTTCAATTCATGAATGAAAGATTTTTATTTAAGTTTGAATCCCACCACCTACATTTGTTGTATTTACTTCATGTAACAAACAAGTTTAAATGTCATGTAAGTATGTAACAAACAAGTTTAAATGTCTCATAAACTTCAGCTCAATTTAAAATGTATGTTTTATATTTTCTGAAGTTAAATCAATATTAGCAAAAACATTTTGCACGTATAAGATTATAAACAAACAATTAATACTACTGATCGCTAACGGGTCATTGTTTACTCTCTTCGTCTCAAATTAATAGTCCATATTTTTTTAGATGTCCCAATTTAAGTGTGCACTACTAAATATAGATATATAAGTTTGATCGAGTTTACCATATTACCCTTGTTTGAATTTATTATTACAAACTTTTGAAAATGAACTAATTTATCAGTTAATGATAAAATTGTAGTTCTGCTAAAAAAATAAGAAGAGAGAACACTAATATTATGTTTTATTAAATTGTGTTTTTTTTTGTTGCGAGATAATTATTTTAGGACGAAAGAGGTATTTTCTGTCAAAAATATATTATTCATAACAAAAAAGTAAAGTTTAATAAAAATATAATAACTACGTATTATATTTTGTTAGGGGTGAAAACTAGCAAAGCCGCTAATGAAAAAATCAAAATCACATCAGTAATAGCTTGAAACTAGTGATCTTAAACGATCAATAATCTAGTTCATTTCGTTTAACTCATCATAAAAATGAGTTGAACCTGATCTAATAACATTTGTCATGAGTCGACCTGGATCTAAAAATACAAAACTCAAAACAATATTATTATTTCAACGACACTCAATCCCGTCTTCCACGTGGTATAAAAGAGAGAGAGGCTGCTTTCAGAGGACTTTCGACTATTTTGCAAAGAGTGAGGATCGAACTCTCGTCTCCGTCTATTAAAAAGAAAAGTTTTTACAAATGATCAAAGCCTCATTATTTTTTGAGTTTTTAGCTCTAACTCTGGCAGGCTCCGGCTTAAGCGGACTCATTTCCATACTTTTTGTAAACAAAAGTAAAATTATATTTTAATTTAACATATGATTTTAAGCATTTCTAATCAAGACATTTAATTATAAATAAATTACAATAAAAAAATAAAAATTGAATAAAAAATTGATGACATCACACATACACAACACACAGTCTGTTTAATAATTAGTGAATCCTGTCAGCTTTCTTCTTCCTCCTCTGCTATATCTCTGCTCCTTCAATTTTTTCACAAACTATTCTTTTCCATTTTCTCTCTCTCTTTCTCACTCACTGTGTGTTTTTACTGTTACTGTTTGTTGAAGAATCTAATGGAGTACGAGCGTATTCACAACCACAAGCTCCCTCAGGTTCATTTCTTTCACTGTTCTGCATATTTTTAATGCAAAAAAAAAAAAAAAAAATCTCACTCTGTTTTTCTTTCTTTTACTATACACGTTACCCTGTTGTACTAGTAAATTGATTAATCTTTTCTTCTATTCAGTCTTTATTTATTTTTGTAAACCTGCTCATCATATATTACACCCTTTGGAATAGTTACTTTTTACATGTGAAAAAGATTGTTTTTTCAGGTAAACGATTTCAAATCCTTGATGGGTTTTACTTATTTTCATATATTATTTCTGGGTTTTTAGTAAAGATTAATTTTGTTAATGGTATTCAAAATGGGTGTCTTTTTAAAGTATGTTTTTATGTTTACTATATGTTATACCCTTTTGAATCTTTAGTCTTTTTGTGAAAAAAATGTTGTTTTTTAGGTAAATGGGTGAAAAATCCTTAATGATATGGTTTATTATTTATGGGTTTTTTCTAAAAATCTTTTTTTTGGGTGTGAAAATTTGAAAAAGATAGTCTTTTTAAGGTAAATGTTTGATAATCCTAAATGGGTTTTTCTTAACTTGGTTTATTATTATGGGTTTTTACAAACAACCATTATCTTGGTTTCAAATTTGGAAAAGATGGGTTTTTTTTGGGTAAATGATTGAAGATCTTTGATGGTTTTTTGTTAACTTTTATGTAGTAGTATTATTTATGTGTTTTTTAAAAAAGATTATTGTTTTTAATGGGTTATGAATATGATGAATTTAGGTTGGGATAATATCACCAAGTAAACTGAGAATGAAGTTAATGGGTGGTCAAAGAAAGAAAGATGGAGGATCAAAAAGTAATTCAGCAAGAACATCTCCTGCTAAGCTTCAAGTTGAAGATACTGATCAGTTTGTCAATAATAGTTTGTTAGCTTCAACTAATTCTGGTGTTTCTGATGAGGAAGGTATGTACTTTTTTTTATGAATCTTTCACTTATTGAATATGGTTTTGGATTGAAAAAAACTTAAAAAGTGTGCCTAATATTATATTTCAGCTTTATTGATGCCTAGGGGGCTGTTTGTCATTGCTTTGTGGAAGTGATTATCTCATTGTTGCAATATTGAAGTAGCTGATAATTAGTTTTTAGTTTAGGGGTCATTTTACATGTTAATATTTAGATAAATCAGAATTTTCCATACATTCGAGCAACTGATTTTCGCAACTTCAAATAACAAGAACACGTATAAACATTATGTACTCATCATGACCAATCTCAAAAGGTAATGACAAAAGCCCCTATGATTATGATTTGCTTCTAAGCATATGGATTATGGACATAATTAGCTTTATGCAAGTTAAATTTTTAGTATGTATCCAAACACACCTATACCAATTTGGACCATCTTAGGTTGATGCCATCTTTAGCTTTTAATAAAGTATACTTTTTAGACAAATATTTGCTTTTTGTGTGTGTAAAAATTCCCATTTTTTGCGGGCTCAATTACAAATCAAGCTAAAGAACCATGACAATGATGTATCCCAGTAAATTTTTAAATTTTGATTGTGGTTTTGTGGGCCTAAAACTTTCAGTTTCTAGCATGGCGATTTCGTCAGTTACTTTCGATAGCACACAAGTGGATCAAAGTCATGTGAACCAGAAAGATCATACAAAAGACGCTCGTGTGAAGCCCCACCAATTTCAAAAACCGGATGGCAGTAATTCGAGCTCAGTTCATCCTTTAAGATCATTAGAAGATGAGAATCTCGATTATGATAGTAATGCTAGTTCTTCCAGCTTCGAGTTTCATAAAGGTGAGAGATCAACCCATAATCCTATTTCAAGATCGTTATTGAGACCCATGTCTTCAAAATGGAACGATGCTGAAAAGTGGATTATTAATAAGCAAATCATACAACATCATAATCAAAAAAACAATATGCAAAATCGAGCTAATCGTGGTTCAGTTAAACGGGTCGATTTTTGTCAACCCGCGTTACAAACTGGGACTGAGAGATTCTCATTTACACCGTCTCAACCACAACAAGACACTGTTTCGGGTCAAACAACTGAGGGAAACGAGTCAACTAATCCATGTCCTGAAAGTAAAGACTTGCTAGAAATTGACACTAGTGAGTCATCATGTCCTGAAGTAAGATCCGTGTCAATGAGAGATATGGGTACGGAAATGACTCCAATACCAAGTCAAGAACCATCAACAACTTCTACACCAATTGGAGCTACGACCCCGCTTCGAAGTCCAGTTTCTTCAATGCCGTCTACACCTCGAAGAGGAGGACCCACTTCCACACCTATAGACCAATCAAATCCAAAAGAGTTGACCGCGGAAGAACTCAAACTCAGAACCCGTAAAGAGATCTTACAGCTCGGGGTTCAACTTGGGAAAATGAACATTGCTGCTTGGGCAAGTAAAGAAGATATGGAAAAGAACGCATCAGATATTGAAGCCGACAATTTGGCAGAAGAGGCTTTGAGGATTGAATTCGAGAAACGGGCTATTGCTTGGGAAGAAGCTGAAAAAACTAAACATAATGCGAGGTATTTCTTTAGTTTGTACGTACATTAAGTCTAATGATCACCCTTTTTATTTTCTTTTGTTATTCATGCTCCGTAAAATTTTTATGTTCAGATTCATTCGTGAAGAGATCAAGATTCAAGCTTGGGAGAGTCAACAAAAGGCAAAACTTGAAGCCGAAATGAGAAGTATAGAGGTAGTTTAATCAACCCTATTTTTTCGCGCTTAACACTATGAATAATGATTTATAGAGTACATTACATAAATTGTCATGTGCTTCGTGAATTAAGGACCATTTAAAGGGGTCAAGTTCCGATATTTTCACCAAACGACAGAGACAATTTAGGGAAGAAACATATGCATGACTTTTCAATTCTTATGAAGTGTTTAAACTTTTTCTGTATAAAAAGTTGATTAGAGCAATAATGAATTAAGTATATAGATTCATCGCACATTACTGATTTCGTATATGTGTATATATGTTTAGGCCGAAGTTGAACAAAGGAGAGCCAACGCTCAAGCCAAGATGTTGAAAAAGATAGCAATGGCAAGGCAAAAATCAGAAGCGAAAAGGGAAGCAGCCGAATCCTTAAAGAATAGGCAAGCGGCTCGAGCTGCAGCACAAGCAGAATACATTAGACAAACGGGTCGTATTCCACCTAGGTCTCCAAACAGCTGTTGTGGTTGGTCATAAAACATTTTACTAGGCTTGTTTATGTTACTAAAATGTTGATGATTGATTGACTTGTTGTTCTTGCATAAATACTTGTTTGAGTTTGATAATTCAGCAAACCACAGGTGAATTTGAGTTCTTGGTAGTTTGTTGACACCTCAATAATAATTTTATAAAAGTTTATAAATTTTTTAGATGAAAAAAAATTTCAAATTTTGTTTGTTAGGATAGTTATAAATAGAATGGTCCCATTAATGTAGTGGGTCAAAGTCAAGGAAAGGAATGAATGAATGGGAGGCATGTGATAGTTGGTTGGGTTGATTTGTACTTTCAAGAAAAATCTCTTTTTTGACCACCAACAATACCATTTGACTAGTACCTCACGTTTTTGGAATATAATCACGGAAAATCATTACATACTTTATTTTTAGAGTAAACTGCAAAAATCATCCCTGTGGTTTGTGTATTTTCGCAAGAATCATCCCTATCTCAAACCTTCAGCATTAAACATCCCCAAGTCCACAAACCTTTGCAAATATCATCCCTATGAGATCAAACGTTTAGCATATTACATCCCTACCCGAGATGAAATGACCATTTTACCCTTATTTTAACTTAAATACACTTTCACCCACACATTAACCCAAACACCCTCATCTTCTTCTTCACCTGTTCTAAAACACACCTCCATCTCCTCCACCACCACCACCACCACCACACGCCGTCAAAAATACCATGAAAAATGTCGAGCAAGGTTTGAATAAACCAATCATCATATACCAAGTCTTTCGATTAAAAAAACACAGCCAATCCAAACTGAGCCAATCCAAAAAACACAGCCAATCCAGAAAACACAGCCAATCCGTAAAACACGACATAAAAAATCGAAAAATCAAAAAACACGACATAAAAAATCAAAAAACACAGCCAATCCAGAAAACACGACATAAAAAATTTGAAACACGACATAAAAAATCAAAAAACACAGCCAATCCAGAAACAATAATCGAAAAATCATAACCCACGTGTTGTAGCCTAGCCAAAAACGATCCAAAAACGCATCTCCAAAATGAGACTGAAAATCGGAAATTAATCGAGTCAACCAGCTGAGTAAAATGCAACGAGCTCAGAAGTCAACGAGACTTAGTTAACCGACTACAAAAATGATAATGGTGGAATTGGGAACACCGAGTCACATCGGTTGTAGCGCCCTGGCTACCGATTACTTCTTCGCGATCTCCAAAGATGGTGGTGATGAGGTTTGGGCTGGGCTGGCTGTAAAAGGTGGCGGATCGCGTGATGGAGGTGGTATCAATAATTGTGATGATGAGGTGATGATACGGGTGAAAGAAGAGGTGGAGGGATGGGCGCGTGTTGTAGAGATCGGGAAGAGGAGGTGGAGGATTGTTTTGGTGTAGAAGGTGAGAGCGGAGGCAGGTGGTGACGGCGGTGGTGGGTGGATTAAACCGGCGATGCAAGGAAGAGATGGAGAAGAGGAACATGATAGGGGGAGAGATTGTTTTTTTTTGTTAATTTGGTTCTTGCGGCGGTGATTGGTATGGGAGGCATGGGTGGGTGAAAAGTAAATGACCTTTTTACCCTGTTTGAGGATGATTATTGCTAAAAGTTTGTGGACTTGGGGATGTTTAATGCTGAAGGTTTGAGATAGGGATGATTCTTGCGAAAATACACAAACCACAGGGATGATTTTTGCAGTTTACTCTTATTTTTATTGTTGCTCATTTCATCTAGAAAAAAATAATTTCTTTAAAAAAAAAAATCAGTTTAAAAAAATCATACCCATCATCATTGATTTATACAAGGTTGTTAAGCTCGAGATCCTATTATAAATCGTTTTTATCTTTTCAAGATCAGACTTGTAAGATTAAATTAAAATACGATGATCCTACTTAAATATTCAAATGTTTTATATGTCTAGTAATTTGTATTTAAAACTGATTGTATAACAAATTCATGAAGAAAAAGGAGTTCCCAAAATTATAATAATGTGAAAATGTAACGCGTAATAGTTTAAAATACGAAAATATATAATTGGTGATTAAGGATGCCGAATCTTTTAATATCTATTTATTTTACTCTTATAAAACATTTAAAGGGAAGTAAGTTCCAATCGGATGGAGATCTTAAATCTTATAGTAAGATCGAGATCTTACTTAAAATATTTGCCTTTTAAGATCTTATGAAAGACTGACTCGTTTCGATCTGCTTAGCGAGATCGTAAAACCAGAAGATCTTAAAAGTTAGATCGAGATCTTAACAACTATGAATTTATTTATATTAGTTTTTGCGAATATGTTTAACTAACTAATTAATGTATTATTATTATTATTATTATTATTTTAAATTTTGTAATAATAATAGCAAGTATATTAGATTAATTTTTGGTATTGGTCAGTTAATGTGAGACAGAATAAAAAGTAAACGTGAACAATTAGTTTCGAAAGGAGGGAGTATTATTTTTTCTATGCATATTTTGTACGTTTAGATCAAAACTTATGAACTTTTAAATTTGGTTTTAAAGTGTTATTTCCTTAAAAGAATTTATTGACCAAATCTATGAATCGAGAGCCGGTTTTTTTCTAAATAGAAGCATGACTATCCCTAAGAAGTTTGTGTAATTATCATCGTTAAAATGCAAGTAGTTATAAGTCTGAATTTTACTGTGTGCAAAAACTTTAAAGTTCCGCGTCAACCTTTTATTTATTAATTATTTTTTTTAGGGCAACTTTGTTACAAAAGTGGGTTCAAATGCCATAGACCGATCTGTCAAAAAATCAAAAACCATAATAAAAATAAAGATACTAAAATAAATTGTGTAAGTTTGTCTACATAACTATAAATTAGAAACACAATATAATTAAACAATCGTTAGAGCATATACAATTAGACCTATCTTAAATTTCTGGAAATCAACTACCCATTCACAAAATAAATTTCAATCTAAATATTTAACACATATTACTAAAAAGAATTTGTAAGCTCCTATAGTTTTAGATGGATTGAAGACACAAACATATAGCTAATAATTTTGTAGGAATGAAAAAGAGAATCCAATAAGATGCAGGAGCAATAAGCAAAAAAAAGCACATGGACATTTAAAACACTCAATGTAAAGGCGCATACGATTTTGAACTCGTGATGTCCTTTTGTACGCACATCGACTATATATAATTGGTTCGACTAGAAATATTAATTGCACACCTAACACCATTTGCATCATATAACAACTATACAACTGCTTATAACATAAGATGGAGTGTGCAAATAAAAAATTAAAGTTAAACCCCCTAAACGAAATGGTAGATATAGTTTCCGTAAGATGATCGCAGTTTCAAGTGTCGAGTAACGAGAGATCAAAATAGCTACCTTGTGATTTTAGTGCAAAAGCTTTTCTTGATATGGTTTGTTAGATGTTGGTCACTAGTCAAACATGTTTAGTGTTTAAATAAATTGACAGTGGCTTAGGGTGGTGGCAACCATCCCTCACCATCCCTCACCATCCCTCACTATCCACCAATAACATTCTTCCAACTCATCTCATCCCCACACCACCCCTCACCATAGATTTTTAGTGGCAACCATGTATCCCTACCCCTCACCATTTTTTTTTTTTTTTTTTTTTTTTTACCTTTTTATATTTAAAATTATATCAAACAATTTAATTAAAACACATAATATTATTATTATTACTTAAAAGAAAATTACAAAATACTTAAAAGAAAATTACATAAAAAAGGAAATAATACTTAAAAGAAAAAAGAAAACACTAGTCGTCAAGGTGTGGTAAGTTTTGAGCCGCTACATGCTCCGTAAGATCATATCGGAGACGGTTATGGATGTTTTCGTCGAGTAACTCGTAGTACATTGGTCATAAACTTGGCACGACCGGCCGATCCATTATATGAACCAGTGATAATGCCACCCCGTCGTCTTTTAAAATCATATTGTGTAATATGACACAAGTATTTACTAGTTTGCGAATTTTTTGGACCGACATAGCCCGAAGCGGACGGTAATTAGAGAGCATCCATTTTGACTTAAGACGACCAAAAGCTCGTTCGACATCCTTTCTTGCAGACTCTTGTAACTTCTTGAATCTCTGTTCCGTCGGGTCAGTGGGATACTTATATGCCTTAACAAACGTTGAATACGTAGGATAGATTCCATCGGTAAGATAATATCCACGATTGTAAAGTCGTCCATTTACATAAAATGAACTGTTTGGCGCCGTTCTATTTCGCTCCGTAAGATACAATGGAGACTGATTCAAAACATTGATATCGTTGTTTGAACCGGGTGGACCGAAAAACGAATGCCAAATCCACAAATCATTTGAAGCGACGGCTTCAAGCATAATAGTCGGGTATGGGTGATCACCTCTCTTATATTGACCTTTCAAATGTCGAGGACAATTTCGCCAGATGAAATGTGTACAATCAATGCTACCAAGCATTCCGGGAATGTGATGTCGTTGTTCATGTGCCTCGAATAGCCGTTAGCGTCGTGGATGTAGGCCTACGTAAGAACTCTCGCCTATATAATGGATTACCGCGCCAAAATTCGATATACCCCCGGGTATTGCTTGAGCTTGCCGTGTCTTCGAGGGCATCCATTGCGGCTAAAAAGGTTGACATGGTAGAACCCGTTGAAGACCACGAGTTCGATGAAGACTCGGAGGAAAACTCCGATGATGAAGATGAAGATGAAGATGAAGATGAATTCATTATTTTTGGTGATATGCTTGAGTAAAAGTTTTGATTTTTTTTGGTTGTAAAAAGTATGTGAAATGGTTGTGTTTAAATAGAGATGAAATTGAAAAAGGAAATTTTTTTTTTTTTTTAAAAAGAATGCAACGGACATATTTTAAGCCGTTGAACGGCTAGATTCGCCTTCATGCCGCTCGAGCTTTTTACCCGTTGCAGCGATAGCCCGCCGAGCCGCATGGGTGGCGGCGGTGTAGCCGCTCGGGCTGGACCAAACCCGCAGCTCACCCCGCTCCCGTTGCCACCACCCTTATGTGATTCCAACAGGACAATATATTTGATGACAAAAAAGGTCCTTTCTTGTTCACATAAGTAACAAATAATCATGAATAGAGTTTAGGGAATTTGTAGTACCCCATAAGGCTGCTTACAATAATGTCGATCCTCAATCGATCGAGGCTTGATGGGCGATCGATTCCAGTCGATCGTCCTACTGTGGAGCTTGTCGATCGGCAAAAAAAAAACGTATCTTGGTCGTGTGCTCGATCGACACCACAAACCAAAAACATTCCACTTTTTGTTGCTAGCCATTGCAAGTCCAAAAAAAAAAATCAACCGTTTGAAAAATAAAATTTTGACCGTTTGGTAAAAAAAATAAATAAATAAATAAAAAATAATAATAATAAAAAAAATACTACTAAACTACCCTATAAATACACAACATATTTACACACTAAACTCACAAATCTCACAATTCTCTCTATCAAAAATCTCATAATTATCTCTATCAAAATGTCTAAGAAAACACCACAACAAAAAGACCGAAAATCCCGTTTGGCACAAAACGCCCCGCATATTTTAACACCGGATCCGAATTTCCGGTTAACCGGTGTCTCACCAAGAATCAATTTCCAACCCCGTGCTTTCGAATATCAATCCCAACAAGCTCCACAACAACAAACTAACAATCCATTTTTTATGAATCGTCCATTTGTTCCACCGTATCAAAACATCCAACAACAACAACAACAAAGCCACTCCTGTCGAAGCAACCAATCTATGTATGGGTCACCCGAATCTGTGTACCGTCCAACAATGGATTCATCAACGTCTTCATATTCAAATTATCAACAATATTCTCCGGTTAACCGTAACAATCTTGAGGGTTGTGATTTCGAATATCAATTATACACCAATCCTGATTTTTTCGTTGGAACCGGCTCGGGTTTTCCGGCACAAGAGTATCACGGTTCGGGTACCGGTTCGGCTCATGGATCGTATCACGATTCGGTTAACATTGATGACGAAGAAGAAGAAGAATGTCGAAAAGAGACGTCACCGGTGAAACCGAAGAAGAAAGAAACGAGCTACAAAGGCGAAGAAGGGTTGTCGAGAAAGAAACCAAGAATGATTCCTCGCTTTGGACAAAAGAAGAAGAGATTGCCTTGTGCAACGCTTGGTGTGATGTATCCGAGAATAGTATAACGGGAAACAACCAAAATGCTAAAGGATTTTGGCAGAAAGTCATTGCTTACTTTGAGAAGGAGGTTGGTGCAGAAAGAACGTACAACTCTATCATTACAAAGTGGAAAAATAGGATTCGTCCTAGAGTTGGTCAATTTTGTGCCATTTACAACAATGCTCTCAGGAATTACGGAAGTGGTGAGAATGACCTCACTGTTTATACCAGCGTGTGATGAATACCAATTAGTGTGTAATCATCCGTTTGTTTTGGAGCATTGTTGGAAGATTTTGAGGGACCATTCTGTTTGGAAGGATAATGAGATGCCGGCTTTTTAAGCCAAGATGAGTGCGCAAAAAACACGGACTTCAACCGACTCTCGGATGCACCTGCACTCGGATGTGCTGTAATCGTACTGCGTCTGTGCATGGTAGACCAATTAGTCGTGATACCGCAAAGAAGAATAAAAAGAAATCTTCGGAGTTTTCGAAAGCTACCTACATGGAAGGTGTTGCCGAGAAATGGAAAGTCATCAAGTCCAAGGCATTCGGACAGAAGAAAGAGCTGGCAGACGGATACTATGATTTGAAGAAGAAAGAGCTAGAACAACGGCAACTGGTGTTGGAGATGGAGCAAAAGAGAGAAGAAAGGAAAGACAAAAAATTGGCACTAGAAGAACAAAAACTTGAATTTGAGCGACAAAAGAAATATGATAAAGATCTCATATTCTATTGCACGCCAATCGACCCATCTTTGCCCGCAGTACAACAAGAAACAATGCAGAAAATCAAAGACGCGATCAAGGCACGCCACAACCTAGATTTTTAATAAGTGTTGTAATGTTTTAATAAGTTTCGTAATGTTTTAATTTTATTTGAATTATTATGTAACGTTTTAATTATTAATGAAATTTTATTTTGTGTTAAAAATGTTTTTTTTTTTTTTTTTTTTTAAATAAATAAAAATGAACTTGGTCGCCCTTACTGGGGCACCTAATCGCCTGAAGGTCGCTGGATTGAATCCCCTTACTGGTTTTAAAGTGTTCATTTCTTAAAAGAATTTATCGACCAAATGAAGCATGACTGTCCCTAAGAAGTTTGTGTAATTATCATCGTTAAAAAAAATGCAAGTAGTTATAAGTTCAAATGCCATAGATCAATCTGTCAAAAAAATCAAAAACCATAATACAAATAAAGATGATAAAATAAATTGTGTAAGTTTGTCTACATAACTATAAATTAGAAGCACAATATAATTAAACAATCATTAGAGCATATACAATTAGACCTATCTTAAATTTCTGGCAATCAACTACCCATTCACAAAATAAATTTCAATCTAAATATTTAACACATATTACTAAAAAGATTTTGTAAGCTCCTATAGTTTTAGATGGATTGAAGACACAAACATATAGCTAATAATTTTGTAGGAATGAAAAAGAGAATCCAATAAGATGCAGGAGCAATAAGCAAAAAAAAAAAAGCACATGGACATTTAAAACACTCGATAAAAAGGCGCATACGATTTTGAACTCGTGATGTCCTTTTGTACGCACATCGACTACATATAATTGGTTCGGCTAGAAATATTAATTGCACACCTAACACCATTTGCATCATATAACAACTATACAACTGCTTATAACATAAGATGGAGTGTGCAAATAAAAAATTAAAGTTAAACCCCCTAAACGAAATGGTAGATATAGTTTCCGTAAGATGATCGCAGTTTCAACTGTAGAGTAATGAGAGATCAAAATAGCTAGCTACCTTGTGATTTTAGTGCAAAAGTTTTTCTTCATATGGTTTGTTAGATGTTGGTCACTAAACAAACATGTTTAGTATTTAAGGAACATGAATAACATATTCATGAATAGTGGTTTAAATAATTTGACAGTGCCTTGTGTGATTCCAACAGGACAATATATTTTATGACAAAAAAAGGTCCTTTCTTGTTCACATAAGTAACAAATAATCATGGATAGAGTTTAGGGAATTTTTAGTACCCCATAAGATACCAAAAGGACATAACATTTTATGACAAAACAAAAATGTTATTTGTAAGGGTTGAGTTATTAGAATGGTGACTACTTTTTTATTAAGACCCCCTCTAGTTGGTTTTTTTTTTTTTTTTTTTTTTTTTTTTTTTATATAAAAGCTATAAACTGAAAAGCGGAACTGTAATATAAAGTTTAATAAGCCAAACGCTAAAACTTGAAATACGAAACAAAAATGACAAAACTGCGTGTATGATAAAATGAGGGGACAAAGGGAATATTCCCTATGGATGTGACTCCATAGGGAGGTTCCAATAGTAGGACCCATTTGTAATTCATAGAAAGAATATATAGATATAAAATTAGTTCTAGCTCTATTTTTTGAAATCATAGTCTATATATATACAATCATTAATTCTTGGGTTAATACATGTAAATTTTTTATTCATTTTTTTTAACAAATAGGAAATCAGAATGAAAAATGATAGATAGGCCTAAAAATGGACCTAAAGATGGACCTAATGCTTAAATGACTTGTACAATTATGCAATTGTACAAGTCATTTAAGCATTAGGTCCATCTTTAGGTCCATTTATTAGGCCCACATATCACTACTCAATCAGAATAGCCATAAAGCCTAGAAACCTACCTCTAGTCCAGCCTCTCGTGCTTGTCATTACTTTATTTGGTGCCTTCTCACATGGTTTTTCGAAGTTTTCATGTGCAATGATTGTCATAAAATATGATGTGTATAGAAATGGGGAGCTCACTCTAATTTTTGATTGTTACATTTTATATTACAAGTAAAGTAAAGTAAGGAGAAAATTTTTAAATAAACATTTTACCTTCAATTTTACTAAAATGAATCATCTAAACAGCAAGTAAATATTTGCTTTTTATGTTTTTTATCTTGTAGCGAAAAATGCTTTGTCTTCTTTTGAAAACGGCGAGCAAAAAGGGAGGGCGAGCAAATCTCAAATTCTCGAAGTGTCATTTTAATAAACGCGTTTGAAAGTGTTTATTTTTGTAATTGAGTGTGAGAATTGTTTTTTTTAGTAACTGATTTTAAAGTTAGCATCCCATGATACATACATAGTTGTTAACAACTTAACATAAAATGAAGTGTATCAATCAAAAATTTAAAGGTGCAAATCAGCTTCTATAAAAATGTTTTTCATCTAGAAATGTTTTCAAGTTAATCATAAGATAATACAGAGTATCCTTTATTTATACTTTGTTATGAGTTGTTTTGTTAACTACACAAAACATTAAACGTAACTAAAAAGCTACAGCCAAACCTTAAAAAGACAATAAAACCAAACAAAGATAGCCGAATCTAAAACGCAAAAAATACTCTTCTATACATTCAAACTTATCCTTGTGTGCAACATACATGATCGAGATACTCTTTGTAAACGAGCACGCACAATATAGATGGCAAGTCTATTCAAGAACAAAATTACTCAAACTAGTAGCAAGTCATCACGATGGATATGTTTAGCGCAATGAGCCGGAAATATTTAGCGCAATGGGCTGAGGCTGAGGCTAAAACTTGAGTCGGGGCTTATATTATAATCCGAAAGTTGAAGTTTATATTTTTATAAAGTTGTTTGACGAATTAATTGAAAATAAAACTTATTAATGTAAAATCACATAAAATTACATCAAATTCACATATATTTTAAAAAACAAAGCTTTAAAGTACACCATCTACCAATCTAATACTATTCATAACCGCTAAAATTTCTTTTAAATGGTTGAAATACACAATATACACTTGTTTTGAGACGATACAAAAAATATGTGTACATTTGTTTTAGGACGGATAAAAAATATCAAACCATCTGAGAAATTAATTTTGTTGGAACTCTATATCTAAAATAAGATGACAATATTTAATTATTTTAAACCTAAGGAGAAGGTCAAAATCAACTACACATACATGACCTAGCATTCAACATACTTCCTACAGGAATACATAATACATACTCTCGAAAAAACGAGTCTTGTCTATTGTCCAAATACATAAATAGAGCAACGATCATATTAATTACAGTTACGGGTTTCCATAAGTCCTAAAGCTTATATAATCAAGCACACTTCACCATGTCAGATGAAGTATTGCTAACGTAACACAGTCTTATACTATGAAACGACCATTGAGTTGCGTCAATATTCAAGAGAACCTACTGATGCAACCCCATTGCTCAGATTCATAGACTCTTGTCGGGTTGGAGCATAGTTCTCATAGCCACTGTCTGAAGGCTTCTGTATTGGAACTGAGTTGAGAAGCTCAAGACCTTGTTTTCCCATTTCTTGCATCTCCTGTGGCGACAGTATTTTGATGCAATAAACACTGCTCACGAACTCCCTGATTATCGCAAACAAAAATCATATGTACATATATTAATGGGGTGTTTTGATGTGAGCGTTGAAAGTGATTATGACTTTATGAGCAAAAGACTACTATACTTCATTAAAATGGCCCCGGTAGTTTGGTAAAAAATAACATAAATTGTCCTTCAAAAATAATAGCATGAATGGTCCCCAGTTCCGATGCATGTGGATATTCTTGGTCTCTTAAGTATGTATTTAATTTCACTTTTGGTCCGCAACGAGTATAGGACAAGGGACCAAGAATGAAGACACGCGTAAATATGGACCATGTATCCAACTTAGTATCAATGAGGACACTTTCTGTTATTTACGCTATGACCATACAGGCGATTTATGTAATTTACTCCAAAAATAAAATGAGAATGACGTTTTATAAACAGTAAAAGGGCGGAACCTATTTTGGAAGGCAAGTAAAACGGAAAACTTACGGCCAAGGGTCGTCACCGAGGAGAAGAACGTCATTCTCCCGGTCAACAAATACAAGCTGCCAGCCTGATCTCAAAGGGTCTTCCAATTGGCCTTCAAGGCCAAACATTTGAGCAAGTTCACCACGCAGCTCATGATAGCTGCTAAATTTACCTATGTCAAGTGACCTCCCAAACGACCCCGATTTGTAGACCTGTTTAAACAAATACAAAAACTATATAAGAAACCAACCCAATATTGCCACTGAACGACATTACAACTAGATAAAATATTCACCTTAACAAAAGTTCTGTTGGGTGGGTTTGTTTGACCTGTCTGGCCCGCATTATCGGGAGACTGCAGGAAACCCGACTCATCAATACAACTCGGAGGTGTCATTATTGGATTCATCGAAAAACCATTACCTCCAGGGAATCCAACTCCCGATATCCCGCTTTGCATGAGAAGATTTGAGTTCTCGATATTAACTCCAAATAAAAGATTATTACTTTGAGGATCATTGTTCGGTTCTTGTTCAATCGAACACTCTCGTCCTGGAAACGGTGGTAACGATACCGCATTTTGTGATAAATTGTTATTCTGGGAGAGGCTCGTATGGGACGGTGGCCCCAACTGTTCAACTTGGTGTAGAAGTGATTGTGATCCTCCCGACATAAGAAGTGGATCAACTGCCACTCGTTTCGCAGGCCAACCAGTCGAAGTCAACATCGAGGTTGACCGAGGCATGTTAAGAAGATGTGAGGTTTCTTCTTGCGAAAACGAGCCTAAAAGACTCACAGGGTTGTTCCTGTTTGAATCAGAAAAGGTCTGATTTTGTTGCATCGGAGGGAGTAGAGTTTGTTGTTGATTACTGAATGGATTCGGGTTTTGCAATTGTGTCATGTTATCAGGAACAAATGTCGGTTGAGGCTGAGACTGGTGCAACATCTGCGTTGGCATCTGGGGTTGTTGAAACTGTAAAAGTGACGCATTTGATGCTTTTGACGAATCCATACTCCTCATCTCTTGAAGTGCAGCCGCAGCCATAGCTTGGTAAACATTACTTTGCATACCGAGCATCCCAGCATCAAGCCTTGGCTGCATCCATGGTGAAGCCCCGATTCCCTGAAAGTTTAAAGATTGGATTCCACGATCACCAGGGACCCACATTAGTGGCGAGTTCATTCCAAGTTCATCTTCTCTCATCCCGTTAAAAGACGGTAGCCCAGGTGGCCATGGTCGTTTAAGTCGAAGCGGGAACTGAGATGGGTACATCGGAAAAGTCGTTAGCGGTTCAATCTCCCACAGGGATACTCTCGGTTGTCTCTCGCCAGCTGTCGACTCATCCCAACCAACTTTAACCGACCGCCAGTGTGAGTTCGGCCAGCGAGCTTGATCAAGGTCACCGATGCCTGTTATGGTGCCCATATAGCTGGAACATGCACAATGTTAGTATACGTGAAAATTGAGTATTTTACATAATTGGTCCCTCTTATCTGCTCAAAATAATGAAAATCGGTTTCTCGCCAATACTATTTACGAATATAGTCCCTAAAAACAATGCTTGTTTTAATATTTGGTCCTTTGCACTTTACCCTTTAGGAACAAAAAGTGAAGCTATCGACATACTTTGCAGGACCAAAAGTGATATAAATTACATAACTGAAGGAACAATTGTGAAAGAAAACAACGTTTCCAGGGTCCAAATCCATTGTAAGTATTTGGAATGGACCAATTCCATTGAAGGAACAATTCTGAAAGAAAACAACGTTTCCAGGGTCCAAATCCATTGTAAATTTTAGAAAACCACAGGGACCATTTATGTAATTTACTTAATAGAAACAGATTGTGAAATGAGAAGAAAGGATTTTAAATATATACCGACGGACGCTTGATTCTTCGGTTTCGAACAACATCCGAAAACGCATGCCAACAGAAACTCGTGTATGATAAACTGCTTTAACATACTTCGCAAGAGGTATTACAAATTCCGATGGACATGCCCTGTAGAGATTACAGAACAAAAAATTCGTTAAGGAGTTAATAACACTTCTGCCAATAACCAAGAAGCGAAGACGAAAAAATACCTTGGATTATAAAAAATGGTGAAACGGCTATTAGTTGCTGCAGCATGTGCAGCAGCAGCAAGAAGCCCCAAGTGCATGCTGTCACTTGATAAAACCGAAGAAGGCATAACAGTTTGAGGTCGGTTTGCACGTCGGATTCCTAACAGCAACTGGTTTTTCTCATTCCTGTGAAAACAATAAATGATCATTAATAAAAAAAAAATGTATAGAACAATACTAAAACCGGATACAAATTACGAAGTGTTTACCATATGAATAAGACAGAATCACCGGCAACAAGTCTTTTTGCACTAACGAACACACTCCAGCCCGTTGTGAGAAGATGCCTTTTCGGTTGTCCTGAAATCATGTAAACATGTATTATCATCTGCAACGGGCTAACATGTTTGTGAAATAGATCAAGTTGAGAATATACCTCGGAATATATGTCTAAACTTCCATTCATTGTCGTGTAAATCCCTTGCGATTAATTCTTGAGCAGGAGGTTGCTGCGAGAAATCCTGAAAATAGAAAGAAAAAAATACATAAATAACTAAGAACAACATTAGCAAAGATTTAAGCTTAATAAAAACACATCAGATGGGATGGGTTACCAATGGGGGAAACACTTTCTCAGCTGCACGACGAGGAACTGAAAATCCACCGTGAGTGCTAGTGTCACTTGCTGTCAACGTTTTACAGAAGTAGTTTGTGGGTTGTTTGCTCCCGGCACCCAAATCCGCCGGAAGAAATGCCTCCTTTTGCTCTTCCTGTATAAATTACATACAAAAAATTAAAAAATAAAACATGTGAAATTTTTCAAAATATATTTTCTAAAGAGGGGAAGAACATACAGAGTTCAGTGGTTGTAATGTCATCTGAGCGTAAACCTCATCGGTCTCCACATCTGCCTGATGAGAATTTTTGAGTAATGGGATGAAGATATAGAACGGAGACAAAACCAAGAAATGGCGATAAAAAAAGAAAGATAAAAAAATATAAAAGTTTGTTATGGGTTCTTACATGCATAGTGACATTGTGAAGTTGACATATAAGTTGTGGAGGTAAGCTCGGGTAATTGGGGGTATGAGCATCGACTTCTTTATTTGTTGATGCAGCAACCTACATATAATATAATTTTAACCAAATCAGTTAAAATAAACAGGTTGAACATGTTAAATGAGTAAAAAGTTACCAGAGGTGTATTCAAAGTGTGTGTGGGTTAACCAACCCAGACAGATTTGACCATTAGTCAAAATACGTGTTGAATCGTTGTCCAACCCACCCATCCTGCCACAGTTACAAACAGATTACAAAAAGTTCATGTGAACTAACCTGCTCGCTGTGACCCTGGGGGAAGTATACCACACGACTTCCAACCGTGGGGAGGGAAACAAGAGGACCGGCACAAGCATGCCAAAGTTCAGAATTCAAACATCTTTTCTCCCCTGCAAACCAAAACCGAAAACCAATAATTAGCCTTTAATGCTTCTCGTTTAACATATCTCAAATACAAAAACTTCATTTAGAGATATGATGTTTAACATTTGATCTGGTAACGCTCTAAGCCCAAAGTATGAAATTGGTCCAGTAAATCCAAATCCGATTAAGAACTATAGTGGATATTTTTACTTATACGATACTTCTAATGCAAATTCTAATTAGTACCAACGGTTAATAGCAAAAACCCAAAGCACAAAGAACAAAGATAAAATCAATCTTACAGCACCAGACTAAGCATATAATTACAAACCAACTATACAATCTCAGGAACAAACACTAACGGGGTGTTTGTGAATCGGGATTACGTTCTAATACTAATTATATACGTTTTTGGAATGATCATCTAATCAGCTTTAAATAAGTTACCCTTAAACCCGGGTAATAAAATAACTTGACCTTAAAACTATCAGATAAACAGAATTAAATGACTTCATCCAAACACTGAAACACTAAAAAAAAAAATAGCAAAGCCATGGACCATGGTGCACAGGTGCTGCTTAATCTAGCCAATAAAAGGTAACTGCACATAGAATCGAAACGAAAAGAACAAACCTTCGGGCAGTTGCTGACCGAAACCGACAGCAGGAAGCTTCATTTCAACAGCTTCAAACAACACAACTACTACTATAAACAACCTAGAATCTCAACAGTTAACCTTCAAAAAAAGGGACCACTTTTCACTTCCAAATCACTGATTCTTACTTATATCCTTAAAACAACAATCCATACAAACAAAAAAACAAACCAAACCCCACTATTCCACTTATTCTTAACTTCAACCGAAACCGGTCGTACTAGAAAACAAAAACAATTTCCACTTCATTCGATCTTGATCCTCCTAACCCTAACCCCCAAATAACTAACACAAAAACACCAAGAACTAACCTTTAACAACTTCATCTAAACAAGATTCGTAATTTACTACTTTTGACAAAAACCCACCTCCAAAATCACCTAAGTAACACAAAAACACCCTCAGATCTCAAACCTAAAAAGAACCCTAATCTTGAAACTAAACCCTAAACAAAACCCAGATCAGAATCATCAAGATTCATGGATTCAAGTCATAAAGTAACAATCTTTAAGGCTAAAAACACTTCTACTGTAATGGGTCTGTTTTGAAACCAAGTTTTGAAGCTTTTTTAATGAATACTATATATGGAAAGTGTGTTTTTTTTTACTGTGTGTGTGTTTTGGGGGAAAATATTAGGGTTCTTGAACAGTTTTCTAGTTGTAATGGACTAATGGGAAATGGTTTAGCTAAAAATTTGCTGCTATATTACTACTGTGTACTAGTAGTACTTTACTGTAGCTATTACAACATGTAGTACTTTTTTTTCCTTCTCTTTTTTATTTTTTATTTATTTATTTTATGAATGCCCACAATCAATCATCAAATAATACATCCATCCAACTTTTTTCTTGGCCCAAGTCCTTTTCTAGATCTGAATATCTCACTAAGAAAGTACTACTATGTGTAATTAGTTTTAACAAGTTATTGAAAACGAATACCCGCCTTTGTGCAGTATATAGCAGCAAATAATTATACTTGTAAATTTGTAGTTTTTATGTAACCTTTACTCGGAGTCGTCTCGTTAATTTCAAAGGCCCTATCCATAATTACAAGTAGGCCGCATTACTTGAAAATTTTGAACATATTCGCTAACTAACCAAAAGATTGTTTTTCACATGGGAAATATTGACTTATTGTATTATAGAAATGAATATGTTTATGTAGTTTGAGTATAAGTTGTTATATACTTGTATTAGATCAACATAAGGTAATCAAGAGTGGTACCAAAAAAACTTTCAAAAGGGGTAAAAATCAAAAGTGTGTATCAGGTCGGGTCATGTCAGTAACTCGACCTTTGTTGTTATAATGAAATTGATTTTACCTTGAATGAAAATGAACTTTTTTGGTATATGTTTGCATGTGACAACCAAAACTAAAAATTGGTGATGATATGCCTGACATTTAGTGCATACTTACTTTTTCTGGTCGATATTAACACAAGTAGTTGAAGCAAAAATAAAAATTTGGATAACAAAAATTCACAAAAATCTATAAAGTAGCATAAGAATCGAACATTATATCTCCACAAAATTGAAAATGTCCTTAACCACTTGAGTATGATACATCTATTGGATAAATTTTCACCAGTATACTAATTACTCATTTATGAGAGTAAAATCAAAATCACTTATCATCTCAAGAAAATCGAAATTACTCGAGTGAACTTTGTAGGGGTAGTGGCCCACATTTCCCCTATTGTGATACCGCCCCTGAAGGTAATAAGTGTTTATATTATAATTAGTTGTAACAAGTTAGTGAAAATAGTGTTTTATGTCTTTCTTGAGTTAGAAGATGTTGCATCCGCTAATTTTATATTTTTATATTTTATGGGTTTGTGTTATAGTTGAAAGTTATGCATTTGGTGTTGTGAAATTTGGAGTTTCTACTTAATTTTGTGTGTGTTTTAGTGAGTATATTTTTTAGTGTTACCATTTCATGTAAAAATATTGTTGTTATTAGCGTTATGCTAACGTTGTTAGTTAATTATGTTTATCTTACTACTTTTGATGCTCAAATAGGCAAACTTAAAGAGATATATAAAACTCGTACTCTAATTTACAATAGGATAAGGACCCTCTCATGTTTATTTGAAGATAAGAAGTAATGTTATCATTGTACATCTTTTTTTCTCTGAAATGGCGAATTATATTAATATAGAATCAGCAAATTACAAACAATTCAAACCAGACTTACATGGGCATACCTATGAAGCCTAACAATACATCAACATACAATCTTACTATAACAAAGAATACAATTGATTCATAAGACACCGTTCTTCCAGTATTAGCATGTATGCAATTGAGCTAATACTAGGCAACCATGGAGAAAATTTCCTTTTTTACTACATTTTCACATGAGCAAATACCCTACATGTAATCACTTGCAAACCCATATAGAATGATTATAGAGTCTCTTACCCAGGGCATCATTAAATTAGGAAGAAAAACTCCTGTTCTATTGAGGCTGTAATGCATAGAGCTACATTCTCATAGCTGACATCACTCATATGCATATAGTTACTTACGGAGACATCCCACCTTGACTACATTTCCCAGACCTCTATCCATTCCAATCACCAAATGCAGCTACACCTCACACCTGTCAATGAAGAGATCAGAAGCTAGGCAAAATCATGCTGACACTCCACCAATAACAAGTACGAAACCTACCTTATGATCATGAGGGTTGCCTTTAACAACATAGGAAACCTACCTTGTGATTGTACATTTGAATTAAAATAAAATAAATGTTTTGCAATAATGACAATGTACAATCACAATAAGCATAACATCACCTCTCGTTCTAATAAACATGAGATGATCCTTATTCTTTACGATATATACACATCATATATAGTTTCACAATATTTATCATTATTGCACAAAATTTGAAAGTTGAACACTATTTTGAACTTATAATTTATTACCGTAACTATTAGTAGTTACGGTAAAGGAAGTTGCTTGATTAAAAAAGATATAAATCAATTACAATAAAATAGCAGAAAAACGAGTAACAAGTTGCGCCGCACCCTCTTTTGGATGGCAAACTATTAATTGTTACTAATTTTCTTTTCTATAATTTTTTTTTCATAATAATTTTACTCGAACATTAAAAACTTATTATTATTAAGCACTCGTATAACAAGCAAAAACCTGACACTATTTCACATAATGTATGAAAACATCATTTTTCAACTTTTTGTAACACATTAAGTAAATTTTGGTTAAAAAGGAAAATATGGAACAAGAGTGCATTATTGATGTAGACAAACTAATTGAATTCTAGGAAGACAAGGAAAAAGCATACGTAAATGTATTAGGAGTCAGATTTTATTCGGACCCAGAATCTAGATTTAAGATTGGATTGTGGTCCTAATTCGGCACCAAACCAATTTTCATTTATATCACAAGTCGCCAAAAAGTCATCTAAATAATTCCTTTTCATACTTTAAAAATAAAAATAAACACTTTTCTATATTATATTTCATCAAAAATAAAGATATTTTTGACCAACTTTAATTCATACTTTGTCTAAAAATAATAAATAGATCAACACAAAAATACTTTTTAGTACAAACAATAATATAAAGAAAGGATATTACATAGGATATGAATGAATGGCAACTTTTGTAAAGCTATCATTCTTCGAAAATGATATGTTGCGAATATGTTGATTATTTCTTAAGTAAAGCTCATCATATACTTTTCATGTCATATTTACGTAATTTTACTCCTTTTTCATATCATGATATTGAGAAATGAAAAAAACAACATATTACAAATGATGTGTTTTGTCGGTTTGTTAAGTATTTGGTCATTGGCAAAAAGTTTTTAAAAACGTTTTAGGGCGACAAACGGTAAGCATTTACTTGTTTGTTATCACCTCAACAAGTTTTGAAATATAACCAACTGCTTCAATCTTAAATGCTTTCTGAAAAAGCATTTCAAAATTGCTTCAAACATTTTCTTTATGAAATTACATATATACTCTCACAAACTACATTAGTCTGTCCATATTAACACTTAGTTCACTGTGTGTTATTGTTGGGTTTTACTAATCATTACAATTATAGAAAACACATAAACATCATCAAAGCAAATAGCGGAAGCAAATAGGATCTAAATACATGTAAACTAATTAACCGAATTAAAAGTATATGCGTACCTTTTATCAATAAATGCAATTAAGGTTTATGAAAACCCCAAATTAAGATCAATAACCAAGAAACCCTAAACCCTAATAAATTAGGGTTTATATAATTCAACCCCCTTAGATGTCGAATACCAAGATATGCAAACACAAGTGTATTTGCTCTTCGTTCTTGTACACACGTATTAGTAGCGAATCAATGAGAAAAGCTAAGTTCTTGAATCACAAATAAACCAAACACTTGTATTGAGCAATGGAAAATCGATCCCTAGGTGTTAGGGATATATGGTCGATCGTCCAAGGCACAAGGAGATGAGAGGAGAAGAAGTTAGGGTTCTTTGGTGATCCAAGATTATATTTAATGAATACAAGGGGTTTGTATTTATACACATCTAAACTTGATGACCAAGTAATGGATCCCTTGGGCTTTTGGAACCCACGACCGGCCTAGAGAACCCAAAGGGGTTCTAGATCCTTCTCGTCCACTATTTCCATCTTTAGTCCTTTAATGTTACATTTAACGACCGTTAGTCAAAACTCGTTAAATCTTAACATTCATTAAGTGTTTATTTCGTGACTAAATAATTAATAATAACATTTATATATTAATTATTCTAAACATTGATTCTCATACGTAATGTGTGCAATCCCGAAGTCTCGAGTTCAAATCCGGTCATATTAATATTAAATTATATCCATAATCTTTCAGCTCCCACTTGGATATATCTTAATATAGTAATGACATTGGTTTAGTCTAGCTTAACACGCCAATGCCCCCAGATTTGAACCGAGTGTGGTTCCCTGGAAAAACCATTTTAATGATTCATCATTAATACTTCTAATACTTCATTAACTGTGAATATGGATCGAGTCATTTCACAAGTTAATATTTTGTTTCTCGTCATATCTGATTTGAACAAGATTACCAAATCATCTGAACGTATTCCAGATAGATCTTGGGTAAGGCCTTACAAACATCTTGTCAATCCTACGAGGGGCCCAAACATTATTATGCTTTGATACAAAATCAAATGAGCAAATTCGATCTTTTGACTACAAGACATAACTCATGAACTTTGCAACACTTCTGAAAATAGCCCTTATAACCACATTTTACGGATAGCGTTAGACTATTTTACACAAGTGTGCTACATTCATAACAGTTATCTGGTATCTCAAGTCTGAGGATAAATATCCATGATTTACTTAATGACAAAGATCAATAAAGTACAATCATGTTAAGTTGGGATCTGTCATATATTTAATTCATTGAATATTATGTGAATTTGGCATGTCCCACTCATCAATATACTTTAAGTATATTCTACCAAAACTCATATTTGTCTTAATTCAAAGACATTCCCACATCATTGATCGACAACGGACTTTTAGAATAACATAAGTTATTCACGGATTAAACATGCAAATATATGATATAATATTAAGAAAAAGAAAAATAAACATAACCAATATTTTATTTCATTTAAATAATATTTGTTCATAACATCCCTTATCCAAATACTAAATAAATCAATGCATGATAATACTTGTTAATGAATTATGCCTCAAGTAATGACAATCATACTTGTTGACAAGGCATAATTTCAACTAACTTTGATCTATCAGAATTTTGAGAATACTTATTTCAAGAATTCAACTAGTGAAGTTCTTGTATGTGTGCATTCAAAATATCTTGATATTGCCACATAATATTTTATAAAGTGTGTGACATCCTCAACCACCAATTTATGACAATCAAACTTTCAAACATTTTAAAGTTTAAAGTATTCTTATTCTTTTATTGTATAATGCAATTATGCTCTTAGTTGAGCACAACTAGTTCATATGGCCATTTACAAGGATGAAATCCTCCCATGACTAGTATTGAGTGTCATCTCAATTAAACCAACATCATTGTATACAAACAACAATATGCTCTTTAAAATAGTCTCCGTAAACTTCAATATCTATAGTGTAATGTTTGATGCCATCCAAACTTTCAAGTTTGTTGGCTATGACAATTATGCAACAATTGCTGTATTGCTCATCCATAGAATTTTGAGAGCAACTCCAGGCTGAGGATTGTAATTCTAAATTCAAACATATTCTATTAGAACATTCATTACACTTGTTATCTAATAACTTCATTAGATATCAATGTTGTCAAATCATCTTGCATCCAAGCATGATACAACAATAACATGATGTACATGAAAAATCCTTGTGTCAAACTAAGATTTCATTCATGTTCTACATATCCATTTTCCAAATGATATATCATGTTTTATTAGACTCATTTATTTAATACCACACATGTTTATTAATAATAAACATATATTCGAAGGTTGTATGTCTTATTTTCTAAATCTTTCAAGTGAAGTTCCATTCCAAACTAAAACTTAACATTTAGCTTAGATGGAATGTTACTTCATGTGTTATACAACATATAAGATTTTAAATAAGCATAATACTCCCACTAGCTTTCAGGAATACTTAGGAATTATCTTATTTTAATTTTAAATCAAAACTTGGATTTAATAGTTAAACATAAGAATCATCTCCTAGATGCATGCATATATCCATTCATGGATTCTTGCAATTTTGTACATTTTCAAAATTATGTGAATTCATAAAACTCCTATGTATTACTTATCGTACTCGCAAAAGTAATCACACAAGAAAGAGTTTTGATATTCGTTGTCAGATTTTAAGCATAATCATTATATATTTAATGTGCCAAGGAAAGAATATTCAATCACAGTTAATTGCTTAAGTGTGATTAATAATCTTGTACAAGTCATGCATTAAACACATGTACAATTTTTTCCATATGATTTTTACACAAAGATTTAAACCACTAGGGTTTTCCTTCCTTTGAAGAAACTCATTTTTATTAAGATAAACCAAGTTTTCAAAGTTGATTATCCTTTTGGACAACATCTTAACATTTATAGTATGAATAATTTTCCACAATTCAATATTAGGTAATTATGATTAACAGGTTTACCATGATCCTGTAATTCATATTTCTCAACATATCAATCAAATATCTGAGATATCCTTGCGGATCTATGAATGAGAATTTCATCATCTTGAGGTCTATCATTTACATGTTTAGCCTCATCATGTTATTCACTAGTGTGTTTTAGAAGATTATGTGTTTTGTAATTGTAATTTAATCTCTTCAAGATCTAATCAAAACTCCCACTTGCTTTTGTAATTTAAAGATTATCTATAAATACTTTAGCAATTAGAACAGCACTAAATTGTTTTCTTTTGGGATATTACAAAACACATTGACAGTTCGTAAATCTTGTTCGTTAATAACCTACTCCATAAGTAGTTTTAACAAATAAGAACTTCAATATAAGACTCAATGTGATTCATCACATTCCATACTAAAATGGTGCCTTATTAATCTTCTAGGTTTTGAGTTTTATTAAGTATATCCAATCAATACCCAATTTTCTAACCTTGATAACTTTTGGAAGAAAAGAGGATATAGTTATCTTGAATCAAACAATATGACAAAAGTTTGATTCTTCTAACTGAACATACCATATACATACAGTATTTCATTAGAATTAATATTGTAAGATAAACTTATTCCTTTTGGCCTACCTACTTACCAACTAAGTCAACTTAATGGTATAATAGAATTTTCAAGCCAATTGCATGCTTTATAACATAAGTATTCTTTGACCAAGTTAAAAGACATAACAGTTATAATGTCTTAATTTGTATTATAAGTCTTTAAAAGACTACATGTTTGTGAGTTTAGTCAGTTTACACAGAAACACATAACCATGTATAATTTAAAGTAATTATGAACACCACGTCTTGGTTTCAATTAATTAATTTTCAAGTTAATATACTATTTATGTCGTTCCAAGAATACACAAAATTTTAAAATAGCATTAGATTACTTTATTTTAATTATGTCATCCCTTGAAGTGTCCAACTTAAGAAACTGCAAAAGCATCCACGCCCGATCCCACGACAAGTGGAGATTTACCTTAAGATTACAATCTAGCCAAGATCTCACTTAACCTAAAATGTAACTTCAATTGTTTCTATAATTTGAATGACATAATAAATAAAAGTAGTCTATGTTATAATCTTGACACATGTTCTTTAAACAAGACAATCTTATTAGAACGTTAATCTCTTACCTCACGATCAAGAGAATCCATTAATCATATTTGTATGTGTTGGTCCTTTGCACACAATAAATACTTCTCCCACTTGTACATAGAACAACATCATATAGTAGATAAACACGATGACATTCTTTTGTTTATGTGAGAAATATGATAGTGTCATAGATATATAAGCATTACAAGTAGATGTAGGACCACTTAATTATCAAGGAAACGTTCATGACTATCCTTGAGAATATGAATGTCTACATTTTTTTAACGTAATGTATTATTTCAAGAAAATCTAGAAATAATCTAAGTTACTACCAAGATAAATCTTGTAACTCCCACTGAATTAGACAACGTTACAATAATGTCTTATTCAGTAATACACCACAATACTCCCACTGGATTTGACAACATTGTAAGTGTTACATTAACCAGTGAAAATAGCGTGCTATTACGTTGTTACTCCTTTGCAAGACCATTCGTAACAATTACTTAGGTACTAAAAGAGTGTCTTCTACTCTGTAGATGATGGATCATCCATCAATGCTATTAACTTGAAAAATTGATCATGCAATTTATTCCTTAATAGGTCTACTATCCCCACAATGGTGTGTAGCACCTTTAATTGGTCAAAGCAAAACAACTAGATAAAATATATTAGTTTGTCTTTTACCAATTTTGCGGTAATTAGTCTAGCTTCTAATTTAATAACTCATAAAATGTCAAACATATTTTCTAGTCGACCAAAATGTCATATAAGAATTCAATCACCAACAGAGGGTAATGAAATCTCTTAAGGAAAACATGATGTGCAATTTTCTTAACTATTAAAGTTGCTATGAGTTATATTAGAATTTAGACAATTCTAATGTTCCTAACATACCTTTCTCATTCATGAAAATGAATAGAATTGAGTATCACTATTCTTCCAAGGAAAAGAGACTATGTTTGTCTTTTTAGCAAAATTTTTTTGATCAAACATTTGTTTGAAAACATAACTAGATCAATTTACCAAAGCCCAAACAATTTTTACGGTTTAATGTTGTACTAATACAATTAAAATAATTGTCACAATTCTCAATTTTTGGTCATTTCTCAAACTCTACATTTATCATACTAGTCATGCATGGGTTTTGCATTTCACATTAAACGCATAATTTCATATTAAATAAACGTTATCGCGTAACTAATTATTTTGAACAATTGATCCATTACTTCCAAAAATTATTTCAATATATTTTTTTTATACTCATATTAAGTTTATAAAATAATATTATGAGTTTACCCAATGTTTTAAATTTATTTTGTAACTAAATGGTTGTATTTATATAATTACGACGTTTTTCCTAAATTCGACACGATTATTATTATTTCACTCAAATTTTGCAAGAAATGTATTTTTATAATTTTTATGACCTAAATATATTTTATCTTGACCCGTGAAAATTTTATTTTTATCCAACGCTACCCTAAATATTTACAAATGACTACAATTTACCACTTAACTTCAAATCTCTTACAAGAAATCTTACACTTATACAATTTAGAAAAAAAAAAAAAAAAAAAAAAACATATTAAAAGGTGACTAGCACCCGTTGTCGACACAAGGGGTGAATCACAAAAAGATATTTGCACAATATCTAGCTATACAAGTATTATACTATATCCATTTCACACATTCACTTGACTTTGCAAAAATAAAAGACCAAAGACCAATTTCCATCTCTTTTCTCTCTCAAAATTCGGCAGCCAAGGGACCAAAAGGAGGATCATCTCCAAGTTTTCAAGACAAGTTTTTATATACACTAGTATCATTTGTTGCAAATGTTTTGCAATAAAAACCTCAAGTGATTAGGAAAAACCTTTGTTCTCATAAACCTCATCAAGTATTCTTGTAAGCATCTCATGGTTATTTTTCATCTTTCATATTCATTTCATATTCATTTCATCATATTTGAGCAAAAACATGCAAGTCATATGATGTTGTACCACTTTTTCATTGATTTTCAAGAGTTATGAATATATATATAAGTCATCCTATAATTATTCCTTGTTATATATTAGTTTTGGTGATGTCTAGGAAACCATGACACCCTAAGAAGGTGTATGGTAGGATTAGAATAGCTTCGGAGTTGTTTTGAATGGGTTAGAATAGATTTGACGCGAGAAAAACTCATTTCGACACGTTTTAAATAGGGTCTGTCCGTATTTTTAATTCTGGGAAAATCCGACAGTAGATAAATATTTTTGGGCTAGATATTTAGAAAATACACTTTAAAACGAAAACGTGGCCGCTTGAACGGATTAAAACGGAGCTATAACGAAGAAGTTATGAAATTTTCAAGTTTGACGAGGAAAACTATTAATTTCAGAAATTTCAGCATGAAAATGTCACTCCTTACGAGTCAAAAATGAGTCTTAAGCTTTATAAATTGTGTCGACTTATCAAAAATATATTAGTATACTTTGACACGAATCTAAGGATGTAGAAAACGTAGAAAACGGACTTGTAACGATTAAATTACACGCGATAAACCAAGTTGCCGTAACTTTATTCTATTAGCAAAATTAATATATTCTTTATTAAAAACATACTACGGCAACTAAAGGACCATGTTGGCGGACGTTTTTAACAATGATGTAGAACTTTTTATAACGTGATGTCTTCTAGTAAAAGTAAGTTCGCCTAGCATATTTTCCAAAGTGTTAAACCGTTTGTTGAGCGGAGTTGTAACGAATAACATATAGTCACTCAAACTTGGCCGAAAACCATCCTTTAAACTATATTTTTGGCCTAAAGTGCAATACTTAACCTATATTTTTCTTTGTGATCGAGACCTCTAGGATGTAAACTTAAACACTAAAACTTTGAGATAATGATACAAGCTTCCCAAAACCGTTGAGCTCATTTCCTAACACTCGACGTGCACCATTTTACGACTAACTTTTCAAGGCCATTTTAGTCACTTTCATGAAAATTTCAACGACATTATTTTACGACGAAAAGTTATAATTTCACAATAAATCATTAAATGACTATCGTGGGATATCATTTCAACGTAAATACTTGTAAAGTATTTTATAATATGACGGGATGTCATAAACATATTTTGACGATAAACATTATTTCCAAAACGTACAAGTGGTATGGATATCATATGGAGTTGCATGCACAACATTGTATCACGCATTCACGACAACATATCATAACTCAAGTCATAACATTCATTTTATGTCGCGGATAGTTTCCGAGCCTCATTTTAGTGCACTTCATTTTGTTAGCATATCAATCATACCAGGTGAGTTCATACCCCGCTTTAACTCATTTAAACTCCTATAAACTATTTGGGGCGAGATATATGCTTATTTATCCAAACATTTAAACTCTTTTGCCAAACAACATTACTCATACTTTACACTTGATTGCGTTATATACTTGATTGGGTTATACTTGATTTCATATGCATATTTGGAACAAACATACAAGAATTAGTGGCTCCAAATTAAGTTGTTGGAAGGCTATTAATTTACAAACATCCCAATATTTATATGTTGGAAGGCCATTTTTATGGATACATCCCAACACGAGTGTTGGAAGACCCTTGTGGTGACATTTATACTTTTAACTACCTTAATGCGCATATTCATGATTGTCATTCTATTTTAGGCAATGGGTTGTGAACACACATGTTGCAAGTTTTGTATGGGCGGAACTTGGAACTGAGTGGATTTACAATGCCTTTGCTGTGAACATTTCTCAAGGTATTTCAGATCATTTTATTACAAACTTATGAACTCACCAACCTTTGTGTTGACACTTTTTAGCATGTTTATCTCAGGTTGTAAGGCGATAGCATTTCATGGAGCTTTTGGGTCTCATGGCATACATTGGAGTCTAGTGTTTTTATCTATTACCATTCGATATGTTTTGTAAACCTTTATGTATTATCAAACTTTGGAATCTCATGTGTTGTAAACTTTAACTTATTTAATCGAATGGTAAACTCTTTAAAACGTCTCATTATAGAGGTCGTTTTCTTTATCCATACTTTGTGCTATGACGTCATACCCCAATGACACTATCGTTCCACTGCGATATTTTGGGGGTGTGACAATAATTAACAAAATTCAATCTTAGTATTTTCGATAATTAAATCTTTCAAGAAAATTAAATACCCTTGGTAAATATTCATATTAACCATAGAATTTTCCTTGAAACTAGGACCCAAATTGCCATAGTTCCACCACATCAGTTGATCTGCTAGTGATGAAAGTATTCAACATGGTAATTGTCGAACAATAATTGACAAACAATTTTCAATTCCTAAGTATGGGATTAAAATTTGCCAAACCTTTATGCAAATGTAAGCATGTTTCACCCCATCTTATGCCTTAAGTCATAGATCTCACTAACTTAATTAAGTTGTCTAATTTAGAAACTGCAAATTTATTCCAGCTGAGGTCTCACACAACATGGAGATTTACCTTGTCATTGCAATCTAGCTAAGTTCTCACATAACATAAATTACAACTTGAAGTGTTTCTTATCATTAGATGGCATAAACTTAAATTTTAAGGGTACAAATTTGATGTATAATCAAACTATGTACGAAGAGGCATGCATACAACTTCGTATCAATAGTTTTAATAAAATCCTTTTTATTAACGAATTTACAAAGATTAAATTAACAAAGTTTTGATTGAGGTATTGGGTTCACCGATCAAAGAATTTACCTTTAATTATTGTCCATTATATCGTACTTTTGCATAAGTCCAAAGACTTAGTGTTTCGGATAATTACCACAAAATGGCGGATGGAATTAAAGCTAATTCACCCTTAAGATGATTTTGTACATAAAATAGCCTACTTGGTAACTCCAATTTGACGCACAAAGAAGCGGAGAATTTGATCAGAGCGAAGCAATTAACGTCCTTCTTTCGGGTCATAATTTAATGCGCTCCCCTCCTTATACCCCTCTTATAGTTTGTCAAAATTGGATGCGCTGATGAGTGTCTAAATACTCATCATTTTTATACTATTAGAATGCCAAAAACATCTGAAAACACTCAGAAATGCTTCAAAATGATAAAAATTTCACAAACAAGTGTTTTATATGTTTTAAATGCAAAAACATCAATATCGATGAAAACGTATCAAGTTTGCATAATTGGCGTTTTAGTCCCCAAGTTTGAAAATTTGTCAATAACAGTCCCTGGTCATTCCAAAACTTGTAAAATATCATTTTAGGTCCTTGGGATTCACAAGTTGTTCAAAATAATCCTTTGAAGTTTAAAATCACAAAATTACAACTTTAGTCCCTCAAGTTTGAAAAGTGTCAAAATTAGTACCTAAGGTTTTAAAAATAAGAAAATAATCAAAATTAACCTTGTACTATTCATAAATGACAAAATTGGTCCTTATGATAAACTTTTGGGAAATTACACTTTTAGTCCCTCAAAATCAAAAAAAAAAGACAATTAAGGTCCTTTTAAAGTTTTAAATGTTAAATTTATCAACATTGGTCCTTGTGTTATTATTATATGGCAGGTTTGGCCCTTTGATTAGCTTTGGGAAATGGACAGATTCAACCCTTCAACTTTGGACAAATTACAACCATGGTCCTTGTGTAGCTAAAACCAAACCGGACCCTTTATTAACTAAAAGCCCAAACCCACTCTGGCCCAAACATCCAAACCCGACCCAATGTTTTAAAATTAAAACCCGCCTAGCACTGTCATCCCCTACCTCTCCACACCTGCTACCACTCACCCCCTCCACTGCCACTACCACTTTCCACCTCACCAACCTTATCACCCACTTCACATCCTTCCCCTCCACCTCCATATCCTCCCAAAGCCCATTTAATGTTTCAACTGCCAAGACTTTTTTGGCCAAAAGTAAAATCAAAGGATGTGATTAATTTGACCTATCCAATGGTGGGAAATGTTCATATGTCGACAAAAATTTGAAAGGAACAATATAAATCAAGTTTGGAGCAAAGTGGATTACCAAGTAGTGTAATTTTAGTTGAAATATGTCGTTTTAAATAATTTTGAATTTCGGTGTTTGTTTAAACTTTAAAGTCTTGTATTAAGTAATCCTAGTGTACTATAAATCCTTCTCAGTGTTTAATTTCAAGTTTTAATATCATTTTCAGTTTATGCATAATTCCCTTGTTTAAATTCCAAAAAAAAATTCTCAAAGATTGTTATCAGTTGTTGTATTGGATTCAGAAGCTCATATAAGCTTTCTCTAAAGCTTTTCTAAGCTTTTGAAATCATTAAAAATCAGTCTAGAGCTTTAATAGAAAATTTTCCAAAATTACAAAGAAATTAGTAGAAAATAAAAATCCTAGAGAGAATTGATCAAGACAATGTTGCAGTGTTAAAATTGGATTGCTATATGGTTTAGAGCTTCTTGGGAAGAATTAGGATTGATCCTCAGTCCTTGGTTCCATGTTTGTGCATGAACTCATATTTTGTAAGCCTTTTCTTGAAATTTGCATTTTCTATTTTTAGTAATCAAACCTTGTTAATTCTAGTCTAATCATGTCTAAGTATGGTTAATATCAGTTAATCAATAGGTCATTTGGGTTAAAAACTTGTTTTTATGCTTAACTCTTCACAACAGCTTCTTTAAGGGATGTTTGGATTTGCATGTATAACTGTGTTAAAGGTTGTTATAGTTGTTGTTCTAATTTGATTCAAGTCTCAGTAGGTTATATTAACTCAAACAAGCAATAAAATTCAGCCCTTGTTCTAGTAAAAGTCAAAATACCAAATTCCATTCCTTGACAGTTAACTGTCAAGGATTTGCAAGGTGAAATTCTTCATGTTGTTGCATACCTTGGTGCTTAAGCTTAAAATCAACTTATTATAGGTTATTATAACATGTTAGGTCCATAGAATCAGTTCCAAGTTCACTGAAGTCAAACTTTAGTGTTCTTGATAAAAGTCAAATTTCTCAAGTAGCCATTTTTGAATAAAATGTATAATTTTGTTTAGGATTCAATATTAGGATTTAGCTTAAATGCTTTTGGGAGAGTAAACTTTAGTTGCTCTAGAAAATTAGAAAAATAATAGCTTACTCTTATTCAGCTTATTAACTGCTTATCTACTTGTTTCTTTTAGACCCCCTTTCTGAAATGATCCCCTGTGCAGCTGATATGCACCACAACAGTGGGCTTACCCACCACTTTAGTGGGTCCCACAGGCCACACCAGTGGATCCCACTGGTGGTTCTTAGTTCCTTACTACTCACCACCCAGCTGACTACCCATTTCAGTAATAGTTTTGAGCTTAAGCCCTGTGGACCCCACTCCTAGATAAGCCTCAATTCTGTCCCATTTTCTGAATTGAACTAGTTTAACTTTGCTTAATTCTTGGCTTAAACTGCTTTTCAGAAGTTTAGGATGGTTGGAATAGGTTAGTAATTAGTTAATATAGCATACCCTAGCTTATGTGTTAATTTGGTGGTCATTTATGGCTTTTTGCTTATTTTGAATTACTTATTTATAAGCCAATCCACTGCAGCTTTTTATTCCTCCACATAAGCATATGTTTTTATATTTTTTATAAACTTAGAATAATATTTTAGCATTTTCCTGAATTTTTCAGATTTTTCCTACACTGTTTGCTATTTTTCTTTATTTTAAATAGTTTTTAATCTTTTTTAAATAGCATTTAATACAAATAAATTAGAAAAAGTTCAAAAAAATAATTTTTCAATTTTCTTAGGTTAAGATAAACATAAAAGTCATAAAAAGTATTTTTCCATAATTTTCTTAGTTTAAATATTATTTTTTAGCATTTTAATTAGTTTTAAATAGTTTTAATTTAATAATAAATACATATAAAGTCTTAAAAATATATTTTCAGTTTTAAAATAAGTTTTATCATATTTTAGACTTTTCTAAGTTATAATTTCATTTTTCTAGGTTAATCTTGTATTTTCTTGTATTTTAGTGCATTTTAAATACTTAATAAATAGTTTTTAATTAATAATAATTAAATAAATAGTTGTAAAAATAATTTTCTTTTTCTAATAATTTTCTTTTACTATTAGGATTGTAAAAATATCATTTTCATATTTGTAGGCCTTTTATTTCTTTAAAACTCACGTTTTATTTTGTACGTTTACGTAATTTTATTTAAACGTACGTTTTAGGTTTTAAACGTTCATCGACTTTTAAAATAGTGATAGCGTTTATTTAATATTTTTTATCTTTTATTTCTTTTAATTTGCGTTTAAGTCGCTATAATTTGTAAATCTTTTCTTTAGGTAATTATCCATCAAAAACCTTACTGATCACTATCCTTAGTGATCATTCTATCATCTCAAGTGTTTAATACACCAATTCATCCTCCGTGGGACATAACGACCTGGGGAAACACTATATTCCTCTGATCTAAATTGCAATTGGTGTGTGAGCTGTTTTAAGTTCCTTACGGCTGGTCATTCACAAGTGATCAGCTCGCGTGAGAAAACTTGACGGTTCTGCACCGATCAAATTTTGGCGCCGCTGCCGGGGAGGCTGTAAGCGTGTTTTAAGCATTTCCAGATCCATTCTTGCACATATACCACAGTTTGTAAAAAGTTTTTTGTAAAGTTATAACAAAATCAAAAAGTTCATTAACACTTTTCCTAAAGTGTTAACAAACCCAAAAATATTTTCATTCTTTGTTTTTATAACATGTTTTTCAAAAATACCAAAAATATTCCTCTTTACCCGCTCACCCTTTTGATTCTTCATTTCTTACCCTCTGGAACCATTTGATTCTTTCTATGTCTTATCCTCACCCTCTTGGTTGTCAATGGTGTGGTGATCCTTATAATGGTGGCAATTGCCCCAGTTGTAGCATGGTGGAATCAGGAAACGGGTCTGTCTATAACCAAGATCCCTATTCCTACCATAACACAACTGATTTATTCCATCACCACTACACCTGTGAGACTCAGCAGTTTTACTGTTGTGAGTACTGTGATGGTTCACATTCCAGTTCTGATTGTCAATCGGGAAACACGCTTGTCTATAAGCAGGTTCCTGATAACAATTATGACTACAACACATATGACTCACAGCCACATCAGTTTTACTGTTGTGAGTATTGTGGAGGTCCTCACTCTAGCTCGGATTGTCAAACAGGGAATCAAATTCCTTGTAACAATTACGACTATTCATTTCAAGACCAACCTCCACAATACCAAATGATTCAAGCAACTCCTCATGAAACTACGCACCTTCTCTGAAGAGTCTTGAGTTATTAAAAGAACTTAAGGAGGAGTCGGCTACGTCACATGAGAAATCCATGGAAGAATTGTTAGCGGAGGAACGGACTGCTAAATTAGATTCCCAGATTGCCATTGAAAACACTATTAGGGAATCAATTAAACTACAAAAAGCATTCAAATCTAGCTCTCAATTCCATTTCATTCCTGATGACGATGATGATGAAGATACCCTTGATATTCTACAATTTTATTCATCAAGTTCATCAGTTGAGATTCCATCCGGTGGAAATGTAGGGAGAAAAGAATATGACTGAATCACTAGCAGTAGAAATAATGGAACTTGTAGAATCCATAACTGCTAGTCCTTCTCAACTCCCTCAGTCTGCTGTTATCACACCCGAGGTTCACACTCACTCTCTGAACATGGGGGATGAGTATCTTGACACTGTTCCTGAAAAGGAATCGGACGAATTCATAAAGTTTAGTGTTGAGGACTTTGTCCCAATCCCGAGAGAGTCACAGGGAACTTCTGACCATATGTGTGATTTTCTTTCCCCTCTTGAGTGTTCTCAAGATCATTTTGAAACTTTCTTTGATCTTAGCGAAGATTGTGCTTCATATGGAGACATCGAGTACGTTGAGGCATCACTTCCACAATCTGATGCTGATCCCCTTCTTGAGGAGTTCACCGATGAACTCACTCACATCAATCCACTTTCATCGAAAAGTGATGATGATCTCTTTGATTTCAAAGCCAACCTAGGAGAAATTGAAAGTCTCCTTGATAATGATCGTTCACTCACTTCTTATCCCAACAGTCCAATAGAGAATGTTGATCACTTTGTTCCCGAAACATTCAAAGCTACTTTCACCAATCCTCTATTTGAATTCGACTCTGAATTCACTTCAATTTCTGAGAATCCACTCTTTGATACTCAGATTGAGGATAGTGATGAGCCCACAATGGAACAAGAGTTCACAAATTCACATCATGTGAATGATTCTCTTCACGAGGAGTTCGCCGGTGAACTCACTCATATCATATCTCCGCCGGAGTATGATAACTTCCATTTTGATCTAGACACACCCATAGTATGTCTTGATCAAGTGAACTTAACTGAGGAGATTCATGAAACTATGAATTCTCCTATTGAGGATGAAGAGTTAGTCATGATTTGTATCATGATTTTCTTTCTTTTCTTCATATATCCCGTGGCTTCCCCTGTTCTTCACTCCTTCGGGAATGAAGACATTATCTTTGACCCAGGCATTTCCATGTACCATTTGTGAGCCGGGTCTGTCTGTATATCTCATCGGTGTGGAACTTTCACGTATTTCAATGTTTATACAAACATCTTGAATGAAAGTCCGATGGAGATTGTCTCTTCCACTTACTTCCCCATGAACAAATGAATTCGGGGTCGAGTCAAGCTAGTGACTTGGTTATCAAAAACAAGCTATACAATATGGGTTTTTCACCCATATTTCTGTCTTTTTCCCCTTTCTAATACCTAAGTGTGGGGGAGATGTCCCACATGTTGTATATAGACCTTAAAAATGAATGAAAATTGTAAATATTCAAAAAGAGAATAATTGTTGTGTTTCTACACTTAGGTAGTAATGTTATCTTTTTACGTTCTAAGTTTCGGCATGACAGCCGGTACTTTGAATATTGAGGACAATATTCATTTCTAAGTGTGGGGGGGAAATTCTGGCGAATTTTGATCATAAATGTACCCTTTTAGTCCCTTTTTCCCCCAAAATGGCCAAATTTTAAATTTTTTATTCAGTGGAAGTACTATGTACTAAACACAACAAATGGTAATCAGTCCACCATGTCTAACCCACATAAGGATTGGCTAATCCAGGAGCAAACAGCTCTTGGTAAAGATATCTCAAATCCGTTTATGGCTTGCAATTTGCCCAAAATTGTATGGTGTTCAACTCACCATATCCTAAAAAGTAAAGAGTTGGCTAGCCCGCAAGTTTATGGCTTGTGGTAAAGGCAGTGGAAAAACCATAATTGGTAATCGACTCACCAAAGATATTTTATCTAAGAGTTGGCTAGTCCAGAAGCAAACGGCTTCTGGTAAAGACAAATCAAAACCGTTTATAGCTTATGATTTGCTCAAAATCATTTGGTTATCATTGTACCAAGGTTCTTACTTGAACTAAAACATTTTGGCTACTCCAGAAGTAATGGCTTTTGGTAAAGAGATAAAATCCATTAAAATTTTCTCAAATGATTGCTAGGGACTAGCAATATCTTAGTGTGGGGGATTGATGAATGTCTAAATACTCATCATTTTTATACTATTAGAATGCCAAAAACATCTGAAAACACTCAGAAATGCTTCAAAATGATAAAAATTTCACAAACAAGTGTTTTATATGTTTTAAATGCAAAAACATCAATATCTGATGAAAAACGTATCAAGTTTGCATAATTGGCAGTTTTAGTCCCCCAAGTTTGAAAATTTGTCAAAAACAGTCCCTGGTCATTCCAAAACTTGTAAAATATCATTTTAGGTCCTTGGGATTCACAAGTTGTTCAAAATAATCCTTTGAAGTTTAAAATCACAAAATTACAACTTTGGTCCCTCAAGTTTGAAAAGTGTCAAAATTAGTACCTAAGGTTTTAAAAATAAGAAAATAATCAAAATTAACCTTGTACTATTCATAAATGACAAAATTGGTCCTTATGATAAACTTTTGGGAAATTACACTTTTAGTCCCTCAAAATCCAAAAAAAAGACAATTAAGGTCCTTTTAAAGTTTTAAATGTTAAATTTATCAACATTGGTCCTTGTGTTATTATTATATGGCAGGTTTGGCCCTTTGATTAGCTTTGGGAAATGGACAGATTCAACCCTTCAACTTTGGACAAATTACAACCATGGTCCTTGTGTAGCTAAAACCAAACCGGACCCTTTATTAACTAAAAGCCCAAACCCAACCTATCGGCCCAAACATCCAAACCCGACCCAATGTTTTAAAATTAAAACCCGCCTAGCACTGTCATCCCCTACCTCTCCACACCTGCTACCACTCACCCCCCTCCACCTGCTCACTACCACTTTCCACCTCACCAACCTTATCACCCCAGCTTCACATCCTGTCCCCCTCCACCTCCATATCCTCCCAAAGCCCATTTAATGTTTCAACCTGCCAAGACTTTTTTGGCGCCAAAAAGTAAAAATCAAAGGATGTGATTAATTTGACCTATCCAATGGTGGGAAATGTTCATATGTCGACAAAAATTTGAAAGGAACAATATAAATCAAGTTTGGAGCAGTGTGGATTACCAAGTAGTGTAATTTTAGTTGAAATATGTCGTTTTAAATAATTTTGAATTTCCAGTGTTTGTTTAAACTTTAAAGTCTTGTATTAAGTAATCCTAGTGTACTATAAATCCTTCTCAGTGTTTAATTTCAAGTTTTAATATCATTTTCAGTTTATGCATAATTCCCTTGTTTAAATTCCAAAAAAAAATTCTCAAAGATTGTTATCAGTTGTTGTATTGGATTCAGAAGCTCATATAAGCTTTCTCTAAAGCTTTTCTAAGCTTTTGAAATCATTAAAAATCAGTCTAGAGCTTTAATAGAAAATTTTCCAAAATTACAAAGAAATTAGTAGAAAATAAAAATCCTAGAGAGAATTGATCAAGACAATGTTGCAGTGTTAAAATTGGATTGCTATATGGTTTAGAGCTTCTTGGGAAGAATTAGGATTGATCCTCAGTCCTTGGTTCCATGTTTGTGCATGAACTCATATTTTGTAAGCCTTTTCTTGAAATTTGCATTTTCTATTTTTAGTAATCAAACCTTGTTAATTCTAGTCTAATCATGTCTAAGTATGGTTAATATCAGTTAATCAATAGGTCATTTGGGTTAAAAACTTGTTTTTATGCTTAACTCTTCACAAATGTTTCTTTAAGGGATGTTTGGATTTGCATGTATAACTGTGTTAAAGGTTGTTATAGTTGTTGTTCTAATTTGATTCAAGTCTCAGTAGGTTATATTAACTCAAACAAGCAATAAAATTCAGCCCTTGTTCTAGTAAAAGTCAAAATACCAAATTCCATTCCTTGACAGTTAACTGTCAAGGATTTGCAAGGTGAAATTCTTCATGTTGTTGCATACCTTGGTGCTTAAGCTTAAAATCAACTTATTATAGGTTATTATAACATGTTAGGTCCATAGAATCAGTTCCAAGTTCACTGAAGTCAAACTTTAGTGTTCTTGATAAAAGTCAAATTTCTCAAGTAGCCATTTTTGAATAAAATGTATAATTTTGTTTAGGATTCAATATTAGGATTTAGCTTAAATGCTTTTGGGAGAGTAAACTTTAGTTGCTCTAGAAAATTAGAAAAATAATAGCTTACTCTTATTCAGCTTATTAACTGCTTATCTACTTGTTTCTTTTAGACCCCCTTTCTGAAATGATCCCTGTGCGGTATATGCACCACAACAGTGGGCTTATCCACCACTTTAGTGGGTCCCACAGGCCACACCAGTGGATCCCACTGGTGGTTCTTAGTTCCTTACTACTCACCACCCAAATGACTACCCATTTCAGTAATAGTTTTGAGCTTAAGCCCTGTGGACCCCACTCCTAGATAAGCCTCAATTCTGTCCCATTTTCTGAATTGAACTAGTTTAACTTTGCTTAATTCTTGGCTTAAACTGCTTTTCAGAAGTTTAGGATGGTTGGAATAGGTTAGTAATTAGTTAATATAGCATACCCTAGCTTATGTGTTAATTTGGTGGTCATTTATGGCTTTTTGCTTATTTTGAATTACTTATTTATAAGCCAATCCACTGCAGCTTTTTATTCCTCCACATAAGCATATGTTTTTATATTTTTTATAAACTTAGAATAATATTTTAGCATTTTCCTGAATTTTTCAGATTTTTCCTACACTGTTTGCTATTTTTCTTTATTTTAAATAGTTTTTAATCTTTTTTAAATAGCATTTAATACAAATAAATTAGAAAAAGTTCAAAAAAATAATTTTTAAATTTTCTTAGGTTAAGATAAACATAAAAGTCATAAAAAGTATTTTTCCATAATTTTCTTAGTTTAAATATTATTTTTTAGCATTTTAATTAGTTTTAAATAGTTTTAATTTAATAATAAATACATATAAAGTCTTAAAAATATATTTTCAGTTTTAAAATAAGTTTTATCATATTTTAGACTTTTCTAAGTTATAATTTCATTTTTCTAGGTTAATCTTGTATTTTCTTGTATTTTAGTGCATTTTAAATACTTAATAAATAGTTTTTAATTAATAATAATTAAATAAATAGTTGTAAAAATAATTTTCTTTTTCTAATAATTTTCTTTTACTATTAGGATTGTAAAAATATCATTTTCATATTTGTAGGCCTTTTATTTCTTTAAAACTCACGTTTTATTTTGTACGTTTACGTAATTTTATTTAAACGTACGTTTTAGGTTTTAAACGTTCATCGACTTTTAAAATAGTGATAGCGTTTATTTAATATTTTTTATCTTTTATTTCTTTTAATTTGCGTTTAAGTCGCTATAATTTGTAAATCTTTTCTTTAGGTAATTATCCATCAAAACCTTACTGATCACTATCCTTAGTGATCATTCTATCATCTCAAGTGTTTAATACACCAATTCATCCTCCGTGGGACATAACGACCTGGGGAAACACTATATTCCTCTGATCTAAATTGCAATTGGTGTGTGAGCTGTTTTAAGTTCCTTACGGTACGGTCATTCACAAGTGATCAGCTCGCGTGAGAAAACTTGACGGTTCTGCACCGATCATGCGCCGTTCTCACAATTTGTACCGAAACTCATCACTCACTTAAACTTATGAAAATATTAACTCTTCAAAAACAACAAATCAAATTTCATCATTATTTAGTCCGATTAACTTTTCTTTTCATAAAAAAAATACCCGTTTGCTTACAAACATGTCAGACAATTTTATAAACAAAAGTAACAATTAACCAACTCAAATAATGCACATATATCATAACAATTAACATATGTAAAACAAATAGCCACATGCATAATTTGTTCGATAAAACCCTAATAATCAATTATAGGTTTAATAATGCATATGTTTAACCAAGACTTCCACGTGTTTTCACCAAGTACAACGTGAGCCACATACATCGATGAATCGATTACGTAAGTCTTAGCTAAAACACATACTACATAGCACATAATTGATTCATTAGATATATTGAGGTCTTTCCCAATTTTATAAATATCAAACTAATTACATGTGAATTTTACTTAACAATTAATAAACAATAATCCATAGCAAAACATGCATGTTCCACCATGAATTCCTCATAACAATTATAATCCCAAGATACGCATATTATCATGGCACATAACAATTGATTCATTAGATATAATTGCCTATGTCATCGTTAATGGATTGAAGATTATTTTGTGCAAGACAAAAAACATACAAAATGATTTGATATGTTTTATAACTCACATTTAATGGTATTGCACAACGTTGCCAGTACGACATACTAAATTTTGGTATTAACTTTACAGAATGTTATTTTCGATCATTGTTGCAACTTTTACCCATTACCTTATAACAACACCATGCTAGTTATTAACCCGGTTTGATAATTGACCCATGTAGTAAAAACAACATCTTACTTTCAATTTAGTTTACAATCATAAAATATCAAATTGTATGTTTCCCATCTATGTTTACAATCATAAAATATCAAATAGATATGAACCTGCATACAAAGGTAGATGCATATTTACATTAATATTATTAGAGAACATTGACAGCTTGCACATTAGCTTGATGCGTACATGTTTGTTGCGATACTGCTATTCAACTTTCTCCTCCTTGATCTTTACTCTCTTGCTTTGCATCTGAAGCCTTTTTCCATTCTCCCTTATCTTATAGGTAACATCGCATAAACACGTCACCGGTTATCCTGCATCATAGGAATCAAACTGATTATGTAAAAGCTATCTTAGAAAATTGACCAGTAGGTCTCTATTAGCAGACCTTTCCGGTAAATAAAAGGCAAACACACCAGGCTGGGCCACCGAGGTGGAGTAATATCCAGTGGAAAGTACTTAACATGTTTCTGATAAAGTGAGCCTACAATTGTCATATGTATGTCTCTACTGTTGAGTAAGGAATGTGCTAAACATTTTCTTGCTATGGATGAACCTTCTATTTCTTTTTAAAAGGTAGTACTTAACAGAGTGCTCATTTTAATAATAATAATAATAATAATAATAATAATAATAATAATAATATTAAAAAAAAAAAGAATAATCACCTGACATACTCATGAACCTAGGAACTCATATCACATTTAGAACCCAACATTAGCCATCTCAAACTCTCCCGGAATATGTAAAACATGAAAAACGTAAATAGCAATACATAATTCGGCAACACCAAACCAAAAACAGTGACCGTCTACCCAAAAATAGCATATCAACAACTTACGTATATGCTTCATACTATAAATAAATATGTGCACAATGCTCTCTTACCAGTTTACCATTGGCAGACATTGTCAAAGTCAAAACAGAAAGGATACTTGCAACCTGCTTCTACAAAAAAACAATATAAATACTTTTAAATCCGACTATGGCATTGATTCTTAGAAGGATTTCAAAGTACCCAATATGCGTCAACGGCTATATCAATCGTCAGTGTATGTACGTGTGTAGTTAAGTGCATACCTTGTCATATAAGCATTGCATGGCGAGACCAACAGACCTTGAAAAAGTGGCTGAAACTAATTAATTATGGCCAACATAATATTTAATCTGGTAAGCCATAATCTAAATCCAGTTACGCCTTTATAAGGCAGTAGCAGTAACGTAAAAGGCCAAAAGTATAATGTAATCTTCATTCCAAATATTGCATTCCATAAATATTCTACCAGAACCAAAAAACAAAATAGATATACAGCTACCTACCAACAGCCAAATAAAGTACTAATACTTAATTCAAAATCAGTTGCCTAATCACCCTTTAAACGATATCGTTTCCCTCCATTTATAATAGAATTAAAGGAAGAATGTACATTTGGTCAATAATGACCTTTCAATCTCTCTTGAGTAGTAGTTAAGCTCTAACCATTGTCAATAGTAATCTTTGCACCTCCTTTTAGGCAATGAAATTCTGCCAAAGGGGCAGCCAAGGTACTGTTGAGGCATTTTAAAACAAAAACACGTCACATGAACCAATGGTATGAAAGAGTTACACCTAAGAAAGAGTAATTAAATGACTTAATTGTGGAAACCATTCTTATAATATATTATAATATGACATCATTTTGAAACATAAGATATATGTATCTATGAGGCTCAGAAAGGTTAAAGGTCAAATAAAACTGACACATCGGCCATGGCTGCAAATATGGCAATTTGCTCCGCCATAATGCAGATATTGACAGCCTTAATCGAATGTTTTAAAATTCGTCAAAAAAAAGTCAGATAGACCTGGGATGGCTGCAAACCTACAGGTTTGCCATGCCAATACTCAGTTGATCACCACTTTTATCAAACATATTCATATTCATCACTGCCTCTATTCGAAAATCGTCATAAAAGATGGCGGTGCGGCCAAATGGCTGCAAAATTTAAAAGTTTGCCTTGCCAAGATAGGTACACACCATAAAAGTTTCCCTGCCAAGATATGGACAACTAAACTTAGACGGGTGGCGTTTCAGGGTTGATTAAAAAACAACCATATTACACATCAGGTGCGCAACGGACCCCTGTTTAGTTCCAACCCGAACCCAATTGATAAACATCATGAAAACCAACAACACAACACATAAATGAGACATATATCAGTATAAAAGGTTATTTCAGACGCCATTTTCTACTTATTCTTCAGTTTTAACCCATGAAAAGGGGGTGTTTGTGTTAGCTTGACTTGTCGGCTTATGGGCTTATTTCATATTAAAAAGAAGCAAATAAGCGCATACACATCGAGAAAAATCTCAACAGCTCTTCAAGAGTCATTACCAATAAACCAAGTACAATTTTTTTCCCACCCCGTCAACACCTAACTACTTTATCGCCGCTATACCAGCCACACTCGTAAACAAACATTAGTAGTAATACAATGCATCAAACATCAGTGGAACCACGTAGTCTGCTATAAAACTTCTAAACCACCCTATACCACCATCAAAAGAAATTCATATTCCGAACAATAAAAATTACAAAAAACTCACCTTCACTATGATAATGACATAAACCTAAAGAAAGCTTCATAAGAACTTAGATGTAACAACTTCCTGAAAAAATAAAAATTAACACATAATAGCAATCAATTTTTTTCCAAAATCATAAAAAATCAAAAACTAATAGAAACACTTTAAATCAAACCATTTGTAGTTCTTTTTCGACATCTTTAAATCGAATCTCAGATTTTTTTTGGTTTTGTATGTCGGTTCCTCGTTCGTATATGTGATCTTCTTGTTTCTCAAACGAATAAAAGGAAGAATGTAACACACTTGTTATGATTCTTTCCTTTTCATTCGTATATACACTGAAGCTAAGGTTCACAATAGATCGATATATGAAGAAACCTGTTTAATCTTAAAAAGATTTTTTTTTTTTTTTTTTTTTTTGTAGAACGAATCCAAGAAGAGAAGAAAACAGGATTATTTGATTTCTTTTCCTTTTTTGGTTCGGATATTGAGCGAAACTGAGTCTTCAGAGGAAGGTTATAGGCTGCTTAGGGTTGAGATTTTTCTGGAAGTGTTGAGAAAGGAGTTTGTGTGTGGGTGGAAGATATGAGAGAGTGTGTGTGATATACAAATGTATGGTGGATCGTGTGCAACATAGTTTAGGTGTCAATTTGGTCAATAATGACCTTTGAATCTCTTTTAAGTAGTAATTAAGCTCTAAGCATTGTGAATAGTAATATTTGCACCTCCTTTTGGCCAATGAAATTCTGCCAAAGGGGCAGCCAAGGTACTGTTGAGGCATTTTAAAACAAAAATACGTCACATGGACCAATGGTATGAAAGAGTTACACCTAAGAAAGAGTAATTAAATGACTTAATTGTGGCAAGCAATTTCCACTATTATAATATATTATAATGGACATAATTAATGATTTTAGGGGCTTTTATTTTTTCTTTTTTAAGCACTTTTAGTCCTACTAGCCGGGCACCCGCGCGTTGCAGCGGCGGGTACCCGTGTGATTATATTTTTTGGCGATAGCAAGGTTTTTTCGATGCATTGCTTTTAAAGAAGGGAAAAAAAGAATGTCAAATTGAGGTTATTAGTTGAAAATTAGTTTGCTTTCTTACTTACGCATTTAGTAACATAATAAAAAGCTTTTATAGCAGGGTGCCTACGCGATTTTATGTCTTTCATGATGCTAACTTAACCCATGGCGATAACTTAATGGGACAACTTTACCGCACAATATTGCTTTAAAAAATGGCGGACTTGCATCACGATGCAATGACGATAGGGAAACGATGGTCAACGATATTGCTAGTCGTTTAGGACGTATAATATTATATATCGTTTAAATATACATGGTGTTTTAAAATAGCGGTTTTAGCATCATCTAGTGGTGTCTATATTGCTAAGTTGTGGTGGTAAATGGTGGTCTGTTGCGTGGTCGAAAAAGGTGGTGTCAGAAAGTCTGTCTACGCAAAAGATTGGTTTCTATGATCCCCTTAATGATTTGTAAATTTTATTTAGTGGGTGTTTTAAAGAATAAATAACAGATAAGATGATTTATGTGCTACTGTTTTGTACCATGTGATATATTAAGTGTACTTTTTGAATAAAGGTGTATTTTAATATTATCATTAATGAATTGTAAAATTCATTTAGTGGGTGTTTGAAAGATATAATGATAAAGTGATTTATGCATTATTTTTTTGTACCATTTGATATATTAATTGTACTTTTGAGTGATTGAGTATTTTAATTATATTCTTAATGATTTGTAAATTTCATTTAGTGAATGTTTTAATGAAAAAGACAAATTAGATAAATTATGCATTATTGTTTTGTACCAAGTGTTATATTAATTGTACTTTTGTGTGATAGTATTTTAATGATATCATTAATTTTGGCATTAATATACACGAATGTTACAAGTTAGATGATTTATGCATTATTGTTTTGTACCACGTGCTATGTTAACTATACTTTTGGTTACAAGTTTAGCGGGTTACTTTTATTAGAAATGTTTTTGGTCTTAGAAATTTTAAGACTTCTTTATTTAAAATGTCCTAAACACTTTATATAGTAGTATAGATTGTGCTTTGTTTGTTTAAATGTTTTATTAAGTCATGTTTACATAACATGTGACTTAATGCATACATTCTTAATTTTATCACTTTATATTTTCAGTCAGCTTTTTTTATTAAGTCGTAAACAAACAATTTCATATGATTTTTTTTTCAAAGTTTTGTTGCTTAAACGTTTATGGATGAAAAGTCGAGCCATCATCTTTTTCTAATAGACATAAGTTAAATTATTTTATTCGCCGATAAGTTATAAGTAGCGTGTCATTGTGTTTATGTAGGGTATGTTTGGCGCGGATCGGTGTGAAGTTTTTTGGGCTGGTAAGCAATGATCATTTTGAATTTTAGCATCGTTTGGCAAAAGAGCGGTGATATTTGGCTAATTTTTAGGAAGGCTAATTTTCCAATGTTTCTTTAGAAAGTGATGAGCGGTGAGTTGTGGCTAATGGCTACTGCTCACTGCTACTTTTAACAAACATACTCGTAATGTCAAGCATGTAAACATAATGAGTACATTATAAATAATAAATTTATTATTTCTTTAATCGTTTTTTTTAATGTGTATATGTTCTTTTTCGTAATTTTACACTTTATAATTACAACACATCTACGTTATCAAACACGTTTCTTAAACAAACAACTACTGCTAACTGCTAAAAGATGACTGCTACTGCTTACTTGTTTACTACTTACTACTACTGTTACATGTCGCAAAACATAACCTTTATTGGCGATAAGTGTTTACAATTTAATATCATACAAAGTTCCGGTTAAGATTTAACACACAATTTTGTTTGATAACATAGACGGAACACAATAGAGACTAAATGGGGTTGTAGCTTCCCAATATTTTTGGTTCTAAGTACATTTTTACCACTTATTTTTATAATGTTAGTTGTAACTCAAATGTAAATGTATCGAGACTCATTGGTTAAATATGGGGTTAATTGGATAAATATCTAATAGGGGATAAGTTTAGGGTCTTCTTAAATATTATAGATGAATCTAATTTGGTATTTGACAAAAAAAATGCAATTATATAATAATTACTCAACAAGTCTAGCAAATCATTTTTTTTTTCTTTTAAGATTTGCTACACCCACAAAAAAACACATCCACAAAATGAGTTGTCGTGGTTTGATTAGTGTATTTTGCTATACTTTATCTCTCTATTATTTGATTAAGTCAATCAAACTATGACAACTCATTTTGTTGATGCTTTTGTACATGTTTATTTTTTTGTTGTTGTAGCAAATCCTTTTTTTTTTTTTTTTTTTTTTTTTATAACTTTTATTTCACCTTTTTCATCTTTTACTCAAAAAATAAATAAATAAAAAAAATAAAATCTTGTCAACCGGACAAACCACCCAAACCTATTTAGACTCATCTAAACCCGAACCCATAAATCAAACCTATCCAAACCCGTGACTCAAATCCAACCCGACCCACCTATTTTGTCACCTTTACATTTAGCATTGAGTTAGTTCCTAATTGACGGACTACTCATATACGACTAACCCAAACATTTAGCCAAAAATAACAAAATTTCCACACTTTATTTATCTATACTACATATCAAGGTTGTCAGGATCGGGATCCTACCTAGGATCGTTTTCGGCTTTGCAAGATCGTAATCGTAGGATCGGATCGGGATCATAAGATCCTATGAAAATGTATATATTTTTGTATAGGGGTTGTAGTTTTTTATTTCTATATAATATTTCATATAATAAACGAATCTAAATGGATGATAAAAGAAAAAGTTATATATTCAAGTATTGTAGTAGTAGAATATTAGATATATTGCAATGCATACTTGCACAAAGTTACTATATACGTGCACGGTGCACCTACTTCTTGTTTTAATTTTTTTTATTATAGGTTTTTCGTGAGAATATTTATGCAAAAAGATAAGGTTAATTTATTAGCACGTGATTTTGTAACTTTTTTGTTACAATATATAGATTAAGGCAACACAATTTTTTTTTCTTGATGACCAAATAAATTAAATTAGAATATTATGATAATATTACTGAATTTTTTTTTCTTGATGACCAAATAAATTAAATTAGAATATTAATGCTTTTATATGTAACATAAAATAAAATATGAACAAAATTGGGTCAATTATGTGACAATCCGTACTTTCAGGTCATTTCTCGACACAGTTCATGTTTTATTATTTCAACATTTTTAGTAAACTTGGTTTACTTGTTTCAAATTCGCGTAACCTTGAAGGTTTAGCGGCGAATTCATGATCATGACATCACGTACATTTCATATGGACTAAGATTAGTCTACATTCCATTGACATCATTTGCATCTCATTGATTCATTCATGACATTTCATTTCTCATTCAACGCGTAATTTTTATATTTAATAAACTTTATCGCGTGAGTTATTATTTTGTATATTTAATCCGTTACTTTCAAAAATGATCCCGAGGTATTTTTAAAGTTACATTTAGTTCATAAAAACTATATTTTTAGTTTTCCTAGTGTTTCAAATTTAATTAGTACATAAATCGTTAAAGTTATATTTATTACGACGCTTTTTCTTAAAAACTACTCGATAATGATTTTATCACTCAAATTTCACAAGGAATGTATTTTTACAATTTTTATGATCTCATTACATTCCACTTTGATCTATTAAAAATCTATTTTATCTAAAAGTTACCAAAAACCTTACAAATTATTACTACTTACCTTTTTACTTACATTTTATTTACAATATTACACAAGTATATACTTACATTTGATAAAAAAAAAAAGAAGATATTTTTGAGGACAAACCCCTAAAACCGCTCCAAGGGGAAGGACAATCAAGTTGGTAAAATTTTTATTATGTGTAGATTCATACTCTACTTAAAGTCTTCCTCCAATTATTTCACATATTCATCTTCATTATTTCAAGTCTAGAAAAGTGGTTCTCTCTTGGTTTTTCATCCTCCAACCGGTTCTACAAGGGTTCTTCAAGGGATCATCTTCAAAAATTTTCTTCAAGCAAGTGTTTAACAACCTAGCTATATCCTTTTTATGGTTTTGAAATAAAAACCAAGGATATTTAAGTTTAATCCTTGTTACTTTCACCTCATCACTATCACTTGTAAGCATATTTTTATCATTTTCATGTTTCCTCTTCATTTTCATAAGTTTCTTTTCATTTTTGGAGCTTATATGCATGTTATGTGATTTATACCATTTATTTCATGATTTTAAAGTTATATATACAATATGGTCATCCTATAATTATTCCCATGGTATTCTTTGGTCTTGATGGTGATTAGAAACCCATGACACCCTAAGAAGGTGTATGGTAGGATTAGATTAGTTTTGGAGTTGATTTGAAGGGATTAGAATAGGTTTTGTCCGAGAAAAACTATTTTCGATAACTATATTTTGTGTTCTGTCCTTAATCCGAATTTCTGGAAAAACCCACTGATGGTACGAAAGTTTGGCCTTGATTTTTGGAAAATATACTTAAAAACGAAGCCGTGGCCGCTTGAACGGATAAAAACGGACTTATAACGAAGTCGTGGTGAATTTTTAAAGTTGACGACGAAATATATATGTTTTCTGAAAATTTCAGCAACATGTTTTTACTTTAATCGAGTCAAAAACGAGCCTTAAGCTTCACAAATTATTTCGACTTCTCAAAAATATATTAGTTTACTTCAATACGAAGCTAAGGACATATTAAACGTAGAAAACGGATTTGAAACGACAAAGATATGCACTTTTTCATAAACTTGCCGTAACTAATTTTCTGCACACAATTAGCCAAAAACCACCATCTTTACCCCTTATTATCTTTATGTTCGAGACCTTTTGGACGAAAACTCCTGAACTGAAACTTTTAGATATCGATACAAACTTTCCAAAACAGTCGAGTTCGTTCTCTAACGATCGACGTACACCATTTTACGACTAGTTTTCCAAAGCCATTTTTGGTAATTTCATGATTTTTCCGACGACATTGTTTTGCGACGAAAAATGGTAATTTCACCAAAAATCATTATAAAACCATTGTAGGATGACATTTTGACGTAAAAACATGTAAAGTCATTTTTGATGGGTCGAGACGTCAAACGAGTATTTTTCGACGACGAGTAATATTTTCAAAAACCCGTAAATGGTATAAATTACATACGTAGTGCATGCATAACATTACATTGAAACTCATATCATATCATATCATTGGTACTAGGTACCGGATAACGCATCACATTATACCTCAATGTACTCACTCTTGTCATCTCGCAGCTTTACCAAGTGAGTTTCGTAGCCCCTGCTTTTACTTGTTTTCATCACTGTTTTGGGGGAGATACATGCTCAATTATTTTTCACAAGTACTTTAGATTTTTAAGGCTAAAATCTATCATGATTACCATTGTTTCTAAATCAAAGGTTATACTATATAAATTGTTCTTGTTTTCGTGCTACGGTACTACGTCAGATAACGCTCTAAATCACGTTGACTACTGATAAAGTGAGTTAAGTGCTATGGATTATGTGCTATTGTTCTACGTCGAGTTAAGTGCTATTGATTAAGTGCTATCGTTCTACGCCGAGTTAGGTACTATGGTGAATTCATTTGAAATCATATGTTTGGAACATAAACTATACATATTCCGGCAGTGGATTGTGAACACACAGGTTGCAAGTTTTGTATGGGCTGACTTGGAACCGAGTGGATTCACAATGCCTTTGCTGCATAAACGATTTCGATACATTGAGTCATGTACTATTTTTTTGTGAATTCATTTGACATCATATGTTTGGAACATAAACTATACACATTCTGGCAGTGGGTTGTGAACACACAGGTTGCAAGTTTTGTATGGGCGGACTTGAACCGAGTGGATTTACAATGCCTTTGCTACATAATCGATTTTGATAGTCTTTACATTTCAACGATTTACAATGCCTTTGCGGCATAAACGATTTCGAAAGGCTTTACATTTCAATTCAAACTCTATGAACTCACTCAACCTTTGTGTTGACACTTTTAGCATGTTTTATCTCGGGTATCTAAGGCATTCACTTCATGGCATGCATTTGGACACATCATGGAGTCGTGGTGACGACGCCTCACTTGGTTTTACATACTTTAATACATCGTTTGAATTGTAACAACTTATTTCCGCACAAGATGATTTTCAATTGGGACCTATCTTTGTAAACTCGGATTATTTTATTAAATCAAACGATGTATTTTCCAAACGACACTTTAGGTCGTTCAATATAACTGAGATTGTGATGCTATGACAGTCAATCCCCAGGAATTCCATTCCGCTGCAAAACAGGTAATTGGGGGTGTGACAGATTGGTATCGAGCTTAGTTATAGAGAACTATGTTGCATCATTGACCCTAGACTATAACTACATTATCATAGCATCTCATCATTTCATCACAAGTACATGTTCACTTCACATGCGGTTATTACGTACATTTTTTCGAGTTATTCACTTTCATTTCACGTCGATTGTCACATGGATGCCTTTACATGCCCATCCCATTATCTTTTCCCCATACTTTAACGTGGAGAATTCCTTGTCATTCCCTGTCACAATTTTTATATCAGCTGATTCATCACCGATAACGTCGAATGCCGAGATGAACTTTAAATAGGGCGAAGTCGCTCTCACTCCTTTGTTTCACCACTAACATGTCGAGTTACACTTTATTCACACATTAAGTCTCTAAACCATCATACATTGAAGCACTTACAACACCTCATAACCCATCTTTTCGGAAACTGTCGATCATTTTGAAATATAACATCAAACTTATCATCACTTATCTCATTTCTTTGGAGAGTTTATTATTAACCTCGGATTTTGCTACGTCTCACCCTTCCTCTTGTTTTGAAGAAGATATGGCACCGAAGAAAGCAACAGTTGAAATGAACCAAGCAGCAATTCAAAAGTTGGTGAATGATAGCATAGCGGATGCTTTAAGAACTGTAAGTGGAAACGGTATGGCTGCGCTGCTGCCGAGGCAGCGCTGATCAGCCGCTAGGCTTGCTGCGACTGCTGGAAATGCAGGAGGACCCGGAGTTAAGAGCTGTTCTTACAAGGATTTCAAGAGTGGAGATCCCACTAAGTTCCGAGGTACCGAGGGAGCTACAGCTATGGTTAGATGGTTTGAAAAGTTGGAATCGGTATTTGTGCTTTGTAACTGTCCGGATGATAGTAAAGTTAAGTTTGCTACGAGCACTTTACTCGATGGAGCGTTGTCATGGTGGAATTCATACGCTCAACCGATTGGTATGGAAAATGCTTCTAAGCTTACGTGGGAGGAATTTAAGAGCTTGGTGACTAAGAAGTTTTGTCCTCGAACAGAAATCAAAAAGTTGGAGACGGAGTTCTATGAATTGGTCACGATTGGGTACGACATTGACACATACATTCGGAGATTCCAGGAATTAGCCGCATTATGCCCGTCGATGGTTTCTGATAATGAAAAGTTGCTAGAGGCTTTTATTGGAGGACTTCCCGAGGTCATTCAAGGAGATGTGACATCTTTTGATCCACAAACAATCGAGGAAGCTATTCGAGTTACTCAGAAGTTGATGGCACAAGTGGTGAAGCGAGGTAAGTACACCAACACCAACCAAAACAACAACAACCCCAACAACCGCACCAACTACAACAATGACCAAAACAACAACAACAACGACGATAACCAAATCAACAACAACAAAAGAAAATGGGAAAATGACCAGGAAGGTTATGATAACGACAACCAAAACCATAACACAAACCATCACCAACAACATAATAGAAGACAAGAAGTCGCCAGGGTCTATGTTGCTGCACCAACCAGGGGAAGAGCTTATGCAGGAAACTTACCACGATGCCGCCAATGCACGCTACATCATAATGGTCCATGTGGTATATGCTTTATCTGTCACAAAGTAGGACACCTTGCTAAGGACTGTAAGGGCAAGACCATAGTTACGTGCTTCGGATGTGGGGAACAAGGACACTATCGGAACCAATGTCCTCAAAACCAAGGTCAACAAGTCGAAGGTGCTCATGGGAATGTATATATGTTAGAAGGAACTCGTCAAGGTATCAACGACGCGGAAGGTTTGAAGAAGTTCGAAACTAACAGCTTTTATTTCTCCTTATGTATCATGTCGTACTAAGTTTATGTTTTCCATCGTACCCGAATCTTTATAACCTAAGATGTACTACTTTTGCTAAACTACTCGTTGTAAAATATTCTCATCTATTGTACTTTATTTCTTTTCGATTTGTTATCATTTACGAGGATTTTAATTCTTTTTACCTTAACTATCATTTTAACGACACTTCTCCATGTCTTTTCTCCTCGATGTTCATCACAATTTTAACAACAGTTGACCCAACACCAAACAAACATATGAGTCGATTAGTCCAAGCATTGCATAGTTACTCCTAAATTATACATAGCCTGATCACCTATGTCTAATTCAGGAAGAATCATGCAATGAAGGGAGTAGTAGGCTTATATGTGTAAGCAATTCCGTAATCGAGCCAAATTTTCAAAAGATTTTCTTCAAACCACTTGTTTCCAGTTTGATCCGCGTGACAGTTCTTGTTTGATGAGTTGCAAAGATCGAGCTAGAAACAAGTTGTTACCTAAACCGATTTAGCCTAATCGTATGACAGTTCTTGTTTGATGAGTTGTGGGATTAAGTAAAATCGGTTACCAAAAAGTCTTTTGAGGGTTTTGCTCGAGAATGGGAAAGTTTGCCACATCAAACCCTAAACCCGTTAGACCTAACAACGATGAATTCAGTGGACTGAATTCCTTTTTGATGGGCGAATGTGACAATCCGTACTTTCGGTCATTTCTACACGTTCATGTTTTATTATTTCAACATTTTTAGTAAACTTGGTTTACTTGTTTCAAATTCGCGTAACCTTGAAGGTTTAGCGGCGAATTCATGATCATGACATCATTTGCATCTCATTGATTCATTCATGACATTTCATTTCTCATTCAACGCGTAATTTTTATATTTAATAAACTTTATCGCGTGAGTTATTATTTTGTATATTTAATCCGTTACTTTCAAAAATGATCCCGAGGTATTTTTAAAGTTACATTTAGTTCATAAAAACTATATTTTTAGTTTTCCTAGTGTTTCAAATTTAATTAGTACATAAATCGTTAAAGTTATATTATTACGACGTTTTTCTTAAAAACTACTCGATAATGATTTTATCACTCAAATTTCACAAGGAATGTATTTTTACAATTTTTATGATCTCATTACATTCCACTTTGATCTATTAAAAATCTATTTTATCTAAAAGTTACCAAAAACCTTACAAATTATTACTACTTACCTTTTTACTTACATTTTATTTACAATATTACACAAGTATATACTTACATTTGATAAAAAAAAAAAAAAAGATATTTTTGAGGACAAACCCCCTAAAAACCGGCTCCAAGGGGGGGGAAGGACAATCAAGTTGGTAAAATTTTTATTATGTGTAGATTCATACTCTACTTAAAGTCTTCCTCCAATTATTTCACATATTCATCTTCATTATTTCAAGTCTAGAAAAGTGGTTCTCTCTTGGTTTTTCATCCTCCAACCGGTTCTACAAGGGTTCTTCAAGGGATCATCTTCAAAAATTTTCTTCAAGCAAGTGTTTAACAACCTAGCTATATCCTTTTTATGGTTTTGAAATAAAAACCAAGGATATTTAAGTTTAATCCTTGTTACTTTCACCTCATCACTATCACTTGTAAGCATATTTTTATCATTTTCATGTTTTCTCTTCATTTTCATAAGTTTCTTTTCATTTTTGGAGCTTATATGCATGTTATGTGATTTATACCATTTATTTCATGATTTTAAAGTTATATATACAATATGGTCATCCTATAATTATTCCCATGGTATTCTTTGGTCTTGATGGTGATTAGGAACCCATGACACCCTAAGAAGGTGTATGGTAGGATTAGATTAGTTTTGGAGTTGATTTGAAGGGATTAGAATAGGTTTTGTCCGAGAAAAACTATTTTCGATAACTATATTTTGTGTTCTGTCCTTAATCCGAATTTCTGGAAAAACCCACTGATGGTACGAAAGTTTGGCCTTGATTTTTGGAAAATATACTTAAAAACGAAGCCGTGGCCGCTTGAACGGATAAAAACGGACTTATAACGAAGTCGTGGTGAATTTTTAAAGTTGACGACGAAATATATATGTTTTCTGAAAATTTCAGCAACATGTTTTTACTTTAATCGAGTCAAAAACGAGCCTTAAGCTTCACAAATTATTTCGACTTCTCAAAAATATATTAGTTTACTTCAATACGAGGCTAAGGACATATTAAACGTAGAAAACGGATTTGAAACGACAAAGATATGCACTTTTTCATAAACTTGCCGTAACTAATTTTCTGCACACAATTAGCCAAAACCACCATCTTTACCCCTTATTATCTTTATGTTCGAGACCTTTTGGACGAAAACTCCTGAACTGAAACTTTTAGATATCGATACAAACTTTCCAAAACAGTCGAGTTCGTTCTCTAACGATCGACGTACACCATTTTACGACTAGTTTTCCAAAGCCATTTTGGTAATTTCATGATTTTTCCGACGACATTGTTTTGCGACGAAAAATGGTAATTTCACCAAAAATCATTTTAAAACCATTGTAGGATGACATTTTGACGTAAAAACATGTAAAGTCATTTTTGATGGGTCGAGACGTCAAACGAGTATTTTTCGACGACGAGTAATATTTTCAAAAACCCGTAAATGGTATAAATTACATACGTAGTGCATGCATAACATTACATTGAAACTCATATCATATCATATCATTGGTACTAGGTACCGGATAACGCATCACATTATACCTCAGTGTACTCACTCTTGTCATCTCGTCAGGTTTACCAAGTGAGTTTCAGTAGCCCCCCGCTTTTACTTGTTTTCATCATTTTGGGGAGATACATGCTTAACTATTTTTCACAAGTACTTTAGATTTTTAAGGCTAAAATCTATCATGATTACCATTGTTTCTAAATCAAAGGTTATACTATATAAATTGTTCTTGTTTGCGTGATACGGTACTACGTCGTATAACGTTCTAAATCAGTTGACTACTGATAAATTGAGTTAAGTGCTATGGATTATGTGCTATTGTTCTACGTCGAGTTAAGTGCTATTGATTAAGTGCTATCGTTCTACGCCGAGTTAGGTACTATGGTGAATTCATTTGAAATCATATGTTTGGAACATAAACTATACATATTCGGCAAGTGGATTGTGAACACACAGGTTGCAAGTTTTGTATGGGGGGACTTGGAACTGAGTGGATTTACAATGCCTTTGCTGCATAAACGATTTCGATACATTGAGTCATGTACTATTTTTTGTGAATTCATTTGACATCATATGTTTGGAACATAAACTATACACATTCCGGCAGTGGGTTGTGAACACACAGGTTGCAAGTTTTGTATGGGCGGGACTTGGAACTGAGTGGATTTACAATGCCTTTGCTACATAATCGATTTTGATAGTCTTTACATTTCAACGATTTACAATGCCTTTGCGGCATAAACGATTTCGAAAGGCTTTACATTTCAATTCAAACTCTATGAACTCACTCAACCTTTGTGTTGACACTTTTAGCATGTTTTATCTCAGGTATATAAGGCATTCACTTCATGGCATGCATTTGGACACCTCATGGAGTCGTGGTGACGACGCGTCTCACTTGGGTTTTACATACTTTAAAACATCGTTTGAATTGTAACAACTTATTTCCGCACAAGATGATTTTCAATTGGGACCTATCTTTGTAAACTCTGATTATTTTATTAAATCAAACGATGTGTTTTCCAAACGACACTTTAGGTCGTTCAATATAACTGTGATTGTGATGCTATGACAGTCAATCCCCAGGAATTCCATTCCGCTGCAAAACAGGTAATTTGGGGGTGTGACAAATTATGTAGATAGTTTACTTAAAAAACAAGCTTTTGACATTTTACAAAGCACGAAATCATTTTTCATAATAAACCCAAAAAGTCACATCTAAAGTATTTTTAAATAGTCCATAAAAACATAATGATTTACACTCATTAATCTTGCAAGAGACAATTAATTAACAGCACCAATTTTTATTTTTTTTTTAAATTCTTAGTCGTTGGGCTTTAAGACATGAGCTTATATTTAATAAGTTAATATACCTATACCAAAACCAAAACCAAAACCCAAAAAAAAAAAAAAAAAAAAAGCAACTATTAATTGGCGATCCTATACGATCCGATCCGATCCTACGATCCTACGTGCGATCCTACCTGGATTACGATCTTGTTAAGATCCTGATCGTTTTTTGTGTGTAGGATCGTAGGATCGTACGATCCTACGAGCAGGATCGCGATTTTGACAACCTTGCTACATATAATAGAAAAATTGTCAAACCTTAAAAAGTGAAAAGTTGAAAGTCAAAGGTGAGAGAAATGTATTGTGTGATTAATACTCTTATTAAAACACCAAATTACTTAAAAGCAATAATTTATTCACATTGTACAACCAATTAAAAGCATATCTACCAAATTCAAAACAACCAATTAAAACACCTCTTACTAAAAAGTACAATAAAATTTTCACAATGTACAATTTAAACAAGCTACAACATAATCCTAAATATAAAATAATTAAACACACTAATTAATGTTATTTTTAAAACACCCTAAAATGAAACGTACATGTTATTATACACATTATACAAATTAATAAAACACACAAAGCTTCATATAAGCTAACAAGTTGATGGTACATATAGTTTTAAAAATCAGACCGGACCAACGGGTTCAATCGGGAACAGGTGTCACCACTGGTTCGGCTAACCAATAACAGCCATCCGAAAACGAACTAGAGAGGACCCGTTGAAATCGATACAAAGTGGTGAATCAGGTCTCATCAAGATCTATTTCTCCGGTTAATCGTCACAGGTTACCCGCCGCCGCAACGCGCGGGTACCCTGCTATACTATATATAAAGGAAAAACCAAAAAGTAAAAAGTGAAAAGTTGAAATTATTAATACATATCGAAAACCGGGTTGACCCGGGATGCTTCAAACCCTGTGGGTTGACCCTGTTTAATTTGACGCGTTTTGACCCAACTTGTCGGGTTGACTCGGTTTAAATCGACTCGTTTTTCGACGGGAACGGTTCAACCGGTTGAACCACCCAGGTCGAACCGGGTTTCAAAACATTATGTTTAATCCCCAAATCTTCAAACTTTTATTATTTTTGGTTTGGAACTCGTAAACTTTTTTTTAAAACAAAACGATCTGTCGCTATATAAATATATTATATATATAAGTTTTTCTTCAAAAACGATTATAATGTTTTACAATTAAGAGAAAATATGTGCCCGTTAGTGCACATTTAACTTTTCAATAGGCTAAATACGCCCATTTCAAAAAAAAGATTGGGCTAAATGTGCCCAAATCTTTTACAAAATTAGCCTTTTTTTTTTGGCTAATCACATTCATGCTAATTTTGGTACTTGCGTTCTTCTTAACAACGTCACCATTAATCCCATCCTTGTTAGTTTTTACGCGACAAGTAACGTGTGTTGTTAGTTTTTATCTCATAACTTATGTAATGTTTACTTTCATTTTCATTAAATGTTTTTATATGTTGTTTGATAGATGTTAAAAATTTTGTCTAGACTTTAGTTATCGTATAATACAACCGTTTGCAATTGCATTTTCATCGGTTCACGTTCTATTTTAAACGCTACACAAAACACTCACCACAATATCACAAATCATTAATTATTTGACGCTAAAAACCGCTGCCGCTAAGCGCGGATACTCGCTTAGTAGTTTTTAATACAAGAAGTAATGGGGTTGTTTTAGTCTTTAAATTAATCATTAATCTGTTGCCTTTTCCTCATAAATCATTGTCATTCCACGTTATTAGTAACACTATAAGTTCATTTCTTCTTCTTATTATTATTATTTTTTATTATATAAAAACATTACTTCATTAGAAAAATAAAAGGATTTACAAGAAATTGGTGGGAAGCCGAGACACTAGTTGAGCTCCCACTCTTTTCTGGATGCAAAAACTTAGTCTATGAAAAGTAAATGCACCACTCTTGACATTATTTGAGTGGCTAACAGCAATGGTCTTGATGCGAGAAAGTGTATCCAAGGCCTCCACGTCAAGCTCCCCAAATGTTGAAAACGCAAATGGTATAAACTTGTAACCGCTGTCTTCACATTTAGACACATACGTCTTTTTCTTCTTCTCCACCGCATTACGTAAGGCTGCCCCTGGCGCCCACGAAGTCGCATCAATACCAGCAAAGGGAGAGATTCCAGTCACATCCAAACATGCATCTTTCCCCTGTATTCAATTGAATAATAACAAGTCTACAGGACGTAACTCTTTCCCATCCCTTGAAAGAAACCCCATTGAAGCCTCTTTTCTCACCATGATCCCCACCTTGGAGCATATATCAACAAGAATATCACGTACGGGTTATGCCTGAACTTCACACCCACTTCACTAGAACAGTGAACTGCATGATCTCCCCATTGGTCCATACGATGCACATTACAGCTCGGACAAGGACTACCTTCAGAAAACATAGGTATAGTAAGCCTATAACACAATACCGAACGAAATTGGCGATGGTTCATCCTCTGGCCCAACCCATCAATAGGTATCGTGAATAGGAAATCTTGTGCATGTGGGGCGCAGATGCTACTAAGGATAGCCACTTGTCTTGGACTTAACGAATTCTTGGAAACAAGATCTTTCTCAATGACACCAAAGTAACACTTTGCCAAGGTTTTCATCATATGGGGGGCAAGAGCATCAGTGGTGACAGAGAGCACGTCTATGTTACAAGTAATGTTGAAAGTATCAAGAGCATATTGAAATGATGAACCATGAGAATGAATTATCAATATCTTGTCCTGTAGATCACTCGTTTGCATACGAGAGGCGAGGAAGGCGTATTGGATAATATCGTACGCAGCGGGGATGCCAAGCCCGCCCATCTTGATTGGGAGAGTGGCTAACCGCCACTGCCAATCACCAAACCCTGGTCCTGAGGAAGTAATAATCTTCTCCATTGAAGCACGTAACATCCGGTCACCACTCTTATTATTATTATTATTATTATTATTATTATTATTATTATTATTATTATTATTATTATTATTATTATTATTATTATTATTATTATTATTATTATTATTATTATTTTATAAATCATCACTTCATTAGAAAACCAAAAGGATATTACAAGAAGTTGGTAGGAAGCCGAGACACTAGTTGGGCTCCCACTCCTTTCTGAATACAAAAACTTAGTCTGTGAAAAATAAAGGCACCACTCTTGGCATTATTTGAGTGGCTAGCAGCAATGGTCTTGATACGAGAAAGTGTATCCAGAGCCTCCGTGTCAAGCTCCCCAAATGTTGAAAAAGCAAATGGTATGAACTTATAACCATTGTCTTCACATACAGATGATATGTGTCTAAATACACATATATTTGTATTGTATAAACCCACAAAAACAACCAAAAACACACAAATGACTCACAAAATGTTATAAATATCAATGAAATGTGTTTTAATGTGATTCAGGTACAAAAGATTGAAAAACAAGTGAAAAATGATCAATTTCACAACAATTGTCATTTTCAGTCCCTGAAGTTACTCAAATTGTCAAAACTAGTCCCTAAATGTTTTAAATGAATGAAAAGTCAACTTTAGTCCTTGGAAAATCAAAAATGTCAAATTTAGTCCTTGTACTATTGAGGGTTGTCAGTTTTGGTCCCTTGTAACAAGTTTGGAAAATTACAGGATTGGTCCTTCAGATTTCAGAAAGTGCAACTCTAGTCCTTGTCATAATAACCTAAGCAAGCCTTGTCAAAACTAATTTTGACCCCCTGCCTTGGCCCTTGACCCTTTCATTTTGAACCTTGGTCAAAGAAAATCAAAAACAGAAAAAAAGGCGCCTGTACTGTTCTTCTTCCACCTCCTGCTTCCCCACTTGTTTGCCTCAAGAACCCATCACCTCAGCCTCACCTTATCTCCTTCCCACCTTTCTCTCTTCCACTTCCCGCCAAAATGGAAAAATGGCTAAAACACTCATTACTCTCTCATTGGCCAAAATGAGAGGTGGGATTTGAAGAAGAGGCCACGTGGAGCAATTTTCAAGTATAAAAGAGGAAGAAAGACAGAGAAGAAACTAACTTTGGTTCTACCATTGTTCACGTAGTATAATTTTTACATGCTTTCTTTAAATTAATGTCTTTTAATGTTTTAAATGCTGTAATTTACTTTAAAATAGTGTAATAAAACTTTAATGTTAGTTTAATTTCAGTTAAATTCCAGTTTCCAAATTTTGCTTAAATTACTTTAATTTTCATGTTCTTTCATTTCCAGTTATATGGTTGTTTATTGGATTCTATATCTCTCTTAAGCTCTTGACAATAGCTTTAAGACTTTTTAGATTCATTAAACAAGTTTCAGTTTTTTTTAAATTTAGAAAATCAAAAAAAAAATAGAGAAAATGGAAAAATAATCAAAAATCTTGGGAAAATGAAGAAGATGATGAAGCAGGGTTGAATTTGGAATTCTATGGGTATTAGGAGCTTATTGGTAAGCTGATAGGTGTAACCTTGTCCATTTGTTCTGGGTCTCAGTCCTATTCTCATTTGTAAGCCATTTTTACAATTTTTGCAAGTTACTGTTTTAATCCTTTTCATGTCTTGATCCTTATGTTTTCCTGTTTCTTAGTAGTTGTTTAGTGTTATCATAGTTTAATATAAGCAGTTTGTTTATTTAGACTCACTTGTGCTAAGAAATGTAAATCACTCAGTTAAAATGCAAATTTGACAAGTTTGTATTTCTTGCTTGAGTTCTTGAAGTTTTATACTCAAATGATCTTATTATGTGATAATATTATGTTTTGAATCAGGTTTGTATTCAAATTCAAGAAATGTTTTGAAGTTCATGTGACAAGTGAAATTAAAAGTAGTGATTGGATTTGCTTATAAATATTGATTCCAGTGTATATTTGTTGTTGTTTGTCATTGTTACAAGTTACATTAGTCCTAAATAGCTCACCAAATTATTAAAACTAGTTCTTATTTGAGTAAAAGTCAAAGCAAACTTTCAACTTTAATTTGCAGTTCACTGTTAAGCTTGTAGATTGAAATTCTCATCATAGTTACTTAAATTTTGTAAACATAGCTTAATATCACCTTATCATAGCTTATTATATCATATTTAGTCCATAGATTCAGTTTCAAATTCATTTTAGTCAAACTTTAGAGTTCTTGTTAAAAGTCAAATTTCTCAAATAGTCGTTTTTGAATAAAATGTAGAATTTTATTGTGTGCTTAATATTAGGATTTAGCTCATTAGCTTTTGGAATAGTTAAGTTTAGTTGCTTAACTAAATTACAAAAATATTAGTTTGTCATTTCTCAGCTTTTTAAGTACTTGATTTCTAGCTTATTTTCTGTCTTTGTCTGTTTATATGCCTTAGCTTTAGGGTCAAGTTCATGAGCTTGCATAAGCTTCATCACTTGACCCTAGCTTGTGTACTTGGCTTATTTGTGAAGTCTTTATGGTCTTTTCATTATTTGTATTCATGTTTTTACATTTCCAGCTTATTTAGGTAGCTTAATCATCCAATCTTTTTGTCCCATCTCAGCCACTTCACTGAAGCAAACAAGCTGAAGTGAGTTGTTATTAAAAGCCTATAAAAAGTTCCTCCTTAAGCTTGAGCTTGTGATTTTTAGTTTCATGTTAGGCTAAGTAGTCATACTCAATGTTTCTGTGTAAGTTGAGCTCTTATTAGCTTATTTGATAAGTCTTGTGAGCTTGTGTTTGCCCATTCCTACAGTTCAAACCATGAACTTGCACCATTTCCACAAGCTCACACCAAGCTCCTTAGTGATCACTAGTCTTTGTGGCTTGGCTTTTTAGGAAGCCAAGCTACCCAGATTTATGATCATGTGCTTAAATCTCACCTTGCACTTATTAACCGTACAAGTAGTTTTTTGTGTGTCCCATTTTACTCAAAGATTCACTGAGTCAAAACAGTGAAATGGGAGACTTTTAATAAGCTTCCTACAAGCTCACTAGTGGAACCCACTAGGTGAGCTTGGGCTTTTTGGAAAGCCAACCAGCACTTCTTGCAACCTCAACTTTTATTTTAACCTTTGAAGCTTATTTCATCAGCTTAATTGTGCCAAACAAAAGACTGCAGGAGTGGTTGGATCTATGAAACCGAGAAGAGCTTATGAGCTTATTAGAGCTTATTAGTGATTCTCAGTTCACATGCTTGTTTATATGTATATTGGACTTGTATATATCTTACTTTTTCTTTTATTTACACTTTATAGCTTTTTCAAGCTTATTGTGAGCCTATGAGTCTCAGGAGCCCATAAGCTCAAATCCAATGACTAATAAGCTCATAATATGCTTATTTCTAGGTTTGTAGCTTTCCATTTTCCTTAAACTTGTTCATATTACATGTACATACATACCTTTTTCCTTTTGTTTCCTTTGTTAAGCTTATTCAAAGCTTATAAGCCAAACAGTGAGTTAAAAGCTCACTGCATAAGCTTATAAGCCAAGAATTGCTTATTTCTTTGTTTGTAAAGCTTATAATTCATTACATGTACTTAATATCTATATATATTCTAGTCCTTAAAACAGAAAAAAACCAAAAGAGCTTTAAACATAAGTGCTAGCTTCTATGTGGAAGCTTATGGTTTATTTGCTAATCATGGAAATAAGCTCCCACAGAGCTTATTTCCAAGTTTTACAAAAGTTGGTTTTGTTAATGTTGCTTATTTTTTTAGTTGTTATAAAGTTTTATAAAAAGAAAATCCAAAAATAAAAATAAAGTGCAAAAAGGGGAGGTCAAGGTTCGAACATGCGACCTCCCCCTTGATAGAGTGATAGTGGGGGTACCTGTAACCATAAGCGCCCTTGGGTCTTTCTTGTCATAGTTTGCATAATCAAATACATAAGTATGCTTGGCGTTATGGCTATAAGCTCTTTTGAGCTTATTTCCAGCTTATTTTCCACAGTAACCCACAGCTTTTTTATTTTTCTTAGATTAAGAATAGATTATAGTAGTTTCTGTGAATTTTTCATATTTTTCTTAAAACGTTTAGTATTTTTAATAATTTAATTAGTGTTAAATAGTTTTTAAATCATAATAAAAAATATAAAAGTCTAAAAAATATAAATCTTTTTTCTAAAATTTTCTTTTATCATATATTTTGTAAGAAAATTAGTTTTACTCTCGTAGGCCTTTTATTTCATAAATTTTACGTTTTATCTTGCGCTTCAGCGCCATTTTCGTAAATAACGCTCGTTTTCAGTTTAAGTAACGTTTTTAGATATTTTAAGTTTACGTTTAAGTTAAAATAGTTTATTTAAGTTATTTTGTTTTATAAAATAAACGTTCATCGATCTGTAAAAATAGTGATAGCGTTTATTTAATAGTTTTTATCTTTTATTTTCTTTAATTTGCATTTAAGTCACTAAGACATGCAAATCCCTACTATAGTTATAATCGTTTTTAGGTTTCGATTTACGCTTTTATTGACGAGCTGTGACAGAGCTATTACTATTCACATTCCTAGTGTTAGTCAATCGATTCCTGCTTTTTGTACATTCTATATCATTTCAAGATTCACAAGTCATTGTATGTGATTATCACGCTTCACTGTGACATAAACGATCCAAGGATATTTTTAATCCTTGGTAAACTTGCATTCTCCTGGCCGCCGCCTCTTTTATCATCTCTGCTACGGTTGACCGTTCGCAGCAGTTGACGAGTGTGAGGAGAAATAAAAGTTACAAGTTACATTAGTCCTAAATAGTCACCAAATTATTAAACTAGTTCTTATTTGAGTAAAAGTCAAAGCGCCTTTCAACTTTAATTTGGCAGTTCATTTGTTAATTGTAGATTGAAATTCTCATCATAGTTACTTAAATTTTGTAAACATAGCTTAATATCACCTTATCATAGCTTATTATATCATATTTAGTCCATAGATTCAGTTTCAAATTCATTTTAGTCAAACTTTAGAGTTCTTGTTAAAAGTCAAATTTCTCAAATAGTCGTTTTTGAATAAAATGTAGAATTTTATTGTGTGCTTAATATTAGGATTTAGCTCATTAGCTTTTGGAATAGTTAAGTTTAGTTGCTTAACTAAATTACAAAAATATTAGTTTGTCATTTCTCAGCTTTTTAAGTACTTGATTTCTAGCTTATTTTCTGCCTTTGTCTCGTTATATGCCACACACAGCTTTAGGTCAAGTTCATGAGCTTGCATAAGCTTCATCACTTGACCCTAGCTTGTGTACTTGGCTTATTTGTGAAGTCTTTATGGTCTTTTCATTATTTGTATTCATGTTTTTACATTTCCAGCTTATTTAGGTAGCTTAATCATCCAATCTTTTTGTCCATTCTCAGCCACTTCACCAAGCAAACAAAGGAAGTGGAGTTGTTATTAAAAGCCTATAAAAAGTTCCTCCTTAAGCTTGAGCTTGTGATTTTTAGTTTCATGTTAGGCTAAGTAGTCATACTCAATGTTTCTGTGTAAGTTGAGCTCTTATTAGCTTATTTGATAAGTCTTGTGAGCTTGTGTTTGCCCATTCCTACAGTTCAAACCATGAACTTGCACCATTTCCACAAGCTCACACCAAGCTCCTTAGTGATCACTAGTCTTTGTGGCTTGGCTTTTTAGGAAGCCAAGCTACCCAGATTTATGATCATGTGCTTAAATCTCACCTTGCAGCTTATTAACCGGGTCGCAAGTAGTTTTTTTGTGTGTCCCATTTTACTTGATTCACCGAGTCAAAACAGGAAATGGGAGACTTTTAATAAGCTTCCTACAAGCTAACTAGTGGAACCCACTAGGTGAGCTTGGGCTTTTGAAAGCCAACCAAAGACTTCTTGCAACCTCAACTTTTATTTTAACCTTTGAAGCTTATTTCATCGCCTTAATTGTGCCAAACAAAAGACTGCAGGAGTGGTTGATCTCATGAAACTGAGAAGATCTTATGAGCTTATTAGAGCTTATTAGTGATTCTCAGTTCACATGCTTGTTTATATGTATATTGGACTTGTATATATCTTACTTTTTCTTTTATTTACACTTTATAGCTTTTTCAAGCTTATTGTGAGCCTATGAGTCTACTGTGAGCCCATAAGCTCAACTGAATGACTAATAAGCTCATAATATGCTTATTTCTAGGTTTGTAGCTTTCCATTTTCCTTAAACTTGTTCATATTACATGTACATACATACCTTTTTCCTTTTGTTTCCTTTGTTAAGCTTATTCAAAGCTTATAAGCCAAACAGTGAGTTAAAGCTCATGCATAAGCTTATAAGCCAAGAATTGCTTATTTCTTTGTTTGTAAAGCTTATAATTCATTACATGTACTTAATATCTATATATATTCTAGTCCTTAAAAACAGAAAAACCAAAAAGAGCTTTAAACATAAGTGCTAGCTTCTATGTGGAAGCTTATGGCTTATTTGTCATGGAAATAAGCTCCCACAGAGCTTATTTCCAAGTTTTACAAAAGTTGGTTTTGTTAATGTTGCTTATTTTTTAGTTGTTATAAAGTTTTATAAAAGAAAATCCAAAATAAAAATAAAGTGCAAAAGGGGAGGTCAAGGTTCGAACATGCGACCTCCCCTTGATAGAGTGATAGTGGGGTACTGTAACCATAAAGCCCTTGGGTCTTTCTTGTCATAGTTTGCATAATCAAATACATAAGGGCGTTAAGCAGTTATGGCTATAAGCTCTTTTGAGCTTATTTCCAGCTTATTTTCCACAAGAACCCACGTTTTTTTATTTTCTTAGATTAAGAATAGATTATAGTAGTTTCTGTGAATTTTTCATATTTTTCTTAAAACGTTTAGTATTTTTAATAATTTAATTAGTGTTAAATAGTTTTTAAATCATAATAAAAAATATAAAAGTCTAAAAAATATAAATCTTTTTTCTAAAATTTTCTTTTATCATATATTTTGTAAGAAAATTAGTTTTACTCTCGTAGGCCTTTTATTTCATAAATTTTACGTTTTATCTTGGCTTCAAATTTTTCTAAATAACGCTCGCTTTCGTTTAAGTAACGTTTTTAGACATTTTAAGTTTACGTTTAAGTTAAAATAGTTTATTTAAGTTATTTTGTTTTATAAAATAAACGCTCATCGATCTGTAAAAATAGTGATAGCGTTTATTTAATAGTTTTTATCTTTTATTTTCTTTAATTTGCATTTAAGTCACTAAGACATGCAAATCCCTACTATAGTTATAATCGCTTTTTAGGTTTCGATTGCGCTTTTTATTGACGTAGGTGTGACTATTACTATTCACATTCCTAGTGTTAGTCAATCGATTCCTTTTTGTACATTCTATATCATTTCAAGATTCACAAGTCATTGTATGTAGATTATCACGCCTCACCAGGACATAAACGATCCAAGGATATTTTTAATCCTTGGTAAACTTGTATTCTCTCCCCGCCGTCGCCCTTTTATCATCTGTTACTTGGACCGCTCGCAAGCTTGACGAGTGTGACGGAGAAATAAAAGATGGGTGGTTGGAGGAATCAAATTTTGGCGCCACGCCGGGAGTGCTGTATACGATATGACTTGTATTTTGTATTTTGTTGAAATACCTATCCTTGTATGTAAATTACATATATTTCATTTCATATAAACAATATAAAATACAAAAAGATTTTATGGTTGAAATCTATCTGTGCTTTGATTTGCATTTGATCACAATTTTCCTAATCTTGACATTCCTAGGTCTAAATTTTGGCTAAACACCATGTTTACACTAAAAAAGGATTTCATCAGTGCTTAGTATAATTCCTGGAATGTGATAGATTAGGTTTAAATCAGCTCATGTATTAAAAATCTCATTTAGGTTTCCTTTTTAACCATTTCTTTGTATATATATAAAAGTTAAAAATACAAAAACATTTTTTCTGCTTTATATTATATTCAAAAACCCAAAAAGATTCTCCCTACCTTTATCTTCATAATTCTGTGAGTGAACCCCACTCCAATTTCTCGTCAAATCATTTTCACTTTTCTTACCCATTTCTACCACCTAAGTGTGGGGGGGTGCCCCACATTTCATACATAGATTTATAAAACGTTGAGAAAATTGTATATATTAAAAAAGAGAATAATTGTTGTGTTTCTACACTTAGCTAGTAAATATTATCTTTTTACGTTCTAAGTTTCGGCATAATGTGATTTTGAATATTGAGGACAATATTCATTTCTAAGTTGGGGAAATTCGCGAATTTGATAATAAAATGTACCCTTTTAGTCCCTTTTTCCTCCAAAATGGCCAAATTTTAAAATTTTTTTTAGTGGAAGTACTATGTACTAAACACAGCAAATGGTAATCAGTCCACCATGTCTAACCCACATAAGGATTGGCTAATCCAGCAGCAAACGGCTCTTGGTAAAGATTTCTCAAATCCGTTTATATGGCTTGCAATTTGCCCAAAATTGTATGGTTCTCAACTCACCATATCCTTAAAAGTAAAGAGTTGGCTAGCCCGCAAGATTATGGCTTGTGGTAAAGGCAGTGGAAAAACCATAATTGGTATTCAACTCACCAAAGATAATTCTGATAATTTATCTAAGAGTTGGCTAGTCCGAAGGTATGGCTACCGCCTGTAAAGACAAATCAAATCCACATGTGCTTATGATTTGCTCAAAATCATTTGGTTATCAATGTACCAAGGTTCTTACTTGAACTAAAACATTTGGCTACCTGTAAGTGATGGCTTTTGGTAAAGAGTTTTTAAAATCCATTAAAGTTTTAAAAGATGGCTAGGGACTAGCAATAGTTTAGTGTGGGGGATTTGATATGTGTCTAAATACACATATATTTGTATTGTATAAACCCACAAAAACAACCAAAAACACACAAATGACTCACAAAATGTTATAAATATCAATGAAATGTGTTTTAATGTGATTCAGGTACAAAAGATTGAAAAACAAGTGAAAAATGATCAATTTCACAACAATTGTCATTTTCGCCCCTGAGTTACTCAAATTGTCAAAACTAGTCCCTAAATGTTTTAAATGAATGAAAAGTCAACTTTAGTCCTTGGAAAATCAAAAATGTCAAATTTAGTCCTTGTACTATTGAGGGTTGTCAGTTTGGTCCTTGTAACAAGTTTGGAAAATTACAGATTGGTCCTTCAGATTTGTAAAGTGCAACTCTAGTCCTTGTCATAATAACCTAAGCTTCCTTGTCAAAACTAATTTTGACCCCTCAGCTTTGCCCTCGACCCTTTCTATTTTGAACCTTGGTCAAAGAAAATCAAAAAATGTAAAAAAGGCTACCTGATCTTTGCTCTTCTTCCACCTCCCGCTTCCCCACTTGTTTGTCAAGAACCCATCACCTCACCTCACCTTATCTCCTTCCCACCTTCTCTCTTCCACTTCCGCCAAAATGGAAAATGGCTAAAACATCTCCATTACTCTCTCATTGGCCAAAATGAGAGGTGGGATTTGAAGAAGAGGCCACGTGGAGCAATTTTCAAGTATAAAGAGGAAGAGAAGACAGAGAAGAAACTAACTTTGGTTCTACCATTGTTCACGTAGTATAATTTTTACATGCTTTCTTTAAATTAATGTCTTTTAATGTTTTAAATGTCAGTAATTTACTTTAAAATAGTGTAATAAAACTTTAATGTTAGTTTAATTTCAGCTTAAATTCCAGTTTCCAAATTTTGCTTAAATTACTTTAATTTTCATGTTCTTTCATTTCCAGTTATATGGTTGTTTATTGGATTCTATATCTCTCTTAAGCTCTTGACAATAGCTTTAAGACTTTTTAGATTCATTAAACAAGTTTCGCTTTTTAAATTTAGAAAATCAAAAAAAAAATAGAGAAAATGGAAAAATAATCAAAAATCTTGGGAAAATGAAGAAGATGATGAGTTGTGGTTGAATTTGGAATTCTATGGGTATTAGGAGCTTATTGGTAAGTCGATAGGTGTAACCTTGTCCATTTGTTCTGGGTCTCAGTCCTATTCTCATTTGTAAGCCATTTTTACAATTTTTGCAAGTTATCGTTTTAATCCTTTTCATGTCTTGATCCTTATGTTTTCCTGTTTCTTAGTAGTTGTTTAGTGTTATCATAGTTTAATATAAGGCTTTGTTTATTTAGACTCACTTGTGCTAAGAAATGTAAATCACTCAGTTAAAATGCAAATTTGACAAGTTTGTATTTCTTGCTTGAGTTCTTGAAGTTTTATACTCAAATGATCTTATTATGTGATAATATTATGTTTTGAATCAGGTTTGTATTCAAATTCAGTAAATGTTTTGAAGTTCATGTGACAAGTGAAATTAAAAGTAGTGATTGGATTTGCTTATAAATATTGATTCCAGTGTATATTTGTTGTTGTTTGTCATTGTTACAAGTTACATTAGTCCTAAATAGCTCAGTCAAATTATTAAAACTAGTTCTTATTTGAGTAAAAGTCAAAGCAGCTTTCAACTTTAATTTGCAGTTCAATCGTTAAGCTTGTAGATTGAAATTCTCATCATAGTTACTTAAATTTTGTAAACATAGCTTAATATCACCTTATCATAGCTTATTATATCATATTTAGTCCATAGATTCAGTTTCAAATTCATTTTAGTCAAACTTTAGAGTTCTTGTTAAAAGTCAAATTTCTCAATAGTTGCTTTTGAATAAAATGTAGAATTTTATTGTGCTTAATATTAGATTTAGCTATTAGCTTTTGGAATAGTTAAGTTTAGTTGCTTAACTAAATTACAAAAATATTAGTTTGTCATTTCTCACCTTTTAAGTACTTGATTTCTAGCTTATTTTCGTGCCTTTGTCGCTTTATATGTTCCCGCACTCATTTGACTTTGGGTCAAGTTCATGAGCTTGCATAAGCTTCATCACTTGACCCTAGCTTGTGTACTTGGCTTATTTGTGAAGTCTTTATGGTCTTTTCATTATTTGTATTCATGTTTTTACATTTCCAGCTTATTTAGGTAGCTTAATCATCCAATCTTTTTGTCCCATTCACCACTTCACTCAAGCAAAATGTGAAGTGGAGTTGTTATTAAAAGCCTATAAAAAGTTCCTCCTTAAGCTTGAGCTTGTGATTTTTAGTTTCATGTTAGGCTAAGTAGTCATACTCAATGTTTCTACTGTAAGTTGAGCTCTTATTAGCTTATTTGATAAGTCTTGTGAGCTTGTGTTTGCCCATTCCTACAGTTCAAACCATGAACTTGCACCATTTCCACAAGCTCACACCAAGCTCCTTAGTGATCACTAGTCTTTGTGGCTTGGCTTTTTAGGAAGCCAAGCTACCCAGATTTATGATCATGTGCTTAATCTCACCTTGCAACTTATTAACCGTGGTCATAAGTAGTTTTTTGTGTGTCCCATTTTACTCAGATTCACTCGAGTCAAAACAAGTGAAATGGGAGACTTTTAATAAGCTTCCTACAAGCTCACTAGTGGAACCCACTAGTGAAGCTTGGGCTTGAAAGCCAACCAGCACTTCTTGCAACCTCAACTTTTATTTTAACCTTTGAAGCTTATTTCATCAGCTTAATTGTGCCAAACAAAAGACTGCAGGAGTGGTTGGATCTGTATGAAACCGTAGAAGAGCTTATGAGCTTATTAGAGCTTATTAGTGATTCTCGCTTCACATGCTTGTTTATATGTATATTGGACTTGTATATATCTTACTTTTTCTTTTATTTACACTTTATAGCTTTTTTCTGCTTATTGTGAGCCTATGAGTCTCTGTGAGCCCATAAGCTCAATAATGACTAATAAGCTCATAGTATGCTTATTTCTAGGTTTGTAGCTTTCCATTTTCCTTAAACTTGTTCATATTACATGTACATACATACCTTTTTCCTTTTGTTTCCTTTGTTAAGCTTATTCAAAGCTTATAAGCCAAACAGTGAGTTAAAAGCTCACTGCATAAGCTTATAAGCCAAGAATTGCTTATTTCTTTGTTTGTAAAGCTTATAATTCATTACATGTACTTAATATCTATATATATTCTAGTCCTTAAAAACAAAAAAACCAAAAGAGCTTTAAACATAAGTGCTAGCTTCTATGTGAGCTTTGCTGGCTTATTTTAATATCTGTTATGGAAATAAGCTCCCACAGAGCTTATTTCCAAGTTTTACAAAAGTTGGTTTTGTTAATGTTGCTTATTTTTTAGTTGTTATAAAGTTTTATAAAAAGAAAATCCAAAAATAAAAATAAAGTGCAAAAAGGGGAGGTCAAGGTTCGAACATGCGACCTCCCCCTTGATAGAGTGATAGTGGGGTACTGTGAACCATAAGCGCCCTTGGGTCTTTCTTGTCATAGTTTGCATAATCAAATACATAAGTATGCTTATGTTATGGCTATAAGCTCTTTTGAGCTTATTTCCAGCTTATTTTCCACAGTAACCCACGCCTTTTTTTTATTTTTCTTAGATTAAGAATAGATTATAGTAGTTTCTGTGAATTTTTCATATTTTTCTTAAAACGTTTAGTATTTTTAATAATTTAATTAGTGTTAAATAGTTTTTAAATCATAATAAAAAATATAAAAGTCTAAAAAATATAAATCTTTTTTCTAAAATTTTCTTTTATCATATATTTTGTAAGAAAATTAGTTTTACTCTCGTAGGCCTTTTATTTCATAAATTTTACGTTTATCTTGCGCCAAATAGCCATTTTCGTAATCGCTATTTTCGGTTTAAGTAACGTTTTTAGATATTTTAAGTTTACGTTTAAGTTAAAATAGTTTATTTAAGTTATTTTGTTTTATAAAATAAACGCTTCATCGACCAGTAAAATAGTGATAGCGTTTATTTAATAGTTTTTATCTTTTATTTTCTTTAATTTGCATTTAAGTCACTAAGACATGCAAATCCCTACTATAGTTATAATCGCTTTAGGTCGATTGCACGCTTTTTATTGACGTAGCTGTGATGAGCTATTACTATTCACATTCCTAGTGTTAGTCAATCGATTCCTGCTTTTTGTACATTCTATATCATTTCACAAGATTCACAAGTCAATTGTATGTGGATTATCACGCCTCACCAGGACATAAACGATCCAAGAATATTTTAATCCTTGGTAAACTTAGATTCTCTCCCGGGCCGTCAGCCTTTTATCATCTGTTACTTGGTCGATCCGTTCAGTGCGTTGGACGAGTGTGACTGAGAAATAAAAGATGGGTGGTTCGGGAGGAATCAAATTTTAAGGCCGCGCCGAGGTAGCGGTTACGATATTATGACTTGTATTTTGTACTTTGTTGAAATACCTATCCTTGTATGTAAATTACATATATTTCATTTCATATAAACAATATAAAATACAAAAAGATTTTATGGTTGAAATCTATCTATGCTTTGATTTGCATTTGATCACAATTTTCCTAATCTTGACATTCCTAGGTCTAAATTTTGGCTAAACACCATGTTTACACTAAAAAAGGATTTATATAGGCTTAGTATAATTCCTGGAATGTGATAGATTAGGTTTAAATCAGCTCATGTATTAAAAATCTCATTTAGGTTTCCTTTTTAACCATTTCTTTGTATATATATAAAAGTTAAAAATACAAAAACATTTTTCGCTTCGCTTATATTATATTCAAAAACCCAAAAGATTCTCCCTACCTTTATCTTCATAATTCTCGTGAGAACCCCACTCCAATTTCTCGTCAAATCATTTTCACTTTTCTTACCCATTTCTACCACCTAAGTGTGGGGGTGCCCACATTTCATACATAGATTTATAAAACGTTGAGAAAATTGTATATATTAAAAAGAGAATAATTGTTGTGTTTCTACACTTAGCTAGTAAATATTATCTTTTACGCTTCTAAGTTTCTAAGCATAACATTGGTATTTTGAATATTGAGGACAATATTCATTTCTAAGTGTGAGGGGGAAATTCTGGCGAATTTGATCATAAAATGTACCCTTTTAGTCCCTTTTTCCCCAAAATGGCCAAATTTTAAAATTTTTTTAGTGGAAGTACTATGTACTAAACACAAGAAATGGTAATCAGTCCACCATGTCTAACCCACATAAGGATTGGCTAATCCAGAGCAAACGGCTCTTGGTAAAGATTTCTCAAATGCGTTTATATGGCTTGCAATTTGCCCAAAATTGTATGGTTCTCAACTCACCATATCCTTAAAAGTAAAGAGTTGGCTAGCCCGCAAGATTATGGCTTGTGGTAAAGGCAGTGGAAAATCCATAATTGGTATTCAACTCACCAAAGATAATTCTGATAATTTATCTAAGAGTTGGCTAGTCCCGAAAGATGCACGGCTTCGGTAAAGACAAATCAAACTACGCTTATGATTTGCTCAAAATCATTTGGTTATCGTAACCAAGTTCTTACTTGAACTAAAACATTTGGCTACTCCGTAGTGATGGCTTTTGGTAAAGAGTTTTAAAATCCATTAAAGTTTTAAAAGATGGCTGTGGACTAGCAATAGTTTAGTGTGAGGGATTTGATATGTGTCTAAATACACATATATTTGTATTGTATAAACCCACAAAAACAACCAAAAACACAAATGACTCACAAAATGTTATAAATATCAATGAAATGTGTTTTAATGTGATTCGTGTACAAAAGATTGAAAAAAAACAAGTGAAAAATGATCAATTTCACAACAATTGTCATTTTCAGTCCCCGGTTACTCAAATTGTCAAAACTAGTCCCTAAATGTTTTAAATGAATGAAAAGTCAACTTTAGTCCTTGGAAAATCAAAAATGTCAAATTTAGTCCTTGTACTATTGAGAGGGTTGTCGGCTTGGTCCCTTGTAACAAGTTTGAAAATTACAGGGATTGGTCCTTCAGATTTCAGAAAGTGCAACTCTAGTCCTTGTCATAATAACCTAAGCAAGCCTTGTCAAAACTAATTTTGACCACTGACCTTTGCCCTCGAATTTCATTTTGAACCTTGGTCAAAGAAAATCAAAACAAAAGTAAGTCAGATCGTTTCTCTTCTTCCACCTCCGCTTCCCCACTCATTTGCTCGCAACCCATCACCTCAGCCTCACCTTATCTCCTTCCCACCTTTCTCTCTTCCACTTCCCGCCAAAATGGAAAAATGGCTAAAACACTCATTACTCTCTCATTGGCCAAAATGAGAGGTGGGATTTGAAAAAGAGGCCACGTGGAGCAATTTTCAAGTATAAAAGAGGAAGAAAGACAGAGAAGAAACTAACTTTGGTTCTACCATTGTTCACGTAGTATAATTTTTACATGCTTTCTTTAAATTAATGTCTTTTAATGTTTTAAATGCTGTAATTTACTTTAAAATAGTGTAATAAAACTTTAATGTTAGTTTAATTTCGCTTAAATTCCAGGTTTCAAATTTTGCTTAAATTACTTTAATTTTCATGTTCTTTCATTTCCAGTTATATGATTGTTTATTGGATTCTATATCTCTCTTAAGCTCTTGACAATAGCTTTAAGACTTTTTAGATTCATTAAACAAGTTTCAGTTTTTTTTAAATTTAGAAAATCAAAAAAAAAAAAAAATAGAGAAAATGGAAAAATAATCAAAAATCTTGGGAAAATGAAGAAGATGATGAAGCAGGGTTGAATTTGGAATTCTATGGGTATTAGGAGCTTATTGGTAAGCTGATAGGTGTAACCTTGTCCATTTGTTCTGGGTCTCAAATTCATTCTCATTTGTAAGCCATTTTACAATTTTGCAAGTTACTGCTTTTAATCCTTTTCATGTCTTGATCCTTATGTTTTCCTGTTTCTTAGTAGTTGTTTAGTGTTATCATAGTTTAATATAAGCAGTTTGTTTATTTAGACTCACTTGTGCTAAGAAATGTAAATCACTCAGTTAAAATGCAAATTTGACAAGTTTGTATTTCTTGCTTGAGTTCTTGAAGTTTTATACTCAAATGATCTTATTATGTGATAATATTATGTTTTGAATCAGGTTTGTATTCAAATTCATAGAAATGTTTTGAAGTTCATGTGACAAGTGAAATTAAAAGTAGTGATTGGATTTGCTTATAAATATTGATTCCAGTGTATATTTGTTGTTGTTTGTCATTGTTACAAGTTACATTAGTCCTAAATAGCTCACCAAATTATTAAAACTAGTTCTTATTTGAGTAAAAGTCAAAGCAAATTTTCAACTTTAATTTGCAGTTCATCTGTTGCTTGTAGATTGAAATTCTCATCATAGTTACTTAAATTTTGTAAACATAGCTTAATATCACCTTATCATAGCTTATTATATCATATTTAGTCCATAGATTCAGTTTCAAATTCATTTTAGTCAAACTTTAGAGTTCTTGTTAAAAGTCAAATTTCTCAAATAGTCGTTTTTGAATAAAATGTAGAATTTTATTGTGTGCTTAATATTAGGATTTAGCTCATTAGCTTTTGGAATAGTTAAGTTTAGTTGCTTAACTAAATTACAAAAATATTAGTTTGTCATTTCTCAGCTTTTTAAGTACTTGATTTCTAGCTTATTTTCTGTCTTTGTCTGCTTATATGCTCTGCACCACGGCTTTAGTGGTCAAGTTCATGAGCTTGCATAAGCTTCATCACTTGACCCTAGCTTGTGTACTTGGCTTATTTGTGAAGTCTTTATGGTCTTTTCATTATTTGTATTCATGTTTTTACATTTCCAGCTTATTTAGGTAGCTTAATCATCCAATCTTTTTGTCCCATCTCCCAATTCAAAGCAAACAAACGTGAAGTGGAGTTGTTATTAAAAGCCTATAAAAAGTTCCTCCTTAAGCTTGAGCTTGTGATTTTTAGTTTCATGTTAGGCTAAGTAGTCATACTCAATGTTTCTGTGTAAGTTGAGCTCTTATTAGCTTATTTGATAAGTCTTGTGAGCTTGTGTTTGCCCATTCCTCACAGCTCAAACCATGAACTTGCACCATTTCCACAAGCTCACACCAAGCTCCTTAGTGATCACTAGTTCTGCGTGGCTTGGCTTTTAGGAAGCCAAGCTACCCGTTTATGATCATGTGCTTAAATCTCACCTTGCAGCCTTATTAACCGTGGTCGCAAGTAGTTTTTGTGTGTCCCATTTTACTCAAAGATTCAATGAGTCAAACAAGGAAATGGGAGACTTTTAATAAGCTTCCTACAAGCTCACTAGTGGAACCCACTAGGTGAGCTTGGCTTTGGAAAGCCAACCAGCACTTCTTGCAACCTCAACTTTTATTTTAACCTTTGAAGCTTATTTCATCAGCTTAATTGTGCCAAACAAAAGACTGCAGAGTGGTTGGATTCAGTATGAAACCGAGAAGATCTTATGAGCTTATTAGAGCTTATTAGTGATTCTCAGTTCACATGCTTGTTTATATGTATATTGGACTTGTATATATCTTACTTTTTCTTTTATTTACACTTTATAGCTTTTTCAAGCTTATTGTGAGCCTATGAGTCTCATCATGAGCCCATAAGCTCAACTGAATGACTAATAAGCTCATAATATGCTTATTTCTAGGTTTATAGCTTTCCATTTTCCTTAATCTTGTTCATATTACATGTACATACATACCTTTTTCCTTTTGTTTCCTTTGTTAAGCTTATTCAAAGCTTATAAGCCAAACAGTTGAGTTAAAGCTCACGCATAAGCTTATAAGCCAAGAATTGCTTATTTCTTTGTTTGTAAAGCTTATAATTCATTACATGTACTTAATATCTATATATATTCTAGTCCTTAAAAACAGAAAAAACCAAAAAGAGCTTTAAACATAAGTGCTAGCTTCTATGTGGAAGCTTATGGCTTATTTGGTTAATCTGTTATGGAAATAAGCTCCCACAGAGCTTATTTCCAAGTTTTACAAAAGTTGGTTTTGTTAATGTTGCTTATTTTTTAGTTGTTATAAAGTTTTATAAAAAGAAAATCCAAAAATAAAAATAAAGTGCAAAAAGGGGAGGTCAAGGTTCGAACATGCGACCTCCCCCTTGATAGAGTGATAGTGGGGGTACCTGTAACCATAAGCGCCCTTGGGTCTTTCTTGTCATAGTTTGCATAATCAAATACATAAGTATGCTTAAGATGGCTATAAGCTCTTTTGAGCTTATTTCCAGCTTATTTTCCACAAGAACTCCATGCCTTTTTTATTTTTCTTAGATTAAGAATAGATTATAGTAGTTTCGTGAATTTTCATATTTTTCTTAAAACGTTTAGTATTTTTAATAATTTAATTAGTGTTAAATAGTTTTTAAATCATAATAAAAAATATAAAAGTCTAAAAAATATAAATCTTTTTTCTAAAATTTTCTTTTATCATATATTTTGTAAGAAAATTAGTTTTACTCTCGTAGGCCTTTTATTTCATAAATTTTACGTTTTATCTTGTCAAATGTTTATTTCAAATAACGCTCGTTTTCGCTTTAAGTAACGCTTTTTAGATATTTTAAGTTTACGCTAAGTTAAACTAGTTTATTTAAGTTATTTTGTTTTATAAAATAAACGCTCATCGATCCAGAAAAATAGTGATAGCGTTTATTTAATAGTTTTTATCTTTTATTTTCTTTAATTTGCATTTAAGTCACTAAGACATGCAAATCCCTACTATAGTTATAATCGCTTTTTAGGTTTCTCGATTGCACGCTTTTTATTGACGAATGTAGATGTGAGCTATTACTATTCACATTCCTAGTGTTAGTCAATCGATTCGCTTTTTGTACATTCTATATCATTTCAAAGATTCACAAGTCATTGTATGTAGATTATCACGCCTCACCAGGACATAAACGATCCAAGGATATTTTTAATCCTTGGTAAACTTGCATTCTCTCCCTGCCGTCAGCCTCTTTATCATCTGTTGGTTGACCGCTCGCGCAAGCTACGTTGACGAGTGTGACGGAGAAATAAAAGATGGGTGGTTCGGGAGGAATCAACAGACACGTATTTCTTTTTCTTTTTCTCTACTGCGTTGTGTAAGGCTACCCCTGGGGCCCACGAAGATGCATCAATACCATCAAAAGGAGAGATCCCAGTCACATCCAAACGCTGCATCCTTGCCTTGATCCACTTGAATAATACAAGACGCCTGCACTGGACGGCTCTTCCAAATTCTGTAGAGAAACCCCATTGGAGCCTCCTTCCAAGCACCATGATCCCCACCTTGGAACATATATCAACCAATATCACGCACTGTGTTATGCCTAAACTTCAAACCTACTTCACTTGAACAGGTGTACCGCATTATCTCCCCATTGGTCCACACTTGCACATTACGTACTCGGCAAGGACTACCTTTAGAAAACATAGGTATAGAAAGCCTATAGCACAGTACTAAATGGAATTGGCGATGGTTCATCCTCCGCCCAACCCATCAATAGGTATGGTGAATAGGAAATCTTGTGCATGATAACGCGATGTCTTTGGAATGGCCACTTGTCTTGGACTTAACGAATACTTGGATACAAGCTCTTTCTCAATGACACCAAAGTAACACCTTGCCAAAGTTTTCATCATATGGGGGGCAGGAGCGTCAGTTGTGACATCGAGCACGTCTATGTTACAAGCAATGTTGAAAGTATCAAGAGCATTTTTTAATGAAGGACCATGAGAATGAATTTCGATTGACCAATATCTTATCCTATAGGTCACTCGTTTGCATATAGGTAGGCAAGAAAGGCGATTGGATACTATCATTAGCAGCGGTGATGCCAAGCCCACCCATCTTGATTGGAAGAGTGGCTAACCGCCACTACCAATCACCAAACCCCGGTCCTCGAGTAATAATCTTTCCAAATGAATCACGTAATATCGGTCAACCGAACACTCGAGCCTCGTAGATACAAAGGAGATATGTTCTCGAGCATAAGATAATTTCGCAACCCGACACAATTATGAATAAGGAGGAGCTTCATCATTGGGGATCATTAAGTTTAAGAATTGCCTCCATTAACGAGATAGCTTTAGAGACCCTTTCATAGCCGTGATTCGACAAAAGCTTTCATCCAAACTGACCGACCACCAAGAAGTTTGAAACCATTGGCCGGACGAGAGATATTTATAGGAAAAACACCCTCCCCCTGCTTCTGGGAGAAGAGTTCGGTCTTATCAACATTCAAAAACAAACCCCGAGCCGGACCCTCCGCCATAATAATGTCCAGCGCTTTGGCAACCATGAGGGTATTCCCAACCAAAGTACCATCATCGAGATACCATGCCTGAAGGGTAAGCTCACAAGACTGATTAATAGTTTGGATTAATGGGTGCAAAGCAAGATCAAACAATAAAGGGCTTAGCGGATCCCCTTGTTGAACCCCTTGATAGGACCACATGATAGAATCATCATAATAAAGTCTATCTGGTCTGGAATAGCAAAACTCAACCTAATGAGCAATAGAAGGGCATCTCAACCTAGTCTCCTGGAGTAAGACACTCTTGTTGACAAGATTGAAAGCATTCTTAAATCCACCACAACAGAAGACCCAACCTCGTGACCAGATTCGATGAACCTATTCACAGAATGGAGAATAGCCTCACAACCACCAGGAACAACGACACCAAATTGAAAATCCTGTAAATAAGCATTCATAGAATTGCCAATTGAAGAAGAAGCGACTTTAGAAACAAGCCTGCCACACTGCGGCTAACAATAGGCTTTACCTCCACTTTGATTTGACCAATTCAGGGGTCAAAGAGGCACT
>OU343223.1:32062069-32074101 GCA_910596185.1 Chrysanthemum makinoi
GATTAAAAGACATCAAGGTAACAGTGAAATAGTTAATCCAGAGGTAAAATAAGTCGATGAACGTAAGAAAAACTAAATAATTTAGGTACACTACAAAATAAATGCCATTTAGTGTCTGAAACCTTTTGTGACTGAAGTGTAAAAGAGTCAATAAAACACCATTTTAGTCTTTTCCCGTCTAATTAAAAAAGTCAAAGTTCAATTCAGTCCTCAATACCCTCAAAATCGATCTATTAATCCTGGTGAACAAAATCCACCTTCACCTCCACCTTCAGCCACCGGCCACCTTCACCTCCGGCCAAAATCCACCTTCACCATCACCTTCACCTTCTCTCTCTCCGGCCATCAACACCTTCACCTCCGGCCACCATCACCGTCACCGGAAGTTATCTCACCATCTCTGGTCATATCACCATCTCCGTTAATCTTCTCCGGTTATCTCACCATCTTCGGTAATCTTCTCTGGTTATCTCACCATCTCCGGTAATCTTCTCCGGTTATCTCACCGTCTCCGGTCATATCACCATCTCTGGTCATTTACACCGATCCGATAGTCGCTTAATTCGAGCTTATTTTAAGCTGAATTGACCTTTCAATTATGAATCTGATTCGAGCTTATTTCAATAATGAATCTGATTCGAGCTTATTTCGAGCTGAATTTGTTAGTTTAATCTATGATGATTAATTTGTATAGTTTAAGCATTTAGCAAAGGAGCATTAAGTATTTCGAGCTGAATTTAGGAGCATTAAGCATTTAGTATTGAGCATTTAGCGCTTGCTTTTTTGTGAAAAGCTACTTGAAGTAGCATTTAGCGTTATGATAAAATTGAAAGATCGTTTGGCAATAAGCGTTAAGTGTTTTGTTTACGGAATGCTTATATATTGGAGAAGAGATGTTGCGTAACATGTGGATATCAAGTTCGTCAAATATAGATAGATAGAAAGGTAGATAGCTACATTAATAAATATATAATTGTGGATATCAAGTTCGTCTAATAATAGGTAACTGTGATGAAAAGTTTGGACAAAGATTAATCCTAAATCATTTTGGATTCAAAGATCACCGGTTACATCTAATTATCAAATGCTTATTCAATGTGAACAATAGGATATTACATAAAATTTTGTTATTGTTAGCTCTTAGTGATGTTCGCTAAGTGGAGTGTTAGCTCTTTCTTTACTGTTCTTCTTATAGGCTTAAACTTGGTGATCCTGTCTCGAGGTTAGTTTGGTAGCAATTGCCAAGGCTAGTACCATTTGTCGGGTATATGGTAATACATAGTTAATTGGGGACTTAGCTTAACACATACAATGTAGATTATTGGACAAAGACGTAACACATATAGCTTCTTATCATTGTCCAATAGGTAGCAAACCAAACATTGTATAGCTTATAACAACACCATGAATAGGTAATCGAGATTATTGAACTATAATGAGATTGTGAGTTCAAGTCTTTGTCCAATAGGTAATCGAGATTATTTAACTAATGTGGCTTCCTACTCGGTCCATATATAAGAGACAATGATATGGGAGTAATACGTAACACTAACATACCAAGATAAAAATCTTAGTAGGGACTGAAGGGGATGTATAGAATGTGGGGTCCTAATCCTAGTCCTACTAGGCCCATGTGGCAACAAGCCATCAATCGTACCTCATATGCCAGATTTGTGATTTAAACTGAGTAATGACATATAATGAACTATAATTGCATATCAAATGTCTTATCCCTGGATCTTTGTGACTAATGCTATGCAATTTAATCACATGTAGAAAGATAATTATTCTTGATTCACAATTCTCATATTAATTTAATAAAGAATATTACAATACTTGTGTGCATGATGAACCTATTCTCATGTTAAAGGTCAAACTCCATGTTTCTTCCATCAAAGACTTTACAAGTGTGTAAGCCTGATGAAACTTACATGAGCTCTTTGCGTTGTTAACACTAACGATCCAATTAGTTGCTATGTTAACGATTTCTCTAAAATTATTAATAATGTGATCCTGGTTATGAAGAGCTTCAGATGGTCGTTTGCCTATTTCTAAACACTTGGCGTGTTTCCACATGATAACCCAATAGTTTAATTAAATATCTGAGCATGCTATTGTTAGTTTAACGGCAGCCGCTTCTTCCTGGATAAACCAACGTTAGATGATGCACTTGATGACGTAAAATTAACACTAATCCGCGAAAATTAACACTAATCCTGTTCGCTCGCGGAAACTAATCACACCTATATTGCTATAATGTACAGGATGGGTAAACGAAAGGCTACATATCATCTTTTTAGTGAAGTAACAACCAACTGAAGTGGAGCAAAGTAATATTTTTCATTCCTTATATCTTTAACTTAATAACACATTCATAGTTTTCTTATGTTGTTAGCTATGTATGTTATGAATGAAATCTCGACGGAAGATATTGAATTATACATTTCTAAAAATCATTGTAATAGGTTTTCCCAATCCCTCGCCAAGCAAGTAGTTCAAGCATCTCATCAACAAAACTAAGTTACCAAATCCATGCTACAACTTCAAGTGAAGCTACCACAGATAGTGCACAATCGGTTTCTGGTGATTGACTTATTCCCTTTCTTTGCGTTAACTTTAAGTAACTTGTATATGTATGATGATGCTCTTGTGTAATTGCATTTTAACTTATTGTGTATGATTTATTGAGTGAAATAATTTCCAACGGGCTAGAAACTTGAAACTGCTTATCGTAAACAACTTATTTTTATAAAAGCAATAAGCAGATAAGCTAAATCATAATTACATAAACAGGTGATAATCGAAAGTGATTTGTACTAATGGGTCAATCAGTAAAATTGTTTTCCTAATCAGTTTCAATCCTTAGGTGATTAGAATAATTTTAACAATGCTTCAGTTATGTAATTGCTATGTTGGTGATACCTAATCTTATGAAATATACATTTTGCAGCAACTTTCACTCAAAGGTCTTGCTGGAGACACATCGAAAGCACATGCAAAAACAAGCATGATTGTTGGTGAAGTAGTAAGAAACATTAGAACCATTGCAGCCTTCAATGGACAAGACAATATCCTCACATTATTCTCCAACGAGCTACGAGTCCCACAGAAACAAAGTCTTCGATGTAGTCAACTTTCTGGCATTCTATTCGGCATTTCCAACTTGCTCTCTTTGCGTCCGAAGCTCTAATACTCTGGTACAGAGCCCATCTTGTCAAGAAGGCGTGTCCATATTCCCCAAAGTCATCAAAGTCTTTGTAGTATTGGTCATTACAAAGAAACTCAGTAGCTGAGACAGTTAGCCTTGCACCCGAGATCATCCGAGGCGGTTTGAATTCTTTGAACAATTTAAAGAGCTAGTAACTCATTGGTTTGATCAGAAAACTCAGGTACCTGATACTTCCTTGATTTTTGAAATGATCTTAACGTGTCTAGTTATAAGATTTCAAGCTATTGTTAATATCCACATTGATAGGTGGAAAGTGAGACAAAGAAGACCATTGGTTCAAAGTCGAATGAGCCACATGTGACGGGAACAAAGTCTTTTGCTAGAATTACTCATGATGAGGTGATTTCATTTCCTTTTTCTTACATAAAGTATATATGAATCTATGCTACTTGATATCTATTTCTGTGGTCTTTCTTTCCTCAAAACACTGAGTATTTAGCTGCTCAATATCAAAAGTGTATGGAATTAGCACGATCATCCATGTCAAACAAGACTTGAACTCACAAAAATTTAGCTGAAATAGCTTCTCACACTACATGAAGTACCTAGATTTGATTTTATTTGAGCCATAGGAATAAGTAACTGAAGGTATACTTGGTAATTGGTATGTCGAATAATTATAGTATTTTTCAATCAAAATATCAACTGATACAACAATTGGAGGTCTACCAAGTACCACCTCATATCCAGATAATTGATTTCATGTAACCTATGCTAGTATAGAGTTCTTTTTATGGATTCTTTTAAGGTACCTAATCTAATCTTTCAAACATCTTTAATGGTTTACATACACATGTAAATATATATACAAGTTTGGTAGTAATTTTGAGAATTTATATGTTTTGAGTTAATGATGATATATTTTAATGTAAAATGATATCAGGATGCTAATGCTTGTCCTCGTGGAAAATCGACAATATCTCGTGCAAATTCCTCTCATCACTGTCCAGGTGGAAACCCAACATCATCTCGTTTAAATGCTGATATGAATTGCCCTGGTGAACACTCAACATCCTCTCGTGCAAGTGCCTATAAACATTGTCCTAGTGGAAACTTGACATCTCGTTCAAGTGAAGATTACAATTCTGGGTATGAGTACTAACAACTAAGAAATAGTCCCCTTTTTTATGGTTGAGAAACCATCATAACATCTAACAAGGTCTTTCTAACAATCTGCAGGATGCTCTTTTGATTGGTTGCAAATTAAGATAGGACACGATGAGGTTACTGCTTTTCATTTCAGGCAAGTATTCGTGATGTAATGATATCCCTGTTTTGGCCTATCATTTCTTTTTCTATATTCTCGCTTCTTTTAATTGAAGGATTAGCATATATTTTGCAGCCTAGTTATATTAGATGAAACGGCTACTGCTCATAAATATGTAGTGTCTCCGATAATGGTTCAAGAAACAATAAACTTGTAAAGTCTCATTAGGTTAACAACTTATAACTTCAAAGACATTGTCCTAAATAATACAAACCATAAACGAAACAACAAGCAATAGTGTAATAACTGTGATGAGGTGAGGCTAGTAGAATAACTAGCACATATATATTATTTCAGTATCGTATATCGAACAATTTATAGTAAACAAGAAGACGCTTTCATGAACATTTATCTAGAAATATATCGCTGGTATATAGATAACATATTAATGCTTTACTTTTAACATTTACCTTTTTAATGCCTTCTGCAGATGTCATTTGTAGATGTGTAAGTGTGTAACAAGGGGCAATGATTCAAGTTTGTTGTATCGTAGGAGGATCACAATGAGTTGTGCTTCACTATTGCAGCTAAGAGAGCCGATTAGGATGATTGCTTAAAAGTTTGTGAATCCGCTTATAAGGTCATATGTGAGATCTTAAGGTTCCCAATACTTTGTGCTTAGTTTAACATGTGGGAACCATTTGACTCATATGTAGATATATACATTTTGGAAATGGTTGAATTTGAGTTGTTTCAATTTGTTTTGGCAATAAAGTTACTTTGTGGTTTCATATATGTAAATTCTTTGTTTTATATAGTTTGTAAACATATTCAAGATAAATGAAAAATGCAAGTGGAAATGGGTAAAATGCAAGAGAAATGAAAAAACGGTTCGTCTTTTAGTGACCTAATAATTCAATACTAATAAATTGTTTCAAGTGTTCTTTCGAACCTATATTGACATATTGATAACAATCACCACAAAATATGATAGACCTTTTGTGACTGATATTAAGCATCAAAAAAGACTTTTAGTGATGGTTCCATTAGTGTCTCTTTTTCTTTCAGTGGGAGAAGACCAAAATACCTATAGTGACTGATTTTTTGCTTTTTATGACACTTTTTATCAGTCACTAAATGTCATTTATCTTGTAGTGGTAATATCCTAGATTATACAAATAACTATTACTACATTAAAGATAACAAACAATTAAAAAACAGAGCATTGCCCACTTATATATATTTGTCGTTTTGCTCAAAATAAACGAAAAAAGCAGAAGCAACTAAGACTAGAAGTAATGATATGGGTTTCTCACTCGTGAGGTGCACCCTCACTCGTGAGCGTCATTACTTGGGTGTATAATCACGCGTGAGCAAGAGTAGAATAGGAGAGAAATGGTGACCCTCTTCACCATTTGATTTATGTGCATTCTTGGGCTTTATGGAGTGTTTTTAGTATTTTTATTTAGTTTGTGATTGTATATAAGATATTTGATATAATAAGTATTTTAATAAAATGTGAGAAAAAAATGATAAAGAAAAAATCTGAAATAACAGTGAAGCAGAAGATGAGAAGATGTGACCATACTTCCGGTCTAAAAGATTCCAAACGCCCCTAGATAAGATTTTTTCAATGTTTTTATATTACTCCGTATAAGTCTTCGTATACACATCCAGGGAAAATATAATAAGGGTTGTACTATTAAAACCCCCATATGGGGTCACATCATAGGTTTGGGTCAAACCGCATTAAGTCCCTGATGCATACCGTACAAGCCCGCGATGCATAAAAAGGGTTAATTTAAAATTATAGCCACCGTCAAAATAACCCCACCCTATAATAAACACTTTTGTACCTATTACCATTTACGCGTACCATCCGTGTTCATTTTTATTTTATATTCTTAATCATGAATAAAAAAAGAAAAAAAAAAATTTGATTACGCGCTCGTTCTTTCATATATCGAACTCTTTGATCAGTCCCACTAGAGACAAACGCTAAGCTTATGTAGTTATGTACCTATTTATTTAATAAAACGTGGTTGAATCACCCATTAATCATATGATATAATTAATTCAACCATTCATCATATCTTCACTATATACTAAAGTCCCGATAAAAAACTCTTAATTTCTTAATTTTATTTTATACCTTCTTTAAAAACCTTTTAGGAAAAAGCAAAAAAGTATCACCTGCAAAAATAAGGAAGGAGATGATAAAAATGATAACTTTGACTTCAATTAGAGATAGCAATTTCAATTAATTTACATCTCACTTGATTTATTCGAATATGCATTATCTCTAATTAGAAGGGTATTTGCGTAATGCGGCGACGGATACCCGATAACTATTTTTGTGACAAACAAATGTTTTTCATTTTAAACTTTCCTTATTTAAAGATGTCCAAATACTTTATAACGTAGTAGATATATGCTTTTTAAAAATAGAACGTCTAAATTATTAATAGTATAAATAGTTAGCATTTTTATTTTTCAAATTTTAGCTTTAAATTGATGACTATAAGTTTAGTGAGTTTTTTTTTTTTTTTTTTTTTTTTTTTATAAACAATTATATTAAAATATATCATTATTGGAGGAGGTTACTATATAGTTTAAATGAGACTTAAACTTTTAAATTGTACATTAATTTTCTTTTTATAGTTATATTTTTTGTTTTAAAATTTTAAAACTTTTTATTATAGGAAGTCTCAAATTATTTATAATGTATTATAGATGAGTAAAACATAAATATAATTAAAAAGAGAACGGTTAGATAGTGCAAAAAAGGCAAAAAAATGTCTCAAGATGCTTTTTCAATGTATGCAACCTCCTTTATTGTTTTATTCAAAAGATTATAATATATTGCAACGTATTTTACTAGACGTATACAAGCACAAAACAACGGTGTATAGCAGAAAATAATTATACTTGCGAAATTGTGATTTTGATTTGACCTTTGATGCAAGACGTGCTATTTTTTGAAACAATAAAGCGTGTGTTTTTTAAAGATTATGGTGACACGGTTTCATATATGATTTGTGTATGTGTATATGTATATGTATATGTATATTAGCACTGGACGTTTATCCGTGCATATCAATAAGATTTTATAGCGGCAGATAGTTAGTGATATTTTGGTTACACAGATGTTACACAAAATGCTTAACCAAAATATCATTATAAATATATACTAATACAAAATCTCGTTGCTATACACGAATAATTATCTAATTAAATTAATGAAATGAAAAAGAGCAGTGGACAAAGTGGGATAGGACATATAGAGGTGGAGACAGATAAGTATCATTAGTTTATTAAGAAGTTTGCTTTAAAAGGGAAATAAACTAGTGTTAAAATGCAATCAGTTGAGTTGTATTTTTATGGTATGGTAATATATAAAGACTGTATACTATAGTGGCCTAATATTGATATTTGGCGGTTTGATAAAGACCACCACTGATGGTAATATAGACATTTATGTCTTTCTTTACTAAACTAGTTATAGAATACAACCATTTCAAATATCTTTTTTCACACAAATATCTTTTCACACAACCACATCAAAATATCTTTTCAAGTCAAAACACATTTTTCAAGACCCACCATACTCAACTAAAACACAAACTCAAAAAAAAAAAACCCAATTACTAAAAAAAACAAAACAAAAAGTGTCAAATAGCTTACGCTATTTTGATGCCTTAAAATGGCGCTTGGTGGTGGCAGAGCCATCCCGTGAATTTTGAAGGCCCTGTGCTATAATGAATATTTAGGCCCCTTGAGAAACACGAAAAATTTACCTATGTATAAAAATAAAAATTCAAAAGATATGAAATTTCAAAGAACATTAAATAACGATGTTTAAGAAGTTTATTTGTTTTACACGATAGCATTAGAACACCTTTAAAGCTTTTTTTAAACTTTGTCAAAAACATGTGTTGCGAATATTAGTTTCATGAACTTATTTGGGCTTATTTAGAAATGTAACTCAAATGTTAGGGCAAAAGTGTAGAATTTAGAAACTTTATGGTGCAAAGTCAAAACTCAAAAAAAGCTGTCTTCTTCTTCAGCCGTGTCCCCTGTGTAAACCACCATAACTGTTTTTGTCATTTTAATGAAACCACTCGATTTTTAAATTAGTTTCGGTTAAAATCATTGTATCTTACGTTTTAGTGTACATCTTCATCACATTAACGTGAAAAACCCGAACTAAAACACCACTACCGTTCAAAATCTTGAGGCCCCTGAAAATTTGGGGCCCTGTGCGGTTGATCACTCCGCACATGCCCAAATCCGGCCATTGGTGGTGGTGGTCAAGCCATTTGGTGTCCACATTAGAATGGCGCATGCAAAATGTTATGATACCCAATGCTCTAACAATCAGTATGGCATAAGAAGATATAAAACAGAAAATAGATGATATGAAGTTGATATGATGAGTGATTGCATGTGATTATGAACGTATTTTTACCCAACCTACTATCTCTGCCTCTGCTATTTATGATCGGGAAACATTGTAATTAATTGTGTTGAATAAAGACCATGAACACTCAAACATCTCATGGAGATTTAGGGTTTGTCGCTTTACTTTCTTTTTTTCACGTAATTGAAATCTTGGTATTTCTTGGCAACATTGGCCTAATAATATTAGAATTACTAGCTTTAAATCCCATGTGTAAAAATGAGATATAAAAATAATAATTATTTGATATCTTAACTTAAACTTCAAAGAGGAATGCAAGTAATATTTATCACGAGTTTTTGCATTATAACCCTATATAAAGGTTGTTCTTATAAACACGTTATAAGCATATGTAAGAAATTTGAATAGTAAATTACTAAACAAGATAATACATGAGCTTTGTCTATTCGTCTATATGTTTTTATTTTGGTATATATAATCTCGTGAATATACAAAGTTTTCAGTTTTACGATTAATTTAATGTAATAATAGTAATAGTAGTAATAAAAGAGGTCGTAGTAATAATAAATATTCTTTCTAATATTAAGTGAGTATATAGTTGACATACTTAAAATTACTTACAGCATCATCTTAAAATTACATCGGGTTGTTTCAAATATATCAAAAGCTTCAGAGGCTTTAAATCAGTCGGGGCAGCTTTTGATATCATGTTTGATGAAAAAATGTAAGCCAGGTTCGCTAGGTATATGGCAACCTCGCTACCTTTTCTTGTCATCTTTTCCATGGGACTACTCTTCTCTCATCGAAACTCTTATACTAATTCCACAATTTAGAAAGGGGTATTAATGGCCCTCGACCTTGTGGACCATGGCTAATAAAGCTCGGGGAATGGGTGAAATCGTTTTTGAGAGATGAGTAGTCACCGTTGGGCCGTCAGCTGCAACAGAAAGAGTGAGAGGTGCAGGTGAGAGAAACAATAATACACATATGCCTTTCATATTTAGATTCAAGGTTTGGTTTTGGCTATATATTATCAAGCAATAAGCCGAAACAAACACCCCCTAAATGTTGGACTTTACTAAGCCTTTGAGAAGAAGACTCCTTAAAATTCTTATTATAAAACCTTCTCAAGAGCTTTCGAATATCTCGGCTCTGACATAGGTTTCTTCCTCGTACCTGTTTCAGCAATGACGTGTTTGGTGCATCCATGGTACAACAACTAGTTTGCTGTTGTTAGCTACTAAATCCATGGTACTAAAAGTAAACTTAATTACAAGACAGAAAGACACTAAGATACCAAGAAGCCGTTCTAGCTCAGTTGGTAGAGCGCGTGGCTTTTAACCACGTGGTCGTGGGTTCGAGTCCCACGGATGGCGTCGATCTTAGGAAGTTTGTCTGTTCTTTACACAGACATGCAAGTCTCTTAACTTCTTTTCTACAACAACTTTGACTCCGAAAGTCAAATGATCTAACAAACCTAGTCTTTTTACATATCATAAGTTACAAATTTTAACAATTATTTCTATCATTTACTCTCTTATAATCTTATATCATTACTTTTCATATCGTAACGTCACAAGCCCAACGTGGTCTCAACTGACTCGATATGTTGCAGAAGTTCCAACCAAAACAATCCCAGCCTTTCTTTTCGCTCTGTGAGTTCCATTCTCGGACACTTCCTTTAACACCTCTTCTGCCCCAAGTTCCTTCATAATTTTCAAACACCGAACATCACCTGCACACAAAGACCATATAACAGCAGACCCGTTCCCTCGGTTTCTTGCTGACCCAATCCGTATTACCTCCACTCCAAAACCCGCCGATAGGCTCAGCTTCTGCGATAGCCATCTTCCCATACCGGCCTCGTGATCTATAGTAATTCAATCCAATAGTGGAATAGCACCAGCTTCAGCTATTGAAACCTATATCAGTGTTTCTTTTTAGCTAATAATCGGTTCACCGGCAGCTGATTTGCTCGTCTCGAGTCCCCTAACACGAAGTTTTTGGAGTAGCCAACCGATTACGACATTGATCACATTCTGCACCGCTTACGCCCTGCTTTGTTGTTGGCTTTTTGGGAGCTCAAACCATTACTCACACACCATAAAGTTTATTAGACTCTTTAAGACGTACAGTAGTTTGGAGTCAAAGCTGTATGTAGCAATGTTTGTTGAGTCTTTGGGCATGTTTTGTGTCCAGCGTCGAGCCATTTTTGAATAGATGACCGCTCATGTATATCTGCAAAATAGCAACAAACCTGCAAAGATCGAATTAGAAAAGAGTCAAAGTTCAAAAAAGAATGGTAGGTTTGTGGACTAGAAAAGTTCAACACTACCAACAGGTCAATACTAGGCAAAAAGAATGTTACTGTATTTAATACAGACTCACCTCATCATACTATTACATTTTTTGTTTCTAGACTTCTCAGTTTCACTGCCAAATCTCTCGTGTCAGTGCCAAGCATATTTCGACTTATACTATGACCCCATTTTTGTGATTCAGACAAGTAAAAAAGATTGTCACTATGTATGAGCAACAAAATCAATGAGAATGAGTTATCGAGATTAAACAACCAAAATGTTTCAAATACTATCAACATTATCCAAAAGCTAATTATGATCCTCAAATATATAATAATATTAGGTTGTCACACTCCAGATTTGTCACCTTATCTGTGCCTAACGTTTTTAAAGATGGATGAATTTTATATAAAACCATCTACTGTATGTAGACGAATTGAAACTAAATGAAACCAAATACTTATTGTTGTTTTATCTTACGTGCAATTAACGCTACATGTAAATCCAAACTGCATCATAAAAAGGAAGAGTTGTGTTGCTAGATTATTAGCTTATACAACATATCGCATCACACGATAGTTTCTTCTGCCTTCTGAAAAATAAAAATAATATACACAAGTTTGAAGTTCAATAATGTTATATTACCAATTATGTAAGTTAGCTAAGTTCAAAAAAAAAAAAAATTATGTAAGTTAGTGAATTTTTGATTCTATTGATTTTGTAGATGCTGGATATCTGACTGGCTTGTGCTGGGCTTGGACCATAACAAGCAAGCTGTTGGACAATCATGATGGGCTGCGCCTGAGTGAAATGGGCTTAAAGGTCACATGAACACTCTTATTATTGAAAGCTTCTTTGAATGAAGTTTTGGTGATA
>OU343223.1:32074201-32187087 GCA_910596185.1 Chrysanthemum makinoi
CTACCCGTTCAAAATCTTGAGGCCCCTGAAAATTTGGGGCCCTGTGCGGTTGATCACTCCGCACATGCCCAAATCCGGCCATGGGTGGTGGTGGTCAAGCCATTTGGTGTCCACATTAGAATGGCGCATGCAAAATGTTATGATACCCAATGCTCTAACAATCAGTATGGCATAAGAAGATATAAAACAGAAAATAGATGATATGAAGTTGATATGATGAGTGCTAGCATGTGATTATGAACGTATTTTTACCCAACCTACTATCTCTGCCTCTGCTATTTATGATCGGGAAACATTGTAGTAATTAATTGTGTTGAATAAAGACCATGAACACTCAAACATCTCATGGAGATTTAGGGTTTTATTAACTTTACTCTTTTTCCGCGTAATTGAAATCTTGGTATTTCTTGGCAACATTGGCTAATAATATTAGAATACTAGCTTTAAATCCCATGTGTAAAAATGAGATATAAAAATAATAATTATTTGATATCTTAACTTAAACTTCAAAGAGGAATGCAAGTAATATTTATCACGAGTTTTTGCATTTAGCCCTATATAAAGGTTGTTCTTATAAACACGTTATAAGCATATGTAAGAAATTTGAATAGTAAATTACTAAACAAGATAATACATGAGCTTTGTCTATTCGTCTATATGTTTTTATTTTGGTATATATAATCTCGTGAATATACAAAGTTTTCAGTTTTACGATTAATTTAATGTAATAATAGTAATAGTAGTAATAAAAGAGGTCGTAGTAATAATAAATATTCTTTCTAATATTAAGAAATTGAGTATATAAGTTGACATACTTAAAATTACTTACAGCATCATCTTAAAATTACATCGGAGTTTGTTTTCAAATATATCAAAGCTTCCAGAGGCTTTAAATCAGTCAGGGCAGCTTTTGATATCATGTTTAAATGAAAAATGTAAGCCAGGTTCGATACGTATATGGCAACCTCGCTACCTGTTCTTGTCATCTTTGCCATGGGACTACTCTTCTCTCATCGAAACTCTTATACTAATTCACAATTTAGAAAGGGGGTATTAATGGCCCTCGACCTTATGGACCATGGCTAATGAAGCTGGGGAATGGGTGAAATCGTTTTGAGAGATGAGTAGTCATAGACAGGCCGTCAGCTGCAACAGAAAGAGTGAGAGGTGCAGGTGAGAGAAACAATAATACACATATGCCTTTCATATTTAGATTCAAGGTTTGGTTTTGGCTATATATTATCAAGCAATAAGCCGAAACAAACACCCCCTAAATGTTGGACTTTACTAAGCCTTTGAGAAGAAGACTCCTTAAAATTCTTATTATAAAACCTTCTCGCAGCTTTCGAATATCTCGGCTCTGACATAGGTTTCTTCCTCGTACCTGTTTCAGCAATGACGTGTTTGGTGCATCCATGGTACAACAACTAGTTTGCTGTTGTTAGCTACTAAATCCATGGTACTAAAAGTAAACTTAATTACAAGACAGAAAGACACTAAGATACCAAGAAGCCGTTCTAAGCTCAGTTAATTGAGCGCGTGGCTTTAACACGTGGTCGTGGGTTCGAGTCCCACGGATGGCGTCGATCTTAGGAAGTTTGTCTGTTCTTTACACAGACATGCAAGTCTCTTAACTTCTTTTCTACAACAACTTTGACTCCGAAAGTCAAATGATCTAACAGACCTAGTCTTTTTACATATCATAAGTTACAAATTTTAACAATTATTTCTATCATTTACTCTCTTATAATCTTATATCATTACTTTTCATATCGTAACGTCACAAGCCCAACGTGGTCTCAACTGACTCGATATGTTGCAGAAGTTCCAACCAAAACAATCCCAGCCTTTCTTTTCGCTCTGTTAGTTCCATTCTCGGACACTTCCTTTAACACCTCTTCTGCCCCAAGTTCCTTCATAATTTTCAAACACCGAACATCACCTGCACACAAAGACCATATAACAGCAGACCCGTTCCCTCGGTTTCTTGCTGACCCAATCCGTATTACCTCCACCAAAACCCGCATAGGCTCAGCTTCTGCGATAGCCATCTTCCCATACCGTCTCGTGACGATAGTAATTCAACTAATAGTGGAATAGCACCAGCTTCAGCTATTGAAACTCTGTTATCAGTGTTTCTTTTAGCTAATAATCGAAGTTCACCGGCAGCTGATTTTTGCTTGTCTGAGTCCCCGAACACGAGTTTTTGGAGTAGCGAACCGATTACGATTGATCACATTCTGCACCGCTACGTCCTGCTTTGTTGTTGGCTTTTGGGAGCTCGAAACCATTACTCACACACCATAAAGCGATTAGACTCTGTAAGACGTACAGTAGTTTGGAGTCAATGCTGTATGTAGCAATGTTTGTTGAGTCTTTGGGCATGTTTTGTGTCCAGCGTCGAGCCATTTTTGAATAGATGACCGCTCATACATCTGCAAAATAGCAACAAAACCTGCAAAGATCGAATTAGAAAGAGTCAAAGTTCAAAAAGAATGGTAGGTTTGTGGACTAGAAAAAGTTCAACAATCCAACAGGTCAATACTAGGCAAAAGAATGTTACTGTATTTAATACAGACTAATTACCTGCTAATATTACATTTTGTTTCTAGACTTCTCAGTTCTCACTGCCAAATTTCGTGTCATGCCACATATTTCGACTATACTATGACCCCATTTTTGTGACCAGATAAGTAAAAAAAGATTGTCACTATGTATGAGCAACAAAATCAATGAGAATGAGTTATCGAGATTAAACAACCAAAATGTTTCAAATACTATCAACATTATCCAAAAGCTAATTATGATCTCAACATATATAATATTAGGTTGTCACATTCAGATTTGTCACCTTATCTGTGCCTAACGTTTTTTTAAAGATGGATGAATTTTATATAAAACCGATCTACTAGCATGTAGACGGAATTGAAACTAAAGAAACCAAATACTTTCTGTTGTTTTATCTTGCTGCAATTAACGCGTTGGTAAATCCAACTCGTTAATCATAAAAAGGAAGAGTTGTGTTGCTAGATTATTAGCGATACAAGCTGATATCAGACTACTGATAGTTTCTTTCTGCCTTTCAAAAAAATAAAAATAATATACACAAGTTTGAAGTTCAATAATGTTATATTACCAATTATGTAAGTTAGCTAAGTTCAAAAAAAAAAAAAATTATGTAAGTTAGTGAATTTTTGATTCTATTGATTTTGTAGATGCTGGATATCTGACTGGCTTGTGCTGGGCTTGGACCATAACAAGCAAGCTGTTGGACAATCATGATGGGCTGCGCCTGAGTGAAATGGGCTTAAAGGTCACATGAACACTCTTATTATTGAAAGCTTCTTTGAATGAAGTTTTTTTGGTGATATTTGGGAGCATTTCGATTCATTAATTAGAATTTGCATTAAACAGTCTGATTAGCATGTTCTGTTCTTGTGAGAAATATATTTGTGAATCGCTTAGGTTACTTTCGAAACAAAAAAAAGTGTTTCGATAAAACAAGTTACGCCAAGTAGCAAAATACACAAAAACATGTTTAGGATATTGCAACAAGCTAGAGCAAACTTGTACGTTACGTATGAATACACTCATAATTCAGTTCATCACTTATGTAACATATAATCTACTCAAAAGATCGACACGAGGGCCAAATTAAACAGTTGTTGAGAACCAAGAACAAAAAAATGAAAAAAATTAAAAGACTAGATATGTATTACACGACGTAATCTAACTCCACAAAGTTTCAATTACACCAATAAAAACTTTTTGAAGATTGTCACTTATTGCTGAGTAATATCCCGAAACAAAAGTGTTTTCTAAACCCTTTTAAGGTCTGAATATTACGACATTAACCCATCCCATCAAATACCAAACATTGTTTTGTTGTGTCCTGCAAAAGTATTCTTCAAGATGTTCTCATCAAATGTATCATCAACATGTTTTAAGCTCATGTTTATGGCATTATAAATCCGTACAGAGACTATCTATAAAAATATTCTATTTAGATGTTGAGTTATTCGTCTATGAGGATTAGACAAGTATAGAAATTGATTAGCCATAAAGCGAGAGATAATACTTCAAAATATTCGATAGTTTTTCCGATTACTTGTAGTCTTTTAAGTTCTTCTTTGTTGTCACGATTCATTAGTAAATAGTAAAACACTCGTGTGTTTTTTTAATACTTAAAATTAGTTTTCTGAATAGGGTGAAGGCTCAATATACGTAACAAACTTTCTCAAATTAATCAACATACGTAACATACTTGTGGAAAACTAGAAGGGAGGGTTGAATAGTTTTGCCGATTTTAAGTTGATTTCAAAAAACTTTAGATTCGATATTATGTGAAATCTTATGGATGTTGAGAGCGTATAGATCTAATGATAATGCAAGCAAATAAATAAAGTTAAGGGATAGAAAAGACACAAACGATTTATAGTGGTTCGGCTACAAGGTCACCTTCCTTGCCCTACTCCACTCCCCGAGTCACCTACACGAGAGTTCAAGCACTATGTCAACAAACTCCTTCACTTGGCGGAGAAGCCTTCACAACGTTGCTTACACTTTTTCCGGTACAAAGCTAGATACGGAGTCCGTAGCACGGTGGACCAAACCAACACGACTATTACACAACAAATATGTGAAATATTAAATACAAGATCTTTGCTCTGAAATCTTGCGGGTGACAAATCAATCAAGGACCCCTTGCTTGGATGACTTGTAGAATGCTCGTGATCTCGCCATAGAGAAGGACCTATATGAGGATCACAATAGAAAGAAAGAAGAACAACTCTCTAGATCAAGTGATATATATGTTAGAAGAGAATGAGAGTGTATGAGAGATTTAGTAAGAAGAGGGTGAGTTAGAATGAAGAAATGGCTCTCTATTTATAGGCAAATTTCTCCTCGTTCCCAGGATCCGGATCCCTTCCACTGGGATCCGTCTAGTGTAATCCTAGGGATCCGTGGTACGCTCCTCTTTGCCCATGGGTTTTTGGTTATGGGTCATGGGTTATGGGTTGGTCCATGGGTTTTCTTTAGATTCAATGTATCTAAGTATACATTGTATCAAGTCTTCTTTGGTATGGGTTAAGATCCATGGGTTATGGTCCATGGGTTATGGTTTTACCCATCCTAATAAACTATTACAACAAATGCTTAATTATTACATTTTGTATTTAAATGGCTATATGTAAATGCTTTACAAAAATAACATGTATCCTTATAATTATACTTAAGATAACATTACATTTGTTATCAACAAAACACAAAGAGATCGCAAAATATTAATAAACGTTTTTACGGTTTATTTGTATTAACAATCTCCCCTTTTTGGTTGATGACAAAACATAATGTTATGATGAGTAAAACTTAGAATAGTATGTTTTGAAAGCCCTAAGTTTTACTTCTTCTCTCCCTTTTTGTCGAAACAAAAAGTTAACCCTTGGAAGAAATAAACAAACTTCTAACTCCCCTTGACGGTAGCTCCCCCTTGTTTGGGGCGTCAAGTGAAGAAAAATAAAATCCTACAAAAAGAAAGGTTAGTAACATGCTTATATAATCTTGTGTTTGCCGAGAATCAAGATTGGGAGCCAAGGTATGTAAACCAGGCCTTGTAATAAAACAACAAATTGTAGTGGTATGTATGCCACTTACAAGCATGTAAAAATAAGAACAAGACTTTTTCTTGAAAATGACTTCAAAAGAAAAATAATACTAAAAGTAGAAAATAGTAGTAGTGATTCCTTCCATGCTTGCATAAGGTTATGGATGGAGGTTTTGATGAGTAATGGTATTGATGCGATCAAGGATGAGGTTGAGTATGAAGCGCATTTCTTCCCTAACTTCTATTGCAATTTCTCTAGTGGATTGGCAATGTTCACAATGTAAATGATGTGGGTAATGAGTGCGGAAGTTTTCGGGTTGTTTTGATTTGAGTTATGCGGAAGTTGTGGTGGAAAAATAGGAAAATATGGATCAATATCCGGAATGTTTGTAAATGGTGGTGGAAAAGAACCTAGATGTTCTTGTAATGTGATGGGAGCTAATGGTGGTGATGTTTCAAGATCTTGAAAGATAGTATTTGGAGATGTGGGGGTGTTGAAAAGACTATTCTTTTTGTTTAGGTTGTTTATATCTTGTTGGAGTCTTAAGGAGTTCCAAAAGAGTGACTTTAGGTGGTGATGAAGTTGGTGTACTTGTTGGTGATGAGGAGGTGCTATAATGGAAGCATCTTGTGGTGAGTTATTTGTTGAGGATGAACCATTTGAGGTTGGTTTTGCTAAACAACAAGATCGGATACTAATCCGTGCGGATATCCTAGCATTTGATTGTGGTATTTTGGATGGTGGAAGTACAAAGGTTTGGATATCATGATTGTTTGTACTAGATGATTCTTCTAAAGGGTTTTTGGATGACATGATGAAGTGTGTTTGTGAGAAGGAGATGGAGTATGCAAGCATTTTGGGAGTTCTATATATAGAAAAACAAAGCATTGTAATGAATGCTTGACCCAAAATGTGGATTAAAATCTAATGATTAGATATGAATTCAAGGCATGTGATCATGAGAACACAAGCATTAAAGAGCATACTCCAAAAATGAAACAAATGTGGATTTTTCATCCAAAGTGAAAAAATAGAAGTTGAAAACAGCCTCTGTTTCACGGATCCCACGGATCCTTCCATTGAGGGATCCGTCCGGCATGGTGGGATCCGTGGGTCTGGTGATTCGAGCAGACAAAAATTTTCCTTTGGAAACATTTTTGCCTAGTGTGTGCCTATATGCAAACTATTTGGAGTTTCGGTTATCTCGACCCCTAAAGAAATAGAAAATAAACTAGAAGTATAAAACCATCCTATTGAGATAACCCGAAAACACATATTTAGTACATGAGTACGTAATTTTGTGTTATCAATGCTTCTAATTCATTGTTGCTTAAATGAATGTAACCGAAAACACATATTAGTTATGTGTCCCCTTTAGCATTCAAAAGACATGAGATGCAATGAAAGCGGGTTTTTACTTTGTATTAATAAAAAAAGCGATTTGTCCTAGACGTGAGAAATTGCTTTTGTGAAATTGATACCGGAAGGTATCATCCTTTTAGAAAACATTGTGAAAGTAGGTTTTCTTTGAAAAAATGTATATGAAAAAACGTATTGCTGAAAGCTATAAGTGGAAAACTCATCTTGGGTTTTGAAAATTCCCGTATTGTTTGTGAGTTGTTCGTGAAATAGAAATCCTAGACTCAGAAAGAAGAAGGCTAGTGTTTACATACCTTGTAGAGTCAATTAAGTTACGGCGTTTGTTCCATTAGACCAAGACCAAGGCAGTAGGTTGAATTGTTCCGCCCAGCGGTTTGGTGAGGGCGTCGGCTATGTTGTCTTCGGATGCTACCTTCTCAATAGAGATGTTCTCCTTTTGAACATTGTCTCTTAGGAAGTGATGACGAATCTCTATATGCTTTGTTCGAGAATGCAATACCGGATTCTTGCTTAAGTCGATGGCACCTTTGTTGTCACATAGGATGGCTATGTCGCTCAGATGGATGTCGTAGTCTACTAACGCTTGTTTCATCCATAGTGCTTGTTGGCATGCTTTGCGGGCGTACTGAAGCCGGTTGTTGATATTGCAAGTGGCGTTTGTTTCTTAGAAAACCATGATGTTAAACAACATCCCATAAAAGTACATACCCCACTAGTACTTTTTCTATCAAGTAATCACTGCATGGTCAGAATCTGTATATACAATTGTTTCTACTCCGTGCCCTTAGGATACCATAATCCTAATTGTGTTGTACCCTTAATATATCTAAATATCCTTTTTACGGCTTCTAGGTGTGATATTTTAGGGTCTTCTTGAAACCTAGCACATAAGCAAACACTAAACATGATATCCGGCCTACTTGCCGTGAGGTAGAGGAGGCTACCTATCATGCCACGATATTTAGTATATCTCGGTTCTCCGTCTTCATCTTTTGTGAGTTTGGTGTCGGATGACATTGGAGTCCTAATTGGTTTTGACTCTTCTAAACCGAATTTCTTTAACATCTCCTTGATGTATTTAGATTGATTGAAGAAGATACCATTTTCTACTTGTTTTATTGTAGACCAAAAGAAACTAAGTTCTCCCATCATACTCATCTCGAACTCGTCATGCATGATTTTAAAAAAATCATCACACATGTCTGACAAGTGGATCGAATATAATATCATCTACATATATTTGTACTATGATTATATGTGACTCTCTTTTCTTAGTAAAAGTGTGTTGTCAACTAACCCCATGGTGTAGTTGTGTTTAACTAGAAATGACTTGAGTCTATCATACCAAGCTTTTGGAGCTTGTTTAAGACCGTAAAGGGCTTTCTTTAATTTATACACATGTTTGGGTTTTCAAAATCAATGAAGCCCGAAGGTTGAGCTACATATACTTCTTCATTTATGAAACCATTTAGAAAAGAGCTTTTGACATCCATTTGATAAAGCTTTAGATCATTAGCACAAGCATACGCAAGAAGTATTCTTATAGACTCTAATCTAGTCACGGGGGCGTAGGTCTCATCAAAGTCTATTCCCTCTTGTTGGTTATACCCTTGAGCAACGAGTCTAGCCTTGTTCCTAGACACTACTCCGTTTGCATCTAATTTGTTTTTATAAACCCATTTGGTTCCTATTATGGTTTGATTACTAGGTGGAGGGACAAGTGTCCAAACATCATTAGAAACAAATTGATTTAGTTCTTCTTGCATAGCCATTACCCAACTTTCATCTTTTATGGCTTCTTGTGTATTCTTAGGTTCTAAGGTTGAAACGAAACAAAACAAGCTACTTTGGTTTTGAACTTGAGACCTTAATGTTCGTTCGTTTAGTTTTCCTATGACTTTATCTACGGGGTGATCTTTGGACTCTTTAATGTTTATTATTTCATCACTTAGAGGTTCTTCTTCTTCACTTATCTTTTTCTTTATTACTATGGCTTCACTTTCTATAATCTCGTCATCGACAAGAGGTGGAGAGGGTTTGGGTGGACTTTCATCAAATTTTATATTTAATGACTCTTCTACCTTCATTGTTTCTTTGTTTAATATGACGTAAGCTTTGCTATTTGGCGAGTAACCTAAAAAGATACCTTCGGTTGATTTAGGATCAAATTTTGTAAGGTAATCTTTAGTGTTAAGAATAAAACATTTACTACCAAAGACTCTAAAGTGATTTAACGTAGGCTTTTTGCCTCGAAGTAACTCATATGGAGTTTTTCCTAAGATTGGTCTAATCAAGACTCGATTGAGTATATACGTTGAAGTATCAACGGCATTACACCAAAATTTTTGAGGTATGGATTGTTCATTAAGCATGGTTCGACTCATTTCTTGTAGAGTTCTATTCTTTCTTTCTACTACCTTATTCGATTGTGGAGTGCTGGAGCCGAAGTTGTGAGTAATACCATTAGCGTCACAAAAAGCTCCGAATTGCACTTCATTATCGAATTCCCTACCATGATCCGTCCTAATAGACACTATGGGACTTCCTAGTTGTCTTTGGATCTTTTTGCTTAATATTTCAAAATAGTTAAAGGTTTCCGTTTTGTTCTTTAAAATTTTGTCCATGTATACCTAGAGTAGTCATCCACTATTACCAAAGTGTAGTAGTTGCCTCCATAACTTTGGATGGCCGATGGACCAAATAAATCCATATGTAGTAATTCTAGACACCTAGTTGTGGACACCATGTTTTTAGCTTTATGACTCGAATGAGCTTGTTTTCCTACATTACAAGCATCACAGAAATGATGTTCATATTTTAACTTAGGTAGATCTCTTACTAGATCTTTGGATGATAGCGATTGAAGAAGTCACATGTTGGCGTGACCCAATCTTCGATGCCATAAGGTCGAAGTATCATCCATAGAGGTAAGACATAGTTTGTCTTTAGGTTCATTACCGATTTTAATGACATAGACTCCATGTTTCCTAATTCCTCTTCCTATGGTTATGCCATATTTAAGTATCTTACTACGGTTTCGGTAAAAAGTACATTGCACTTTTTATCACATATTTGTCCTATACTTAAGAGATTAAAGTTTAGGTTTTCTACGTGACACACATCGTTAATGGTTAGAGATTTGTTAGAAATCGTACCTTTACCGATGATTCTACTTTTACTATTTCCAAACACCACATTACCTCCATTTATGGATTCATATGTGGAGAATAGATCCTTATTGCGGTTCATGTGCCTGCGTGCACCGCTATCCTTGACCCATTCATCGGGGTCTAGGTAGACCTTTAAGCACACCTCGTCATTTGCCATGAGACAAATTTCTTCGCTTTCTAATAGGTCACGCTCATTCCCCACGTGCCGCTCACGAACGCCTTTTGATCATCCCATTTGGGACACTTACTAATAAAGTGGTTTGGGTCCCCACACTTAAAGCAAGTACGATCATCCTTACGGCTACCGTCTGCCTCTTTGCTTTTAAAGCCTTTCTTATCGTCATACGGTTGTTTGACGTATCTTCCCTTTCTTCTAAAGAACTTTTAAAGTCCCTTACCGCCATAGCGTACTCTTCGTCGTCACTACTCGAAGATTAGTTCTCCTCATCGCTTCGAAGCCTTTTTGGCTTTAAGGGCAAGAGATTTGTGTTTCTCTTTCACCTTTGTAGCTTCGAATCTTTAGCAAGGACAAGCTCGTAGACTTTTAGGTTGCCTATGAGTTCATCGAGGGTGAGGATTGTCAAATCTTTTGACTCTTCGATCGCCGTTACCTTGGATCTCCACTTCGATGGAAGTGCCCTTAGATATCTCCTAACATGGTTACAACTAGAAAAAGATTCATCAAGTGCTTGTAAAGATGTAATAATAGTATTAAAGTTAGCAAATGAATGATCTATAGTTTCCTCATCCGATATTGAAAATTGTTCATATTGTTGAACAAAAAAACCATTTTTATTATTTTTAACTTGTTGGTTGCCTTGATGAGTTACAACTAAAGAATTCCAAATTTCTTTAGAGGTTTTAAGCATAGAAATTCTTTCGAATTCCTTTTACGGTAAAGCATTATATAAAACTATTTTTGCTTCACTATTTTTAGAAAGCTTTTTCTTTATTTCATCGTTTAGTTTATCATGAGGTATGTGAACTAAATTTCCTTTATCATCATTTGAGGTAGCCTCAAAATCACCTTCAACAATAATGTACCAAAGATCAATATCTTTAGACTTCACATATGTTTCGAATCTATTTTCCAATATATAAAACCATTAGTTTCAAGTAGTGGTGGTCGTTGCATAGATGGCCCTTCCTTATAATTTTTTGAACCCATAGTGATCGAAAAGTTTTTAAAATACAATTTTATTTTAAAACTTTTATAAACTTAGCTCTTGATGCCAATTGTGGAAAACTAGAAGGGGGGTTGAATAGTTTTGCCGATTTTAAGTTGATTTCAAAAACTTTAGATTCGATATTATGTGAAATCGTATGGATGTTGAGAACGTATAGATCTAATGATAATGCAAGCAAATAAATAAAGTTAAGGGATAGAAAAGACACAACCGATTTATAGTGGTTCGGCTACAAGGACACCTTCCTTGCCCTACTCCACTCCCCGAGTCACCTACTAGAGAGTTCAAGCACTATGTCAACAAACTCTTTCACTTGGCGGAAAAGCCTTCACAACGTTGCTTACACTTTATCCGGTACAAATCTGGATACCGAGTCCATAGCATGGTGGACCAAACTAACACGACTATTACACAACAAATATGTGAAATATCAAATACAAGATCTTCGCTACAGAAATCTTGCGGAGTGACAAATCAATCAAGGACCCCTTGCTTGTATGACTTGTAGAATGCTCGTGATCTCGCCTTAGAGAAGGACCTATATGAGGATCACAAATAGAAAGAAAGAAGAACAACTCTCTAGATCAAGTGATCTATATGTTAGAAGAGAATGAGAGTGTATGAGAGATTTAGTAAGAAGAGGGGTGAGTTAGAATGAAGAAATGACTCTCTATTTATAGGCAAATTTCTCATCTGTTCCACGGATCCCTTCCACTTGGGATCCGTCTAGTGTAATCCTAGGGATCCGTGGTGGACGCTCTCTTTGCCCATGGGTTTTTGGTTATGGGTCATGGGTTATGGGTTGGTCCATGGGTTTTCTTTAGATTCAATGTATCTAAGTATACATTGTATCAAGTCTTCTTTGGTATGGGTTAAGATCCATGGGTTATGGTCCATGGGTTATGGTTTTTACCCATCCTAATAAACTATTACAACAAATGCTTAATTATTACATTTTTGTATTTAAATGGCTATATGTAAATGCTTTACAAAAATAACATGTATCCTTATAATTATACTTAAGATAACATTACATTTGTTATCAACAAAACACAAAGAGATCGCAAAATATTAATAAACGTTTTTACAGTTTATTTGTATTAACAATACTTATTTTATTATCAACATACGTAATATATTTTCAAAAACTTACTAGTATCTTGCAGTAATATTGACAGGTTATCAGTTTTTAAAGTTACATTAATGGTCCCTATAATTTGCGTTATCTTTCATCGTTAGTCCTTTATCATTTTTTCAGTTAAAAAGTTACAGTAATGGTCCCTGTTTTTTGCATTGACTTTCACTGTTAGTTCTTTGACTTTCATCTTTTTTATATACGTTTTTTACGCGTTTTAATACACGGTTTTATACACGCTTTTATACACGCTTTTTACACACGTTTTTATATACGTTTTTACATGCTTTTTATACACGTCTTTTACACACGTTTTTATACACGTCTTTTACGCACGTTTTTATATACGTTTTTTTACATGTTTTTATACACGTTTTTATACACATTTTAATATACGTTATTTACACGTTTTTATACACGATTTTATATACGTTTTATACATTATTTTATGCACGCATTTACACATGGTTTTATATACGTTTTTTACACATTTTTATACACGTTTTTATGCACGTTTTATACACATTTTTACACACGTTTAAAAACTGTTTTTAAAAACGTGTATAAAACTGTGTTATAAAATGTTAAAAAAGAAAATATTAAACCGTGTATAAAAACGTGCATAAAATCATAAAAACATATATAAAACCGTGCAAAAAACGTATATAAAAACGTGTGTAAAAAACGTGTATAAAAACGTGGTAAAAAACGTACATAAAATTGTGTATCAAAACATGCATAAAAACGTATAAAAATGTGTATAAAAACGTGTAAAAAACGTATATAAAAACATGTAAAAAACATATATAAAAATTTGTGTAAAAACATGTAAAAACGTGTTAAAAAAGTATATAAAAAAGATGAAAGTGAAAGGACTAACGGTGAAAGTCAAAGCAAACTACAAGGACCATTACTGTAACTTTTTTAAGTGAAAAAATGTTAAAGGACTAACGGTGAAAGTTAACGCAAACGACATGGGCCATTACTGTAACTACGCAAACGACAAGGGGCATTACTGTAACTTTTTATTGTTGCAACCTGTCAATATTACGTATATTGGTAAGTATTTGAAAGTGTATTACGTACGTTGAGAATAAAATAAGTATGTTACATATATTGGTTAATTTGAGAAATTTTGTTACATATATTGAGCCTTCACCCTTCTGAATATGGCATCCTAGATCCCCTTATTTTCAACGTGTCTAAGATGTTACAAATACGTTTTCGGACCAAATGTTGTTTCCGATAACTTTGGGGGGTTCATAGCAAGATACATATCGAAGGTAACTCGTTATGGCTCAATTGTGTCAATAGTCTTGATCTTAAGAGTCACTATTGATGTTTAAACTTTCTTGCCGACTCTAATTTTGTATTTGATAAGTATTTAAAACGTACACTTTTAGTGGGTCATTTAAGCCCTAAATCGACACATTTTATATCCGTTACTGCTTAAAATCGTTCCTTTTCACATTTTAGGTCTTTTGGAAGCAAAATACTGGAATGAAGCATATTTAAGCCAAAAGGAGTGAAAACATGAAGAAAATGGCAAAGTCAAGATCAAAGGCACTCCAGCACACCTGACGGCGTCCCATCCAAAGGGCGACCCCGTCCCTCTATAGAAGACTTGATCAGAAGTGCACGCGACGGCTAAGCGGAATTTCTGGTCCTAAATCCTGACGGTGTCACGCCTTAATTCTGGAAGGCGTCACTCACAGAATCTACACCAGACGCCCAAGATCCAAGATTCAGACGACGTCGCTAATGAATACTGACGGCGTCATACATCTTAACTGACACTGTCCGAACGATGACTTGGCCCAAACGAAACCCTAATGACGGCGACCTAACGGCGTCACTAGCAAAAGGTGATGCCGTCGCGATTGTAAATCTATATATAGAATTCGATTTTTCTGTATTTTAGGAGGTAGAATTTTGGAGAGCAAACCCTAAATCAGATGTAGTCTGACTTGGAAAGTATTGTAGGGTCCCATACCCTATTTTACACCACAAGATAAGTTTGTTTATCCAATTTATCATTATGTATACCCCATGTTCAATTGATTGTGTGTATGCTTGCTTGTTTAACATGTCTAGCTAAATTACTCTTGTGTTTGCTTAGATCTATGAAACCTAGTTATTAATTGTTGTTAGGTTGTCTCTTGTCTTAATTGGTAGACGCTAGAGTAAGGAAAACTGACGTCTTCTTTAATTGTTGCGAGCTTGAAAATCCTAAATAGCAAAAAAGTTTAAGAGTGTATTTAAGCCATTCGTTGTGTTTATTGCGTGAATTGTAGCTTTAGGATAGTAGTGTATTCGGGGTAGATGCTATTGCACTTGCCGATCCTAGGTATTCTAAAGGAGAGTTACAATTCATAGAACTAGGGAATTAGGCACCGCCCTACGACCAACCGGAATACAAAGAACCATTAAGATAAAGGAAGTGACAATTCAACCGACCAATAAAAGATAAATAGGGAGTAATAGCATCTAAGTGAACACATCTTTAATCATCATACGAGCACACCTCAATTAGCATAATCTATCTATAGTTAATTAGATAATTAGATAATTAGTTAAGTAGTGAAATCGGTAGAAGTACCACCCCCCAATCATATACCCTGAGATTTTACCTTTGTTTTCTAAAAAAGCATAAAAAAAGACTAAAAAAAATCTTCCTCAACCCCACCTTCTCGTCATAAATCTCTTTCTAGCATTCCTATTCCCCTAGAGAACGATATCAATCCCCAAGGCTTACCCCATACTACACTACAATGATTAAGTTCACTGCCTAGAGGGTTGAAAAGCTTGCTCGTAGAAAAGGAGGTTTTCTCGACCCCAAACCCATGCATCAGTATTCAACGCGTTTAAAACTCATTCGTGAGGATAAGAAACATGACATTTCAAATGGAACCAAGTGTGGTACGAACCTATCTCTGGTTGCATCAAGCCATAAGCTAGGTGTCGAATTCATTTCAAAAAGCTAGCTTAAAAGCAAGATGAGACATCTAGACTTTATAAACTACCAACCAATCTCATACTCAAACGATGTGAGATTATAACAATACCCCACGGTTTGAAGAATCAACATCCTCGTTGGTCACGATTTGCATCCCTCTTTTTAGGTCCAAAGCACCACTCCATAGGGCACCACTCCGAGCTCATGAGTCACGGTTATGTTGGTGACGGTCGGCACCCATATTTTTTCGAGTCCAAGCACCACTCCATAGGCCACAACTCTGAATGTTGGATCCTCAAAAGGTAGGGTTAACTCAGATACCAATTGATATGAAATAATCTTATACTTGGTCGATGTGGGATCGTAACAATACCCAATGCTTTAAAGAACCAACGCCTTCGTTGATCACGACTGTATTGGTCACGGTTGACGCCCATCTTTTTTTGTCCAAGCTACCACCCTATTAAACACTAATCCGAGCTTATTGGTCATGGTTATGTTGGTCACGGCTAGCTCAAAATAGAATTCGCTCCATACGCCACCACTCCAAATGTTGGAACCTCAAAAGGTAGGGTTAACTCCGATACCAATTGATATGAACCAATCTCATACTTGGCCGATGTGGGATCGTAACAGTACCCAATGCTTTGAAGAACCAATGCCTCGTTGGTCACGGCTATATTGGTCAAGGTTGACACCTCTCTTTTATAGTCCAAGACACCACTTCATTAACCACTAATCCAAGCTTGTTGGTCATGGTTGGCACCGTTCGTTTTTTAGATCCAAGCCACCACTCCATAGACCACCACTCGGAGTGTTGGAACATTGAAAGGTAGCGCTAGCTCTGATATCAATTGATATGAACCTATCCCATACTAGGTCGCATTAAGGCACAAGATATGTGTAGAATTTACACCAAAAAGCTAGTTCAAAAGAGAAAGGTAAACTTAGATTTTATAAACCAGCAACCAATCTCATGCTTGACCGATGTGAGATCGTAACAAAGTGTCTATGTATTAGATGGTATGTAAATCCCGTTTAAGACATGGTTTTTGTTCGCATAAAAAATTCCTTTTTTTCCCTTTTCAGTTTATATGTTGGTGCATTAATTATGTGAAAGATCTTGTATTAATATTTGATGTAACGCACAAACTAAGGTGTTGTTTGTTTTTTGCAAAAAACTCTTAGCGGGCTCTTAATGGACATAGAATCTAGATGAGTCAGATGTTTGACCAAATAAGAGTGTTTGTTTCTTTTATTATGTTAAGAGGTTTAAAACTCTGGCCCAATAAGAGTTGGGAGAGGTATCTGAATCCCTCTTAATACCTAATTTTTTCCTGCGTTACAACACAAAACACAACCACATATGCTCCTCACCTTCCATCACCCTTGGCCACCACCTACGGGTAATTTTTTGCACCTACTTTTAACTAATTTAATATGTGTATTTGTGTAATTTTTTTGGTATTGTATGGATAATAAGTTAAATTAGTGATCAAACTTTGTATGCCATTCATTGAAAATAGTCTTTACGTAGTTTGCAACATGTGTATTACTTCGAAGAAAAGTAGTTTGCAACATGTGTATTAATATGTGCATTACTTCGACAATATGTGTATTTTCTGAAGAAAAGTAGTTTGCAACTGAAGACAATATGTGTATTACTTCTTTAATTTTCTTTTAAGGTGTTCTTTAATTTTCTGTGTTGGTCATTACTTCGACAATATTAGTATTACAACTGAAGAAAAGTAGTTTGCTAATAGATAATTATATTGTTTGATTATAGGCATGGGTGAATCAAGTGAAAATTTTAATTTTACGAATGAACAATTGAAGTTCTTCTTAGAAGCATGTATCGATGAGGTGAATAGATTAGGTCCTAAGGGAGGTAGTCTACACATGGACTCTTGGAAAAAAAATAGGTCAAGCTTATGAGGACATGTATGGAATAAAAGTGACCAAAAAAATTGAAGAATAAATTTGACTACTATAAGGGAAAGTATCATATTTTGTCATCTTTGAAAGGAAAAACGGGAAAACATTTACAACTCTAACACAATTACATTCAACTTGACGGATGAAGAGTGGAAAGATCTTAATAAAAATGTTTGTTTATGAGTAATTTTATAACTTTCTAGTATGTATATATATAAATAAGTAATGACAACGTTATTAATATATTTTCATGTTTTTTGAATTTTGACGTAGACAATAACAAAGCTAATACATTGGAAAATAGTCCATTGCTTTATCCCAATCTTTGTATCGATTTGTATGAAAAGTGTGCTGCAAGTGTGCTGCAAGCGGTCCAATTCGTCAAGTTGTTGGAAAACAGAATCGAAGGCCGGCATCATCTTTTCAAAATCCCATCGATCAGATACTTGAAATTGAAGATGTTCCTAATGATGGAGGTGGTTCTCCAATTCCTCCACCTACTGCTCCTCCGCCTACTGGTGGAAACCATGACACCGAATATGATGCTGGTTTTGGTGGTGGTCCTTCGGTTCCTTCCCCTGGATCACCTAATCAAGTTAGGCCAAAGAAAAAATCGAAAGGTGGTGTGGATTTTTCTGAGTTGGAGAATGATATGAAAGCAGCAATTTCTAACATGGCTAAAGGAAATAATATAGGACCTTCTGCAGATGAGTGCCATGAAAAGCTGAAGATCATTCAGTTGGAACTTACAGATCAACTATTTTTGGCGACATTTCTTATCTTTAGTCAACCAGGAGGTAGCTATAGAGAAGTGTGGATGACCTTGCCATCTGATTCAGATGTGTTAAAGGGCTACATTAAACTGGCTGCGAAGCAAATGGGTTTAATTTGAATAGTTTTGGTGATTGTTTGGTATTTTATTTATTTGATACTTTGTAGTGTTGAACTACATGTCCTTCGATTTATTTGGTATTTCGTAACTTTGAACTACATGATCTTTGTTTAATTTGGTATTTTGTAATGTTGAACAATGTGATGTTTGTTTTATTTGGTATTTTGTAATGTTGAACAATGTGATGTTTGTTTTATTTGGTACTTTCGATGTTGAACTATTTTGCAGCTCTTTTACATTATATCAAATTATTTGGTGTTTGTTTTACATAATATTTTATATACTTGCATGTTTTGATTTTACAGGTATAAATGGGCACGGAAGAAAACCTTGTTTTCATCTATATTGTTTATTTTTATTTTAAGTACTTTCGGCCAAGAACATTGAAACGTAAAAGGGATAACACAACCGCAATGTCTGGACATCAATACACTCAAGAGCTTTTAGAAGGGAATAACTTAAAATGTATTGAGTTGTTACGTATGTCTCGTGATTCATTTGTTAGACTATGTACGCATTTTAAAACAAAGGGCTGGCTAAAAGATAGCAAACATATATCGGTCGAGGAGAAAATGGCTATTTTCCTAATGACAATTGGCCACGATGAACGTTTTTGAGTTTTGAAGCGTAGGTTTAGTCACTCGACACAAACGATTCATAAGTGCTTTCACGAAGTATTGGATCGAATGATGTTGTTTGCTGAAGAAGTTATAAAACCAACATAATTTAATCCAAACCCGGATATTACAGGAAATAATAGGAGGGAATGACGTATTTTTAAGGTGACTAACAATATTTAAACTAGTATGTTATGTCATTTTGATCGAATTAAAATAATTTTTTTCTTTAAACAGGCTGCAGTTGGTGCTCTTGATGGTACTTTCATACATACCGTTGTTCCATTTGAACAACAACATTTGTACAGAGCAAGAGGTTGAGGTGGATGTTATCAAAATGTTTTAGCGATATGTGACTTCAACATGATCTTTACATACATTGTTGCCGGATGGGAAGGTACAATACATGATGCTAGAGTATTAAATGAAGCTTTAGTAGATCCGAATCTGATTTTCCAATTCCTCCTTCAGGTATTTGAGTGTCAAATTACAATAAAAAAAAGGATAAACGAATTTATGTATATATATGATCATCCAAACATGTATTCTTTTTTTCAGATAAGTATTATCTTTGTGATGCTGCTTATAGACACACTCGCGGATTTATGGCACCCTATCGCAATGTTAGGTACTAGCTCGGAGATTTTCGTCGGAACCATGCAATGACTAGTAGAGAAAAATTCAATCACGCTCATGCAAAACTTAGAAACGTAATTGAACGTGCGTTTGGTGTCTTGAAAGCTCATTTTCCAATCTTGAAAAGGATGCCTGCATTTCCATTGATTAAACTAAGAGATATTACTATTGCATGTTTTGCTATTCATAATTTTATACGGAAGGAGGGCTTGAGCGATGAGTTTTCTCACAATATGATCACCGTGAAGTAAATGACAATTTACAAAATGAGGATGGTGATGATGGTGGTGTTCAACCACATGGGAGTATACCTGATCAACAATATATGAATAATTTGCGAGATCAAGTTGCGGCACAATGTCCATGAATGTTACGTCATTTGGACCTTTCTTTGTTTGTTCGCTAAGTATGCTAAATTTATGACTCAAATGCTCTATTTTATGTTCACGCATGTTCGTTGTTCTTATGAATATAATTGGTTTATGTTAAAAGTCATTCAGATGTTTTTTTTACAAAACAAACAGCTTTATTTGATTTAGATTCAGATGTTTTTTTTGTTACAAAACAAACAACTTTATTAGATTCAGATTCAGACTTTTCCGCCACAGATTCAGATTCAGATGTGCGAACCAAATTCAGTTTCAGAGCCTCTTAACAAACAAACAGCACCTTAATGTTACGCGAAACCTTTTTGTGATGTGTGGGAAATTAGAAGAATCTCAATTGCACTGCTAAGAAACTAACAAAAATATGTGAAAAAAATAAAAAATAAAAAATTAAAAAAATTAGACATATCGTGCCATCTAGTGACGACACTAAATTTAGTCACTAAAAGTTCTCACCTTTTGACAAGCGTAGCTTCAATAGTTCTTTACTTCTTCCGAACTAAGTGCAACTTTTCCGTCTCTAAGTTGAGGTTTTTGGCCAGTTTCAGAGCATTTATTGGCCAAACAAACTATGTGCCAACACCAACTGTCTTGCGTACAATCTTTGTCGAGTTTCTTTTTCGTTCTTTAGTTACGTCCTCCGATCCCAGGCATAATTTCAAGTCATTTCAAGTTATGAATGGACCACACGCAATACCTATATGTTTCCTCTTTATCATTTTATGTTTTATGAGCTTTGATGTGTTACGCGTAGTGCAAGTTTTAAAAAATTTATAAACACGATTTAACCGTCTAATTCTATTAACACATACGAGCAAGTATACTCGTCCGTGATAGCAAAGTTGGGTAAGTCGAGATCGTCCCAAGGGATATTGTTTTTTTTATGAAAAGATTCCAACAAGAAAACTTGTCAAGGCTTCCTCAAATAGTGATGTTTATAGTGAAATTCAATAATAAGAAATATATATACTTGTGTGTAGTCTATAGTCAATCATAAATAGTGTTCATGAAGGCTTGGTGTAAACTCTTGATGTGATGCACAAATCATAAGCAAATGATCTCCAACCATGGTATATGTTTGTAAAAATAATTCTAAGAACAAAAACATATAGGTAATCATTTCGGTCCTTATCCTAATGATTATCCTTTAGAAAATCCATTTGTTTACAACATGTTCTTATTAAACTTGTTCTTACGAATCTTTCGACCTTTTCGTGATGAAAATGTTTCTAGTCTTATTTTAATAAGCAAACATGGTGGTTGTCAATCACCATATCCCCATACTAGTTTGTCACTCAAATTTTTGGAATAAAACACAAGAGAAATCCTTTCGGTCCTTTTTCTTAAAACATGTTTTACCAACAAATCAAACCAAGACTAGTATTTTTCCAACAAACTTATTTAAATAAGATCATATATACATGCATCACATATGAGAACACTAGTATGATTAACTACATCCCAACACACAAGTATATCCCAAAACTACTCCATGATAATAATAACTAAACACAAATCGTAACAAAGTAATGCCAATAACTCAAGAGAATAGAAGTCCATAACAAAGTTCATAGAATACCTAAACTTTTGCGATTACAAGAATTAGAATTCGTGGATTGTAGCAACCATGCGCCTCCAATTACCTAGATTCACCGTATAACTCCAAATTACCAAAACTATGAATGAGAATTGTTCCCTCCTTGCTCCTGGACGTTTCACAGTAAGAACTAAGCTTTTGGGCTGAATAAAAATGGTTGGTATTAGTTTTGATGTAAACTAATACACTTTTGGTTGTGTCACACCTAGTAAACTAGGACTAGGTTCATTATATAGCCAAATAAACTTGCTCAACTGGCCAAAAACGTTCCCAACAAGTTAATAGCAAGAAATGATCGGCCTCCAATGATTATGGAGAGTTAAGGAAACAATAAATGCAACTTTGTGTAACTGCAGCTCCTGCAACCAGATCGGTTGCGCTGGCAACCGGATCGTTTTCTGTTTGACCATTTGCCCAGCCGGATCGGTTACGGGTTACGACCGACCGGCTGGATTGTGCTGATTTGACTTTTGTTGACTTTCTTGTTTATACGCTTCATTCTTTGCTCTCGCTAATGATTTTCAAGGCAAAACTTGATCTTTCCTTGCTGTAGATACTTAGAAATCATTGTGCTTCCCAATCATTGAATCCAAAAGCTTCCTTGCTCGACTTCCTTCTTCGAGAATCTTCCAAATGTGCATAAAAACTTCATTTCTTCATCATTCGTGATACCTGGCTACATATACACACACAATACGCATCTTTTGCACTTTTGCAACAGTTATGAGTAAATATAGCCGATTATCATGCACAAAACCAACAATAACGCTAATAAAAACATGTTCCTTTAAGGCGTTATCAAATTCCCCCACAATTAAGTTCTACTCGCCCTCGAGTAGGTCTAACATTTGCAAAGATTGATTTCAATGGATTTGACACCATGGTTCCAAAAACGAAACAATCATCCCAAAAGAGATAATTATTGGTTTGCTTTAATTATGTGAAAAACTTTCAAAAATGAACCAAACACTTTAGATAACATAACTAGAACACCTCACGAAGGATTTTAAGAATTCACTCAACACTCATATATTGGTGGGTATATGTAAATCACTCAATGCCTAGTCATGATCAATGCTTTTTACCATAAGCTTGTACAAGTATCAAAACAAAGAAAATAAATTCATCAAAGAGGGTTTTTATTCGGGTTATATCATTAAGGCTAAGGGTTCATAAAGGGTATGGATAAGGCATGGGATGGTTTATGAAATTGGTGTTAAAAGAATATAAAATCAAGTCTAAACCTCCATGTTGCTAGCCATCATACAAGCCACAATCTCGTAAATGATTATTTCACCTCTTCAAATATCTATCTTCGCAAATATGTATAACTCAATTTAGCTCATTAGCTAATCAATATCCTTCATATAGCTCATTGGCTATAACCATTTTTTTTTCATTTCATAACAAGGTTCCCCCACACTTAGTGTAAGCATACACCACAAAAAAATCGAGAAAGACGTCTCTTTCGTCTATGTTGGAGAATGGTACACACTATAAACAAAGTGTAGCTTCTTCATAATCATAAAAAACAATCTAACATTCCAAACAACTAGCAACAAACCAATAGACATGACAAGGGTTGGCTAAAGTTTAAAGTGTAAAATCTTTTTGTATTTTTCTGGATTTAACAAATGAAAAGATTGGCTCAAAGGGTGTAACTAAGGGTATCTAGTGCTAAAGATGAGTACTAACAAATGGGTCCATATAAGGGTGGTTAACTAACCGATGTGGCTAGCTAATATATCATTAGATGTAAACGGAAGGCCATTTGGGTTAAATCCTACGATGCCTCTTATCATTTGAACATATTTATATAACTCGAGAGTGATTTTAACTGTAATGCATAACTAGTACAAGTTCTAGAATCGACATAATCACCGGCACACTCATAGCAAATATAAAACAAAAGATGTGTTTTATACAAAAAGAAACCTCACAATTAAGTGGAAAAAGGCTATAATGCGCGCTAGAAAATGCTATCGAATCCAAAATGAATTACTTCCGTAATTTGGTTCAATTCCAAAAATTTTCAAAAACCTCATTTTACCATTGAAATACCCAAGTTGTTTTTTTAATATTTATCAATAATGTGTGAAAACAACTAGACCATCAAGGGCGAATTCCTTCTAATTACTTGCATCCAAAAGTTATCTAAAAAAAATTAAAAATGTGTATCATTTTCCTATTTTCTTCCCTCCCCCATACTTAAGTTTTGCATTGTCCTCAATGTAATAAAATGAACTTCAAAGTAAAGAAAATGGGAAAAACAAATAGTTAAAAGATACCATGGGATAGAATATGCAATACGCATATTGGGTCATAAGAAAGCATGTGAGTTATCCAACTCCAAATATTTGACCATCAATAAGCTTTCGACACATCCATCCTGCAAACAAAAACTGCAATACACAATACACAAACAAAACAAAACAAATGCAAATAATATTGCTTAACACATCATAACCCATAAGTCCGGTTTCTGACATTTTTCCCTGCTTCCATACCTATTAAACGGCCCAGTCACTATCAATTTGTGAAGTATCCTCATTAACGGATTCCTGATGGTCGGCACCTCCTAGTGCAAGAAGGATCTCCCACTCGATTCCAATAGGTGGGTACACTAGGAAAGTCTTTTTCAAACCTCCGAAGCCTCGAAAAGTGAGCTTCAAATAATCGATGCTTAACCTCATGTGGTTCATACAAGCCAAGAGCCACGCCAAAATCCGGAAAAGTGTAAGCATGATCGCGTCCACAAAGCCTAAACCAAACACAAACTTTCTCCATCAAGTTCCGAACATTCACCTTTCTTTCAAAATACATGGTTGAAAAGAACTCCATACACCACTCTCGATAGACCTCTTCATCGATGCTAAATGCTCTTTCCCATGACAAATCATTGAACGAATCCCCATCCGATGGATACACATAAGATGTACGATCATCCTTCTCAACTCCTCTTCACACTCATACTGCATCAAACAAATCCCAATCAATCACCCTTGGAACCAAACATGTCCTATTTTGCAATTTCGATAACCGTTCCCGGAAAGCATGCTTCTCCCCGTCGGTGAGATCTTTGAACTTTAAGTTGGCATTTGCTTCCGTCTTCAAGCTATACTTGACTTTCTTCCTCTCGTTCCTTTGGCAAAACTTTGTAACAATTGGGTTCATTGGAATCGGTCCCGAGCTTGACCTACCTACAACAATTCTTTGTAGAAATCATAAATATAAGACAATATAAGAGTGTTAGAACAAACGGGAAGGTTCATGGAACCCTCTAAGGTCCACTTCAAAATTCCAAAAATATCCAACACAGAACCTGGAACCGGATTCGGTTGCAGAGCAGCCGAATCGGTTACTCCTTTTGGCCAAGACCAACCGGTCGGTTGCGTTGCGCAACCGGATCGGTTATTCAATCTGCATAAGGCTTTTGTCTTTTAAACCATTACCCACTCGAATTTTCTAAGTTCAATCCACTCCTAGACTGCATTCTAACATCCTCAATGATTTCTACATACTTGAATTACTCTAAATTCGCTTTTCAAACCTCAAATCATTACACATTCATCATCTTAGAACTCAACTAATAAGAAATATATTCTACAATCACTAGTTCTAATCAACAATGTGGCATCTATTACTCACAAAAACACATCATCTACCATTAGGAATCACCAATTGCAACTTAACTTGATTCATTGGCACAACCTAATTAAATCCGAAAATTCAATCAACTAATACTTAATCCATGTTGAATCAATCACTACAATTCTCTTTGCAATGCATTCCTATATCAATTACCCACTTAATCAAAAAATATTACAACTTAATTCGAATTATATAAAAAAACCCCCAAATTAGTGACCTAATATGCAATTCGAATCAAATGCTCTAACTAAACCTCAATTGAGTTAATTGAATGTAGATGCTTACTTGTTTGGGTGCCATGATGTTCTCCTACAACTTAAACAATCTTCAATTAGCTTCTCTTGGACTAATTTTGCAAAACCCAGCTGGAGAATTAGTGTGTGTGTGTTTTTCTGGAAAAGTGAATTTTTGGTATATATACTTGTATGCAACCGGTTCAGTCATGGACACAACCGTTTCGGTATGCATTTTTGCCAAATTTTGCATTTTTTTCATGTTACTTAGGCATTCACCTTCCAAGCAACAAAATTTTTTACTCAAAAATCCTGTTAAAGATGCACACAACATTCATCCACCATTTGGAAATTTCAACAATCATCCAATATTAAAACTCAAATCATCATACTTATGAACTAAACCAAAACTCAACTAAAAACTCATAGTCATAATGCATTAACCAAATAACCTCAACATAAAAATAAAAAGGTAAAATTGAAACGAAAAACAAAAAAAAAAATCCTAAATGCATAAAATTAAAAAGACGTAGTTCATGAAATTCAAGCAAAAAATTGCTTATTTATTATGGTCCCTTGTCTTCTCTTTAGAATTCCTCGAAATACTCTTGTCTTAGGATGTCCTCACTTTGAAATTTCCCGGTCAACTCACGGTATGTTTCAAAAGTTTTGAACTTCCTTATGAATCTTCTTCCGTCCGGACATAGTATATCGAACTTGACGTGCCATTCTCCATCTCCATTTTGTCTCCTGTAAATGCCCGACCCCTCAGGTCTCCATTCCAAATTCTTAAGTTGCACCGGTAAAGAACCTAAGAAATCGGTCAATTTCTTGTAGACTAGGATGTTTTTGAATGGGTTATAGAATGCTTCCACCGCTAATGCACGTTCCATCTCATCCTCTATATCAAAGTAAGGTGGAGCTAATGGTCCATACATTGGGTTTCCTTGGATATCACGTCCTACTTCGAAACAAGTCAAATCCTCGTCCGCTTCCATCACTTCTAACTCCTCCATAAATTCCAAAGTTGGTCCCCTTGGTTTGGGATAATATGTTTGCTTTGAAATCCCATCATCAATAGTCATCGTGCCTCTTCCCATGTCTATAATTGCACCACATGTTCGTAGGAATGGTCTCCCTAATAGAAGTGGTAAACTCTTGTCCACCGGAATGTCTAGGACAAGAAAATCGGCCAAGTATGGTTGATAGCCAATTTGAACTCTCATATTCTTCACCTCTCCCATTGCTTTCGCTTGAGAATTATCCGCCATGGTAAGCTTCGAATGATTTGGTTGCGGATTACTTAGACCTAAAGTCATAAACAATGGATAGGGCATAACATTAACACTTGACCCCGTATCGGCTAAGGGATAAACTGGTGTAGTTTCATTCACTTTTATTGGCAAAACAAAATTCCCAAGATCTTTCTCCTTCCGTGGCATGCCTTTAAACAAAATTCTATCTCTATCCTCCTCCGATAGATTCTTATCTTCCAACCTAGCCCTTGCTAGCATCACCGCATCCAATTTCTTACGGTAGAGAACGTAATCTTGAAGTACCTCTATCACCGGTTTCTTCTTATTAAGCTCAAGAAACTTTTGTTCAAGGTTTTCTAAAATAGCTTCTTTTTGTTCGTCGGTTAAAGGTTTGAAAGTATTTGTAGTGGGTGGTGATGATGGTGTGTAATCATTTTTGTTGGTGGATGTGGTTGGGGTTAGTTTGTTGGATGAAGTTTTTTTCCTATTTGCCTTCCCCATCTTAACTACTTCCACATCTTTCTCTTCCATGTTGGCACACAATTCCACTAGCATCTCGTTCACTCCTTTTCCTTCTTCCAAATCAGTGATATTAATCCTCATTTCTCCCAAAGCAAAATCAACTTGACACTTGGTCGTTACAAGAAAGTCTCGACCAAAACATACATTGGGTTCATCCGCATTCCCTTATTCTAACACAACAAAATCTGTTTCAAAAATGTGACCATGAATGTTGACCTTAAGATTTTTAACAATCCTTCTTCCATATGCTTCATAATCCAAACGTACATGACCTATTTCGTCAAGAACCTTCTCCAAAATGTAGTTTTTTCCACAAGCCATATTAAGTTGCGCGTCCCAAGCACTTACTCCTTCTACACTACAAGGCGTACCGAACCTCATTAGTGGCGAATCATACACCGTTAAAGGTGCTTGTGTGAATACCACAACTCTTCCCTTCTTGGGAAGTTGAACTTTGTTTTCACCCGTTTCCTCCATATTAGCCGTATCAATCCCCAAATCTTTCTTACTTTCTTCTAAGATACCTCCAATCTTTTCCAGTGAACTTCCGGTGTCTTTGAACATTTCATACAAGGTACGAAGATATTCCGAAATTCCGCTCAAACTATCCATACTACTAGCTAAACTCGACAAAACAAAACAAAGCAAAATCCGAATAATTAGCGTTAGAGTTAGTAAAAACAAGAACAAACTATAGAAACATATACTAAGCAAGCAAAGATACTTAATAAAACTAAAAACATAAGTTAAAACTCAAAATCTAAAAATTAGAAAAATTTTACCGAGAGCTCCAACCGGATCAGTTGGCTCACCAACCGATTCGGTTGGTGGTAATAACTAGACCAAATAATCTAACCGGATCCGGTTGCGGGTTGCAACCGATCAATTAGATCGACATAATTTTTTATTTTTTTAATAAAAAAAACTGAATATTAATTGAAATTAAAAATCATTAAGTGTACTAAAACTCTTAATTAATTAATACTCTTCAATACCCTATAATTAAATACTTAATAATTAAACCATTAAACCAAAAACTATATTAACTACCTATTAAAAACTACCATAAAGATAATTAAACCATATAAACTGAAAAATTACTATCTAATCATTAAGATTAAAACATGAATTAATCTAGAACTAATAATAACAAATATAAAGAAAATATTAAAAATCTAAGAAATCATTAAACTACAAGATATAATCTGAAAATAAAATCTAAAATGACAAGAATTACTCTAGGAACTATAACACGAATCACTAAGTAAACTAGAACTATGAAATCAAAATAAAAAAATACTCCGTAGCTCTAACCGGATTCGGTTGCAAGAGCAACCGAATCGGTTAGCTTTTAACCAAAACTTTTTCTTTTTTTTTTTACTTTTCACCAAATTTAATTCCAATACTACCAATCTTACAGAAAATCAATATTGAAATAAAATCCCCGGCAGCGGCGCCAAAAACTTGATGTGTTACGCGTAGTGCAAGTTTTAAAAAATTTATAAACACGATTTAACTGTCTAATTCTATTAACACATACGAGCAAGTATACTCGTCCGTGATAGCAAAGTTGGGTAAGTCGAGATCGTCCCAAGGGATTTTGTGTTTAAAATTGTTTTTTTTATGAAAAGATTCCAACAAGAAAACTTGTCAAGGCTTCCTCAAATAGTGATGTTTATAGTGAAATTCAATAATAAGAAATATATATACTTGCGTGTAGTCTCTAGTCAATCATAAATAGTGTTCATGAAGGCTTGGTGTAAACTCTTGATGTGATGCACAAATCATAACCAAATGATCTCCAACCATGGTATATGTTTGTAAAAATAATTCTAAGAACAAAAACATATAGGTAATCCTTTCGGTCCTTATCCTAATGATTATCCTTTAGAAAATCCATTTGTTTGCAACATGTTCTTATTAAACTTGTTCTTACGAATCTTTCGACCCTTTCGTGATGAAAATGTTTCTAGTCTTGTTTTAATAAGAAAACATGGTGGTTGTCAATCACCATATCCCCATACTAGTTTGTCACTCAACTTTTTGGAATAAAACACAAGAGAAATCCTTTCGGTCCTTTTTCTTAAAACATGTTTTACCAACAAATCAAACCAAGACTAGTATTTTTCCAACAAACTTATTTAAACAAGATCATATATACATGCATCACATATGAGAACACTAGTATGATTAACTACATCCCAACACACAAGTATATCCCAAAACTACTCCATGATAATAATAACTAAACACAAATCGTAACAAAGTAATTCCAATAACTCAAGAGAATAGAAATCCATAACAAAGTTCATAGAATACTTAAACTTTTGCGATTACAAGAATTAGAATTCGTGTATTGTAGCAACCACGCGCCTCCAATTACCTAGATTCACCGTATAACTCCAAATTACCAAAACTATGAATGAGAATTGTTCCCTCCTTGCTCCTGGACGTTTCACAGTAAGAACTAAGCTTTTGGGCTGAATAAAAATGGTTGGTATTAGTTTTGATGTAAACTAATACACTTTTGGTTGTGTCACACCTAGTAAACTAGGACTAGGTTCATTATATAGCCAAATAAACTTGCTCAACTGGCCAAAAACGTTCCCAACAAGTTAATAGCAAGAAATGATCGGCCTCCAATGATTATGGGGAGTTAAGGCAACAATAAATGCAACTTTGTGTAACTGCAGCTCCTGCAACCGGATCGGTTGCGCTGGCAACCAGATCGTTTTCCGTTTGACCATTTGCCCAGCCGGATCGGTTACGGGTTTCGACCGACCGGCTGGATTGTGCTGATTTGACTTTTGTTGACTTTCTTGTTTATACGCTTCATTCTTTGCTCTCGCTGATGATTTCCAAGGCAAAACTTGATCTTTCCTTGCTGTAGATACTTAGAAATCATTGTGCTTCCCAATCATTGAATCCAAAAGCTTCCTTGCTCGACTTCCTTATTCGAGAATCTTCCAAATGTGCATAAAAACTTCATTTCTTCATCATTCGTGATACCTGGCTACATATACATACACAATACGCATCTTTTGCACTTTTGAAACAGTTATGAGTAAATATAGCCGATTATCATGCACAAAACCAACAATAACGCTACTAAAAACATGTTCATTTTAGGCGTTATCAAGCTTTAATTTGTTTCATATGGTATAAATTTACATTATTAGGTTGATAGCTTTCTGGCTCCTTGAAACATTTACCAATTGGTGCTTTCTTTAATCGCGTGTAACGGACAATTAAAACCATTACGAAACTAAGCATCTAAAATAGATGCCTCTATGAGTATCACACACAAACCCGATAACCGTATACGTTCGATATAGAAAGCTAGTCGAGAACGTAATAAACCAATCAACAATTGACCGACACTTGAATATTACTCAAACAAGAAAACCACCAAATACCTTTGCTAGTTACTGTTCGATAACCACAACAGCTCGAAAGCTACTTTTCCATTGTTACCCGATATCGGACAAACGGTGTCCGATATCCGCTGTTGTGTTGTCCGAGAAAGTAAGACAAAACAAACACCCCTCTTGTTGTTGATGCTGCTATCGACCAGGAGGAGCAAAACCAACAACACAACCCTAACTCTACTTGGATCAAACTAACGATGCAAGCTTAGTGTGGAAAACTAGAAGGGGGGGTTGAATAGTTTTGCCAATTAAAACTTCCTTTTAATCTATTTAGATCGACTTATGTCAATCTATTTGGATGTGTGTGTTGGATGTTGATAAACAAACATATAAAGGTAAGTAATGAAAAGATAAGAGTAAGAAGCACAAAACCACAACGCAAGTATTTATAGTGGTTCGGCTACAAGGTCACCTTCCTTGCCCTACACCACTCCCCGAGTCACCTACTCGAGAGTTCGTAATCACTACACCAATCTCCTTATGACAGAGAAGCCTTCACAACGTCGCCTACCCTTTTTCCGGTGCTAGGCTAACCACCGGGTTCTTTCACTCCAAGGTGAACCACACCTACACAACCTCGCCTACCCTTTATAAGGTACTAGGCTAAGTACCTAGTTCTTTCACTCCAAGGTGAACTACACCTTCACAACGTCGCCTACCCTTTATTAGGTACTAGGCTAAGCACCTAGTTCCATTACAATGGAGGAACTACTACCACACTACACCAACGACTAATCCCAAAGGAGATCTACTCCTTTACAACATCATCAAGGATATCAATATCCTTGGATCTAATACTAGTCTATCTTGTACATCGAAACACACCATATCGAATGTACATCTAAGGCACCTTTCACTAATGCCTTTGACTAGATCTACAAGACACCTTTCACTAATGTCTTGTGTCTTCACTTCTAAGCACCTTTCACTAATGCTTCTTTGTCTTGACTTCTAAGCACCTTTCACTAATGCTTCTTTGTCTTGACTTCTAAGCACCTACCACTAGTGCTTTATCCTATAGACGATAGATACCCTTCACTAATATCTTCGTCTTGACTCTTGAGACATCTTTCACTAATGTCTTCAACACTACACTTCTTTGAAGAAAGAAAGGAAACATCAACAAGAAGACTTCAGTAGCCTTGATGATGAGGAAGCATGGCAACTCATGGACTTGAGCTTGCTCGACTTCAAAGGTGGTGATCTTGCCTTTAAGAGGAACCTAAAAGATCACACAAAAACAAAACTACAAACATAGATCTCTTGGATCTAAGGTTAGTGAGATTTAACTCAGGGGGAAAGTGTGTTAGAAAAGGGATTGAAAAGGGGTAACAAATAATGAAGAAATGGCTCACTATTTATAGAGGAAAAATCCTACTGCTCTTGGATCCCACGGATCCCTACCACAAGGGATCCGGCTAGCACAAAGCTAGGGATCCGTGGTACGCCCTCTTGCCCATGGGTATTTTTGGTTATGGGTCATGGGTTATGGGTTGATCCATGGTTTTTTTTCTAGATACAATGTATCTTAAGGATACAATGAACTTGGTTAAGTGGTATAAATAAAACCATGGGTTATGGGTCAAAACCATTAGCTAGTTTTTACTTATTTAGTATACACTTGTTTTCACCCCATTTTAGTATATACTTGTTTTTACCCATTTTAGTGTATACATGTTTTTACCCATTTATGTTACCCAATATACTACATACTAGTTATGTGTATATTTAATCCAAATATGTAAACACTAGTTGTTGTACATATGTATTACTAAATCATAAAATCACTTATACTTGTTTTAGTGTTTTATGTGAAAATGTGAATATGTTAGAAACTATTAGTTCAAACTATTTACGTATTTTATTTGTTTCGTTAATATGATTTTACGTTTGTTATCGAAAAAAAAATTAGAAGATCGTAAAATATAAATAAACGTTTTTACGGCTTATTTGTATTAACAATCTCCTCCTTTTTGTTGATGACAAAACATAAAATTATTTTAAGGAAAAGCTAAAATTCGTAAAAGTTTGAATTTGTAGTTTTTACTTTCTTCTCCCCCTTTTTGTCGAAACAAAATGTGTTTGAAGGAAGGCAACACATTATTTTTAAGAAAAACATGTGAAAGAAAAAGTAAAAAGAGATAGAGAGCAAATAACGAGAAAGGATCTCGTCTTTACTCCCCTTGACGAGTCCATCCCTAAGTAAGGGCGTCAAGAAAGTAATACTAATCTAGTTTGTTTGCAAATACGTTTGCAAAAGATATCGTCTACGAGACGAATGTGCTCCCCCTTGATGATTGCAATTTTTGCAAAGGGATGTCACGAAATGTAAACCTAGTATTGCAAGTAATTTGCAATGTATTGCTTTGACATAAAGCTCCCCTAGCTTTAGGGTGTCAAAGTCTTCATATGTAAATTGAATAACTACAAAACAAAGGTTAGAAATCAAGTATAATTCACAATTTCCTGCAAATGTGATTCAAGTTAGTAGAAAGAAAGCTTTCTGTCTCACGGATCCCGCGGTTCCCTCCTAGTAGGGATCCGTCTAAGCAATTATGAGGGATCCGTTTTAGCTGTTAAATTTCAGCAAGGGTGATATAACAAGTAATGTTATCACAAAAATGATATATGAATACAAGGTAATCATATTCTCACAAAAATAGCAAGTAGCATCTAATTCCATTTAATAAAACTAGAGTTATGATATGATATACATGACTCTAAAAACTAAGAAAATAAGAAAATACATTGCTAGGAATTTCTAAACCAACTATCGCTTGATGCTAGGACACCACTAAAAATCTTCTAGCTCAAGTTTTGTTTAGGTTTGATCTCGTCGAAACGTTCGAGGAGATGATAAAACATGAAACGTTGGTCTTCTCGTACTTCATGTATCAAACTTTCAACATGTTGACAATGATAGCAATCTTTGTCATGGCTAGGTAGTAGTGGTGGAAGAAATGAAATGGCTTGATGCGAAGGATCAAGTGAAGCGGTTTGTGGAGCTTCAAACGATGGAGGGATTGGTGGAGGTGCATTTGAGAATGACTCAACCAATGATGATAGTGGTGGTAGAGAAGTGTCAACTTCCATATGGTCGGGTGTTTGGCTTTGATGATTTCTCATAATCCAAATGGGATTATATGATGGAAACGGCGAAAAGGAAGCCGGAGCAAGTGTTGACTCAACACCTTGATTTTGAACCATTATTCCTCCTAATGAGGAGAATGTTGTCGGCGAAAGCGGATGAGATGGCCTAGGAGGCAAGTCCTCTAAATTGTAGAGGTGTGGTGATGATAGTGGGGATGTAAATGAAATAGCTCTAGGAACCAATGGTGATGGTTTAGTGGAGATGATATTGTTTGGCTTAGGAGGTATGGTGGTGTTTGGCATAGGTAGTTTTGTGGGTACTATCCTTTTAGGAATTGGTTTGATTGGATGATGAAGAATTCTATCATTTGTTGGCTTGACGGGATATTATTCGGTTGAAGAAATTTCGTGTATAACACGAGCTCTTTTCATGGGTGGTTCTTTGGTGGATAAGTTACTACTTGGGGTTTTCCTCATGATGGGATGATTTCAAGAGGTTGCAAGAGCTGAAAGTTAGGATGAGAGTGATGACTATGGAGGTCCTAACAAGGTGGTTTATAAACTAAGAGATTTGGCAAGTGCATTTAAGCCTTAAGCCACTAGGATTCATTGGAATGTGATGATTAACATGCACAAGAGTCAATTTCAGAGTTTGCATTGTTCTAGGAACTCATTTAAGATAAGATGGAGTGTTTGAGTTAGGAAGATGAGTTGAAATGATTGTTTTAGCAAGATTTGACATAAACTGTCACCCGGATCCCACGGTTCCCTCCTCAGAGGGATCCGTTTAGGCTAATCCTCGGGATCCGGCTCTCAGCAGCTATGAAAGAGTGGAAATGATGTTTCTAAGATCTAAGACCTATATCATCTTGAGTGTTTCAGTCCTCCTAAGTGTTTTAAATAAAAGGATGCTTGAGTACTTGAAGGTAATGAATGATGTAGCTAATGATTGTCATTTATGGAAGGATTTGGAACTTTCAAGAGTACCAATGGATGAGCAAGGATGACACTATAGATTTAGAGTGTCATTTGAAGCTAAATGATCCTAGAGATCAGTGTGTCTTAGGATAGTGTTTTGGAAAATATCCTAGAAGCTTTGAGATGAGAAAACTAGATTTTGATCAATTTTGACCAATCTTGAGGTGAGGATGATTTATGATCAATTTTGCCATAATCGAAAGATTTCTAAGACTAGATGTGAGGGATCAAGTAAAAGATGAAGTGTGAGTTTAAGAGCGGAAGAGTAGTGGATTAAGGACGAAACGGTAGATTTACAATCGTCTTAGAGTGTGATCTAGGTGAGTTATGTATGAGTAGGAAAGATCAACCTATCTTGATAAGGACTTAATTTTGCCTTAAGGCACTATGCTTAGCTTAGTGTGTGAGGTGTTCTAAGGATATGTTTGAAATATAATGCTTGCAATTGCATTTTCTGTTTGCCGGATCCCACGGTTCCCTAAGAGTAGGGATCCGTCTAGTACAATCTTTGGGATCCGCCCATCTGCTCAGCAGGACCTTTACTAAAGGTATGCAATGATCTTGACAATACATTATATCTCAAGAATAGTCTAAAGGGAGTTCTAATACTAAGATATCAAATGTAAAATGTTTTATTTCATGAAGGAAATTGGATTACATTGATAAAGCACGAGTACAAGAGATTTGATCCTATTTTGGAATACTATTAGTTTCCTTGAGTGTTTTTGCTAGGAGGATCATTATGTGATTGATGAGTGTTGGTGGAATCAAGAATGAAGAAAGTCTTCATGAGAGATATGTTTAGCGGTTCCATCATCTTGTTCACAAGTACGTACAACGGACTTTGAAATTGAGGATGGAAGTGCATAACATTATGATAGAGGCGTGTCAAGAACATTCCATAAGGGATGAGTTTATTCTTGGAGCCTTGAAGATTTGCAATTCGCCTTGCGAAGAAGTAGGCGAGATTGTATGGTTGTTGTGTTAGCAAACAATACAACATGTGAGCACAACAAGCGGGAAGGATTTCTCAATTTCCCTAAGGCTCCAAACATTTTCACGTAGGATGAGTGCAAGAGGCTTGTACTCTTCTCGGATATCCCTTGTAAAGATAATGTTTGGATCGGAGTAATATGGTTGAGGTTTGCATATTATGCGATTTAAATCTTCTGGAGAGGGTATGTGTGAACAATATGGACTATTTTCTTCATGAAAGTTGAAGAGAGAATCAAGAGACCAATCTTCGGTGAAGGCACATTGTCCATGATTGGGAATCCGGAGGATGTGAGCAAAATGCCCAAGGGTTAGAGTGAACTTTTGGTTTTTGATATAAAACCAAAGAGATAGAGAGCGATCCTCGTTACAAACGAGTTCGACTTGACGGAAGAATTCCATTATGAACCTTGGACATATCTTCTCGTTGATTTCAAGAAGACATTCTAGTCCTATGGCTCGGAAGGAGGTATTGATACCTTCTTCGAATTGTAGAGAGGTGTCTACAATACGTCCTTCATGGAAGTGACGGTTTTCGAGATTATTGAACCCACGGACATGATTGCCAGGTGTGTTGGGTTCGAGAGAGATGTTCGGAGTGTAGACGCTAGTGAGTGAAAAATCAAACTCATATTCATGCGTCATAGTTGAACCTATAGGAATGACAAGTTAATAAAAGGAGATGTTTGTGGTCAACTTATGATAATCTAATGTTTTTACTAGATTTTTATTAACAATGGTTTTTAACAACAATGACACTTAACTAAACGTTTTGACTTTCTAGTGGATTATTATTTTTAGAAAGATAGTGGTTTTTAATCTTGCATGAAAACTGTTTTCCAGTAATACGGATCCCACGGTTCCTTTACAAAAGGGATCCGGCTAGTATATCCTCCGGGATCCGTGGATCTGTAGTAACAAAGACAGTTTTGATAAAGAAATAGGTTTTACAGTTTTATGCCACAAAATATGTTTTATCATATATTTTCTTTTAGCATGCACACATGACTTCTAATGTATCACGAAAGAAAATAAAACATATAAATCAAAAGAAATGACAAACACATTATGATAATAATAACCTAGATAAACTAGATCATTAGTAATATTGCATTTTAATACTAAGGATGATACAAAGGATTGGGTATATGATCCTAATGTAGATTAACAACACAAAGTAAATGTCTCCATATGTGAACTTCATCATATGGAATACAAGTGCGATGAGTGTTAAGGCGATGAGCACGAGTGCGATGTAAACCATGTTGATGACGGATCTTCTTGGTTTCGGTTGAGATGAAATGAGGAGGAAGATGAAGTTTTTGAGTAAGAGAAAATTTTGAAAATGTAGGATTTGAAAAAGTGAGGGTTTGGTAGAGTGGTCGACGGTGGGGTTTTATAGGGAAGGAGGAATTTTTGAAATTCGTGTTTTATTATTGGATTTAAAAGAAACAAAACAAAGTTTTATATACCACGACTTTAGACGAGAGATAAAAAACACGTATGTGAGAAAAAGACTTCCTAGTGAAGCTTTATGTAAAACACGTATAAGCACAAAAGATAATCATATAAATACCTAAATAGGCATACTTAATTATCAAGCAAAATAAAAAAGAAAATCATACCTCGAAGCACTTAGGAATGTCTTTACAAATGACACAACAAATGTCACTTAGACGATTCCCGCTCCTTTGCGATTAGGATACCTTCTTAAGGAAGGTATTCTTGTTACCAAGCGACTCCTAAAGCTTGGTGTGTATGAGCTTTGACTAATCAACATGACAAAGAAGATTAGTGCAATTAAATGAAAAAGTAAAAAGAAAAATGTTGTTATCAATCTCAACATCCAAACATATAGTTTTGAAAAAACATGGTGTTTGCTTTTATGAAAAACCTTCTTTGTAGTTTTCAATTAACCATGGATCGTATCAAGTTTTTAAAGTACAATATACTTCAAGGAACTTGGTAACCTGGCTCTGATGCCAATTGTGGAAAACTAGAAAGGGGGGTTGAATAGTTTTGCCAATTAAAACTTCCTTTTAATCTATTTAGATCGACTTATGTCAATCTATTTGGATGTGTGTGTTGGATGTTGATAAAAAAACATATAAAGGTAAGTAATGAAAAGATAAGAGTAAGAAGCACAAAACCACAACGCAAGTATTTATAGTGGTTCGGCTACAAGGTCACCTTCCTTGCCCTACTCCACTCCCCGAGTCACCTACTCGAGAGTTCGTAATCACTACAGCAATCTCCTTATGGCGGAGAAGCCTTCACAACGTCGCCTACCCTTTTTCCGGTGCTAGGCTAACCACCGGGTTCTTTCACTCCAAGGTGAACCACACCTACACAACCTCGCCTACCCTTTATAAGGTACTAGGCTAAGTACCTAGTTCTTTCACTCCAAGGTGAACTACACCTTCACAACGTCGCCTACCCTTTATTTGGTACTAGGCTAAGCACCTAGTTCCATTACAATGGAGGAACTACTACCACACTACACCAACGACTAATCCCAAAGGAGATCTACTCCTTTACAACATCATCAAGGATATCAATATCCTTGGATCTAATACAGGTCTATCTTGTACATCGAAGCACACCATATCGAATGTACATCTAAGGCACCTTTCACTAATGCCTTTGACTAGATCTACAAGACACCTTTCACTAATGTCTTGTGTCTTCACTTCTAAGCACCTTTCACTAATACTTCTTTGTCTTGACTTCTAAGCACCTTTCACTAATGCTTCTTTGTCTTGACTTCTAAGCACCTACCACTAGTGCTTTATCCTATAGACGATAGATACCCTTCACTAATATCTTCGTCTTGACTCTTGAGACATCTTTCACTAATGTCTTCAACACTACACTTCTTTGAAGAAAGAAAGGAAACATCAACAAGAAGACTTCAGCAGCCTTGATGATGAGGAAGCATGGCAACTCATGGACTTGAGCTTGCTCGACTTCAAAGGTGGTGATCTTGCCTTTAAGAGGAACCTAAAAGATCACACAAAAACAAAAGTACAAACATAGATCTCTTGGATCTAAGGTTAGTGAGATTTAACTCAGGGGGGAAAGTGTGTTAGAAAAGGGATTGAAAAGGGGTAACAAATAATGAAGAAATGGCTCACTATTTATAGAGGAAAAATCCTACTGTTCCTCGGATCCCACGTATCCCTACCACAAGGGATCCGGCTAGCACAAAGCTAGGGATCCGTGGTACGCTCCTCTTTGCCCATGGGTATTTTTGGTTATGGGTCATGGGTCATGGGTTATGGGTTGATCCATGGTTTTCTTTCTAGATACAATGTATCTTAAGGATACAATGAACTTGGTTAAGTGGTATAAATAAAACCATGGGTTATGGGTCAAAACCATTAGCTAGTTTTTACTTATTTAGTATACACTTGTTTTTACCCATTTTAGTATATACTTGTTTTTACCCATTTTAGTGTATACATGTTTTTACCCATTTATGTTACCCAATATACTACATACTAGTTATGTGTATATTTAATCCAAATATGTAAACACTAGTTGTTGTACATATGTATTACTAAATCATAAAATCACTTATACTTGTTTTAGTGTTTTATGTGAAAATGTGAATATGTTAGAAACTATTAGTTCAAACCATTTACGTATTTTATTTGTTTCATTAATATGATTTTACGTTTGTTATCGACAAAACATTAGAAGATCGTAAAATATAAATAAACGTTTTTATGGCTTATTTGTATTAACACTTAGAAATTAAACAAACCAAAACCAAATCAAAACCTAACCAATTGGAGTACAATTGATTGAGTTTCAGAAGCTGTAAAAGTGATTTGGTTTCTTAAGGTTTTGGGGTATAATATACGTATCTGGAACTATCTCAAGGAATAGGGCACGTTTGGTTTTTATAACAAAACCAACCGCCCCTAGCTTGGGCCATATCTTGGATGACAAGCAGGAAAAACCCCACACCTTTTGTCCCTTGCTGTTTTGCCCGATCAGTGAACACACAAGGCCCAAGGCTTGTTCACATTTGACCCATGTTCGATCCATAACAACCCATGGATCATATATTGGATCGGGTCAAGTAGTACGCATAATATGGGTATAATATATTCAAGTTGTATTTACGTTCAACACGTATACTTGTGTCTATCGTGTGTGCCCCCATAAGCTCACACACTCTTAGCCGTTTACGTGTTTTCAACTCCTACAAACCAACAGCTCCCACTTGGGAGTTGGTGTGTCGAATGACACATAAAACTAACGACGGAAACGCCTAGCAAACGCTCTTACTCGCTTTTTAACTAAAAGTGTGATGTGGGCCCAAGTGTTGATGAGCAGGCTATGATGTTTCTGGAGGCCCAAGATCGTGTGACAAAAGGGGCCTCACTAAAATGGGCATAACTTGGGCTACGGAGCTCCGTTTTAGGCGAATTACCAGTAAATGAAGCTTGGAACGAGGAGCTCATGATGGGAAACTGACTTCGTCGGTTTCCAGAACTTCCGAGCCCCGAAACACTCTATTTTATGAGTTATTTGCATTTTAGTGTTTTTTCGGGTCTTTTTTGGACTTTGTTTTTGTAATAACTTTCGGCCCGTTTGTCTTTTAAGGCCCGTTTCTGTTTTGTAGTCCTATTTAATAGTTCCTTTGTAATGTGGGACAATCAGTTCCAAGAAATATGAAAAGTCTATTTTTGGCAGCTTTTTGCTAAGAATTATCCTAGTAATCGGTATTCAGTGAATCAACGATTATTGGAAGAGTTGTTCCTGGCATTCGTGTGAATCAACAGGATCAATTTGTGTTATCTTGTTTTAGTACTACATCATTGGTATCGAGCTAAAAGTTCCTGATCATTATGCCTCCAAGGAGGAATAGGAATACTAATGACGTCTATGAGCAAGAATTTGAGCGCCTTATGGCAAGAATGGAGGAGCGAATGGGTCAGTTTGTTGATCAATTAACTGATCAGATGGCTGACTTAATGAATCAAAGAAGGCCTCGTAATCGTGAACCGTCGGAAAGTGAAGACGAACAATGAAAATCCATTCGGTGAGGGTGACGGTTCATCTTCTGATGAACAACAAGAAAGGCGACCAAGGAAAAATGAAAGGGAGGATATAGGCGTTGGGAACTGGACTGAGGGTCAATATTCCTGAGTTTGATGGGGATACTTTGAATCCCGAGGGGTTCATTGATTGGCTTGTTGCGGTCGAAGAAGTGTTTGAATTCAAAGACATTCCTGAAAACAAGAAGGTTTCACTGATCGCTACCAGGCTACGTGGTAGGGCATCTGCATGGTGGCAGAATTGAAACCGACACGGAGAGAGTTGGAAAGCCAAGAGTCACGACTTGGAGGAAGATGAAAAGTGCATGAGAGCCAACTTTATTCCTCATAATTACCAACGGTTGATGTACCAAATGTTACAGAATCTGAAACAGGGGGCCAAATCTGTTGAAGATTACACAACCGAATTTTACCAATTAATTGCAAGGAATGATATTCAAGAGACTGATGAACAACTAGTCTCCCGTTACATTGGTGGTTTAAGAGTCCAGATCATGGATTCTGTTAACATGTTTGATCCGGTGACACTTTCAGATGCATATCAACGTGCATTATCTTTTGAAAAACAGAACCGACGTGTGGGAGGTTCCTCTTATTCTGCTATAACAAGTGGTAGTTCTGGTTCGGGTAATGTAACATCACGTTTTGTTCCTAATCAGGCGAGACAGGGTGGTAGCAATACTGGACCGGTTTCTAAAGGGGTTGAAAGTAGTAGCTTGAAGGTTTTAACGTGAACCCGGTCATCGACAGTCAGAATGTAAGAAGGCAGGGAAAAGGCACCTATTCGCTGATCCCGATGGCAATATGTATACGTGGGAAGTTGATGACGTGGTTGATGAGGGTTATGAAGAAGGCCCAACATTTGATGAAGATGTTGAGTATGAAGAGGAAGTTGTGAATGGAGATGTGGGGGTAGCTTTGGTGGTAAGGCGCTCTTGCTTAACACCAAAAGCTATTGGCGATGATTGGCTCAGGCACAACATCTTTCACTCGACCTGACTATCTCTGTAAGGTGTGCACCTTTGTGGTTGACCCTGGTAGTTGTGATAATTTGATATCTGAAGAGGCAGTTCAGAAGTTGGGACTGAAGACGAGACCCGCTCCAAACCTTACAAGTTACAGTGGCTTAAGAAAGGTGGTGAGGTTACTGTTTCCAAACGTGTCCTTGTTCTATTTTCTGTTGGGACAACCTACAAAGATAATGTTTGGTGTGATGTGGTGCCCATGGATGCTTGTCACTTATTACTGGGTAGACCTTGGGAGTATGATCGCACCACAAATCATAATGGGCTTAACTAATACTTATAGTTTCCTATTTGATGGTGTGAAGATAACATTGATGCCAAATAAGCCCAAAGAATTAGTTAACAAGCCCACTGGGACTTTACTAACCCTTTCCCAGTTTGAGGACGAGTTAGAGCAGGAGATGAAGTTTTTGTGCTAATAGGAAGGAAGTGGTGAGAGAGCGAAATTCCCGAAGCTATGATTCCTTTACTCAAGGAATTTTCTGATGTTTTTCCTGATGATTTGCCTGACGGTTTGCCCCCTTTGCGTGACATCCAACATCATATTGATTTAGAGCCTGGTTCACAATTGCCTAACAGGCCACATTACAGGATGAGTCCGGTAGAACATGAGGAATTGCGACGGCAAGTGGAGGAACTTGTTTCTAAGGGTCACGTTCGAGAGAGTATGAGCCCTTGTGCTGTTCCTGCCCTATTGACTCCAAAGAAGGATGGAACATGGCGTATGTGTGTTGATAGTCGAGCCATCAACAAGATTACCGTGAGGTACAGGTTTCCTATCCCTCGGCTTGATGATTTGCTTGACCAGATTAGTGGTGCCACTATTTTCACAAAGTTGGATTTGAAGAGTGGGTATTACCAAATCCGTCTTAGACCTGGTGATGAATGGAAGACTGCCTTCAAGACTCGTGAAGGGTTGTATGAATGGTTGGTGATGCCTTTTGGTTTGTCAAACGCACCTAGTACGTTTATGCGTGTGATGAACCAATTGCTCAGGCCTTTTATTGGGAAGTTTGTGGTTGTTTATTTTGATGATATTCTCATTTATAGTACTTCTTTCAGTGAGCATCTTATCAATGTGAAGCAGGTCTTGACGTTACTTCAAGGATAGTTTCTATGCAGCCACAAAGAAATGTGTGTTCATGACCCTAAGGTTCTCGTTTTGGGGTATGTTATTTCCGGTGATGGAATACGTGGATGAGTCTAAAGTAGCAAAGCTGTTCAAGGGTGGCCTAACTCCAACTACCATCACTGAAGTTCAGTAGTTTTCATGGGCTTGCTTCTTTTTAATAGGCTTCATCCCAAATTTTAGTTCCATCATGGCTCCATTGAATGATTGCATGAAAGGAAAGTCATTTGTGTGGACGGAGGAGGCAGAATTGGCTTTTCAGATTATCAAAGAAAAGCTCACTACAGCACCAATTCTGGTATTGCCTGATTTTTCTCAAGTTTTTGAGCTTCATACTGATGCCTCAAAGGTTGCAATTGGTGGGGTTCTCAGTCAAGGTGGTCGACCTGTTTCCTATTTTAGTGAGAAATTGACAGAGCCAAAGTCTAGGTACACTACTTATGACTTGGAGTTTTATGCTATTGTTCAAGCTATAAAGCATTGGCGCCATTATCTGTTTCATAAGGAGTTTGTTTTGTTCACTGATCATGATTCTTTAAGGCATATTCGCACTCAAGATAAGGTGTCACATAAGCATGGGCGTTGGTTGGCATTTCTTGAAAAGTTTACTTTTGTGGTCAAACACAAGACTAGTGTTAGGAATCGGGTCACGATGCCTTAAGCAGAGGAGTAATTTGCTTGTATCTATGAGGGTTGATGTTCCAGACTGGATGTCATTCATGAAAATTAACCATTGACCCATATTTTTCTGTTGTTATGCAGGGTGTGCAATCCGCAAAAAACCAGATTTCCTTCTACATGATGGTTTTCTTTTCAAAGGGAATCAACTATGTATTCCTAATTCTAGCCTTCGCTTGAAAATTATTAAGGAATTACATGGCGAGGGACATGTTGGTCGTGATCGCACTATACAGTTGGTGCAAGCTTCTTATTTCTGGCCTACTATGAGGAAAGAAGTGGAGCATTATGTCAAGCGGTTGTCGATTTGCCAAGTTTCAAAGGGTACAGCTACTAATGCAGGACTCTATATGCCTTTACCAGTTCCTTTGCAGCCATGGGTTGATATCAGCATGGATTTTGTGTTGGGGTTACCTCGTACTCAAAGGGGTAATGATTCAATATTTGTTGTTGTTGATCGTTTCTCTAAAATGGTACACTTTATTGCATGCAAGAAGACAACAGATGCAGTTAATGTGGCCCAACTTTTCTTTCGCGATGTATATCGTTTACATGGTTTGCCTTCATCTATTGTTTCCGATCGTGACACTCGGTTTCTAAGTCATTTTTGGCGTAGTTTGTGGAAGATGGTGAATACTCAACTCAATTTTAGTAGTGCTTATCATCCCCAAACTGATGGGCAGACTGAAGTTGTTAACCGGTCTCTTGGAAATCTGTTGAGGTGCTTAGTAGGTGATCATGTGAAGTCATGGGATCAGAAGTTATGTCAAGCTGAGTTTGCTCATAATCATGCGTTAATCGGAGACCGGGTTTAGTCCGTTCCAGGTGGTTTATTCTGCTCAACCACGTGGTCCTCTTGATTTAATGTCTCTTCCTATTTCTGGTTCTATTCCAAAAAAAGTGCAGGATTTTGTTGAAGGGTTACATGAAGTTCATAAAGCTGTTCATGACAACTTGGTTCGAGCTAACTCAAAGTACAAGCAAGATGCTGATCAAAAGAGGAGGCATGTGGATTTTGAAGTAGGTGACTTTGTATGGGCTGTTTTAACTAAGGATCGTTTCTCGGTTGGTGAGTATAATAAATTGTCCGCTAAGAAAATTGGCCCATTGGAAATTGTTGACAAAATTAACTCCAATGCTTACCGTTTGAAATTACCGAGCCATATACGATGTTCAGATGTGTTTAATGTGAAACACTTGTTGCCTTACTATGGTGATTCTTCTGATGATGATCTTGCTGTGAATTCGAGGACGAATTTTGTCTACCCAGGGGGGAATGATGTGGGCCCAAGTGTTGATGAGCAGGCTATGATGTTTTTGGAGGCCCAAGATCGTGTGACAAAAGGGGCCTCACTAAAATGGGCATAACTTGGGCTACGGAGCTCCGTTTTAGGCGAATTACCAGTCAAATCGAAGCTTGGAACGAGGAGCTCATGATGGGAAACTGACTTCATCGGTTTCCAGAACTTCCGAGCCCCGAAACACTCTATTTTATGAGTTATTTGCATTTTAGTGTTTTTTCGGGTCTTTTTTGGACTTTGTTTTTGTAATAACTTTCGGCCCGTTTGTCTTTTAAGGCCCGTTTCTGTTTTGTAGTCCTATTTAATAGTTCCTTTGTAATGTGGGACAATCAGTTCCAAGAAATATGAAAAGTCTATTTTTGGCAGCTTTTTGCTAAGAATTATCCTAGTAATCGGTATTCAGTGAATCAACGATTATTGGAAGAGTTGTTCCTGGCATTCGTGTGAATCAACAGGATCAATTTGTGTTATCTTGTTTTAGTACTACATCAAAGTGTCTGAGAGAATAGTTTCATAAAAGTTTCTCAGTAGCATGGTCATTCAATGTCTTGCTTTAATCATCCTTTGTTATAGATACCGTTAAACCATGGATTATGGATCTCAAATCATTCCATATAGTTTAACCATTTAGAATCTCGTTATAGATTTTAATTCAGATATACCAAATGTAATCAAGAATCATCTTGCATTACCCTTTTGGTCTGGCCAGAGAGTTATCTGATTAAATTTGGAGAGGTGCGATGGTATCTTTCTGCACATATCAAGTGGAGTAACAAATCCTTTATTGACTACAAGTGTTGTGGATGCTGCTTTACATCACTCCGAAATATAGCCTTTATAACTACCTTATTCAGATAGCGTTTTGCGTATACTTACAAAAATGATATCCACACATAACAGAACTTGCTTGTATCTCAAGTCTAAGGATGAAGATAACAAACCATTTTCAATATTTTACTTATGACAAGGATTCAAAGGTAAATGTTTGAAAGTTGGGGAATTCAATATGCATCTCTAGTGAATACATATGAGTTTGGCGGGAACAATCCACATTCTCGTTAGAATATAACCAACACTCATATTTGCCTTACATAACAATATTCCCATATTGTTAACCGACAATGGACATATTTAGAATAATAAAATTATTCAAGGATTAAACATGCAAATATAAGATAACAATTATTATATGAATGAATAACAAATACCAAGTATCTTTATAATAAAGTAAAAATTGTCTTTCAATCATAATTATCCAAATACTAAAAACAGATATGCATGAAACTCATTTAGTAAGTTGAAGTCTAATGTTTCCAACATTCTCAACCTTTCATTTACAAGAAAAACTAAATAGTCATCTGAGTAAACTTTCCGAATACTAGTTTCAAATTTCACATATAGTGAGTGATTTGAAATATAAGATGAGTGTCTTATCTCATACGCTCATACTATTGCAAGAATCATAGTATGGAGATGTCGCCCTACCTTGCATGAGGTATTAAAAATCAACGACATACTGACAGTCATCTTTACAGTTTCTAAAAGTGTAAAGTATTCTCATTCTTTAATGTGTAATGCAACAATGCTCTATGTCGAGCATAACTAGTTAGCAGATTTATCATAAAAGATGAAATCCTACTACAACTAGTATTAATAATCCTCTAGCATCATTTGTACTTATACAACACTATGCTTTATAATTCATAAACATTTATAAAAACAATAATCTAAACACTCTCAATTAGATATTGTTGTTGTCAGCTTATTTTGTTCTTGTACAAAAGCAACAACTAGTCTTATACATAATATAATATATATACATGATAAACCCTTAGTTTAAAAACATAAGGTTTCCATCCATGTAAATTATTCCAAGTGAAATATACGATTTTAAGACTTGCTCAAATGATATATTGCGTTTTTGTCAGACTTACTTTTCCGCATTTGTTTATTCCAGATAAATATTTATTCCAAGGTTGTTTGTTTTATTCCCTAAATTCCAAATGAAGTTTCATTCCAAGCTTAAGGATCAATATCTAGCTTAAATAGAATGATATATTCAACATGTAAATTTTAAGGAAAAATGCATTGCTCCCACTCAATGTCAGATGTACTCAAGAAATATCTTAATTCAATCAGATTCATATTGTAATTAGATTCAAGATTTCAGCTCTTAGATGCATTATCTAATCCAAAAACGGATTGCTCAAATTTTGTATACTATATAAAGATAATATAAATTCATAACCCTTTTGATTACACACCGTCCCCGCAAAAAGGTAATCATAAAGAAAGAGTTATAAAATCTAATTGTCATATTCAACCTACAAATCACATGTATGACAATTAAATATCTTTATATTATTAATGCGTGTATATATAAGAAAATTTAATCACAATCAATTGCTTAAGTATGATTAAAAACTTCTTATAAAATGCCATGTATTAACATGTATACAATTTTATCCTTGTGAGTCATTCTTCAAAAGAAACTCATTCCAACCTCATAGGTTAACTGTTAGGCGAAATAACAATCAAGCTCAAAACTCGATTTGGGTTTTAAGGACTGCATCTTGTCATTCATAGTTCTAAAATATTTATCAGATTCCAGATGTGATAATGTATTTTAGTAGTTAGCTGATTTACAATAATCTCCTAACTTATATCCCTCAACATTGATATTAAAAATATCACTTCAAGTGATGAGGCATCCTTGCGGATTTATGAATGAGAGTAATCATTATACTTCGGTCAACATTTTCATGTTTAACCTTAGTATGACATTAATAAGTGGATTTTAAAATGTTAAGTATTTTTTTCTCAAAAACTTTGAGATATGTATATACTCCCACTTACTTTTGTAAGTAGAGACAATTCTCTAAATACTAAGTATTTAAGCAACAATAAATTGTTCTTTATGGAGAACCAAAAAATACATTTTAAGTTCTCATCCAAGATTTGTTAATAAAATGCTTCATAAGATTTTAACAAATTCAGAACTTAAATCAAGACATAATGGAATTCCTTCCAACAACCCAAATTAGGGTTTATAGAAATTTAGTATCACTCTTTAACCAAAAGTTCTAAAAATATTTTTGCGTTTCGTTAAGCTAGGAAGAACACCAAAACTACAATCTTCAATCTAGGAAGTGTAGAATAATCAAAAATCCAAAAGGGTTTATGATTCAATTGGTTTGAGTGGTAAAACCTCAAATCCCTAATGAATTAGGGTTTTCAGTTATGGGTTGTCTTGAATACCTTCTAGGTTTGAACTCTATTAAATGTATCCATGACACACGCAATTTCTAACCTTGATCTGTTTTGGAGGTGGAGTAATTAAAGCTATCAGGAACCAAAAAATATGAATAAGGTTTGATCCAACACATTAGACATACCATAATGAAGTGGTATCCTATGAGTTATTAGAATTGTGAAACTATATCAGAATTCTATAGATAACTTAATTCTATTTGGACCAAATACTTGTCAATTGGGTCGAGCCAAATTGCATATAAAGTATTTACGAACCAAGTGCATGCAATAATGTATATTCATTGAACAATACAAGAAACTTATGTTCACGTGTTCACAAGAAGACATAATTGTTCAAGGATTATATGTTCATGTGTTAACAAGAAAAGAGAACATTTCAATAATACATTATAAGTCTTTGAATAATTCAAAGGCCTTATGTTTATGTGTTAACTAGAAGACATAACACTTTTACTATATATACTTTATGTTATAAGTCATTGATTAATTCAAGGACTTTATAATTATGTCTTAACATGTAAGTATAATTATACTAACAAAGTAATCATAAATGCAAACTCTTGAGTTCTATAGTAATTTCAAGTTAATTTTATACTTCAGAATTATGATCATTATCATATAACTATAATTATTGTGACTAAAACATGTAGTCAAATGTTGAAGTATCTATGCACAATATCATGACATTTGAATGTAGTAGGGCAACAAACATCTAGCATGTTCACGTCCTAGTAGAATCATTATTAGAATGTAGTAGGGCAATAAACATCTCATGTGTTTAAGTCCTAGTAGAATTCTTATTTACATGTAGTAGGGCATTAAACATCTAATGAGTTTAAGTCCTAGTAGAATTATTAGTTTCCTTTACCTTGCGGTCAAGAGATACATATAATATTGTTGTTCCTTGCACACACTTTGAGATTTCTCCCACTTGTGAAAGGTACAACATCATATTATGAAAACAAACAACATGTGATTGATTGTTCAACCAATATGATAATGTCATAGATATCATAAGTAGTTTTAGAACCATAACCTTTAATAAAGAATTGTGGATTATTATTCTATAGATAACACTTCAGGAAGCAACAGCAGGAAGGCAACGTGTTATCTTAGAAAATAAAATGCAATTTTCCTTTAAGCAATGGTTGTTCATATTTGAAAAGTAATGGATTATTTCAAAGCTAGTTTGAAATGATATGGGTGACTAACAGGAAATAAATCCCGTAGCTCCCACTGAAATTGACAACATTACATGAATGATATTTCTGTAATAAAATGCAACTGCTCCCACTGGATTTGTCAACATTGTAAGTGTTACATTTCCAGTAGAAAGCATATAGCAGTTTTATATACTTTTCTATTCTCTTCAAATACTTACGAGTAGCATGTACTTAGGTATTGAACAGAGTATATGAAGTTCTACTTATGCAAACAATGGACTAGCCATTCTTTCATTCAATTAACTTGAATCTTTAGCATGCAATTCCTCCTTTATCGTCTACAAAGCCCCAAGGGTATTTAGCACTTTAGGAATAAATAAGAGTCCAAGAAAATTACCTAGCGAATATCTTAGTAATTTCTTTACTCTTTGCGGTTTAAACTCATACATCGTGACAAGTGCAGGATGTTATTTATTTTGGTAGCTCTAAACACAATGTTTCCAGTTATACAAAATATTCTATCTTTCAATTAACTCTAGACCACAAAAGGGTAATGAAAGATCATAAATGAGTTTTTCTTGTAATCCTATCTTAGTTTGTCAACTAAGGAGAAAAGATAGGTATAAGTCTCACTCTTCTTACTAGGAAAAGAGACTAAGTTTGTTTTTCAAAGAAAAACAAATTTGTTTACGAATTATGTTGCAATAACACAATTAATCAGAACATAAAAAGTTCAATTCTAGTATTTTCGATAATTACATTCTTAAAAGAATTAACTACCCAATTAATTACTAATTAAGACTAAGATCCATCTTGCAACCCCACTTAATTACCATAGGTCTGACCAGTGCATAAAAAATTAGGACAAGAGGTAAGCGACGAGCGTTAATTGCAAAATGCAACTCTTAGATTTATGAGACTGTTTAAGGCATTAGTATCAAGTATAATGTCAAAAGCATGTTTAGTTCTCATCTTATGCCTCGGGTTCAAGGTATGACCAAGCCAACTCGAAATAAGTCGACCAGGTATGAACGTGTAAAAATAACCCGAGGTCTGACCAGTGAGAAATAATTACCATGGGTTGGAAAGGCCCTTAGGTCTTATAGGTGATGAAGAATATAATAAACATAAAGTAAACATATAAACGCAGCGGATTCATCACCAACAACGGATCCATATAGCCATATGATCAATCATTAATAAATGTAACAATTACAACAAATAGTATACCTTTGAAGCGTGAATCCGGATGTAACACACCAAGTACCACACAAATGGTATGAGGAACCAAAAGGACCAATACGGTTGATCCTTTCCTTAAGTGAAACACACTACACTTCAAACAACCACCACTTTGATGCTAGTCTAACCTTGTAACCTTCACCTTGCAAGAGACTACACTAGAATGAGCAAGGAATGAGATCAAAAACCAAAACCCTTAAAAAAGAGAGAAAGTGAGGCATCACTTTTAATAGGAGAGGGATTAGGAGAAGTTAATTGTAACCTTCCAATTAGAATCAATTATCATAATCACTATTAATGATAATTGATATCAAATATACAAGTTACACATTAGCTCCTTGAAAGTCCAAATGCTCCCCTAGAACCCTCTCATGAGGCCGGCCAGACTAAGGCCTTCAATGGGCTTGCCCATTGTTGGCCCGAGTCAAGAAACACAAAGTCTAACTTGATGTTTAATGGCCCGTTATTGATCCCGAGTTTCGAAGGTTGTTTATAACATAAATACGATAAATACATTATATTAAATGGTGTCTAAGTGTATATGTGTGTGACCCCATAGGCTCACATACGTCTAGCCATATAATTATTTATTATGACACGAGCATACTCCAACAGGTCTGACTAGAGAAGTCAATCCAAATGCACGTGTTCATAGTTGGATGGCATAGACTTAAAATTAACAAATAGGTATGCACATATAAATGTGATAAAAGTCGCGTACAAAGAAGCATGCAAAACAACTTTGTAACACTAATTTTAAAAGCTTTTGATAATGACACTGTAGTGATCATCATGGTTCACGGTAGCTCCAATCAAACGCACAGGGAGGCGGTGAGGACCAGTAAGCTGAAGCATAACCTAGACATCCTTTCGGCGCAACTGTGTGCACCTCTTTGAACCCCCTTTTGAGTTTGTTCTAGTGGGTGAGCCGTACATCCCAAGTGTCCATAGCGTCTAGTTTTTAAATTCTTGAAAACATGTTTTATTATATTAGGTCACTTTATTTAACAAAAACGATTTTTCACGAATCAAATAGCAGGTCACAATGAGCATGATATTTAGGCGTGTAAATAAAGACCAATATTAATGTTATGGTTACGATATGTATTATTCCACATTGCATACAATTAGGTGTCAAAGCAAGTAACAATAATGCACATAATGGAATCACAAACATATAAACATAAACATTAATATATAACCACATATTGTTCCGAGTTCTCTTGCGAGTCTTCCCCAAATGGAGAACCATAAGACCGTCACTAGGATACAATACCCAGATCGCCCCATACATCGCAAAAGCAATTGAGTGGGTCTTGTGGCCGGAAAACACATAAAAACGCATGGCAATCTTAATTAACAAGTAATTACGCAATTTTATGTATTTAATAAACAATATGTAATTCTAATTATCATTATAATTCTAATTAACAATTAATTAATTCTAATTAAAATTTAATTCTAATTAGCAAATATTTCTAATTAACATGTAATTCTAATTAACAAGTTAATTTCAATTAGCAAAGTAATTCTAATTAACATGTAATTTAAATTAACAAATTAACTCTAATTATGAATACAATTTAATTTGTGTGTGACTGGTTATTTTTTATTAAAAATTGACAAATATTGCATATAGTTGTCAAAACAAAATAAAATAAATAACTAAAATAGGTTTATGCAGCGTTTTAAACATGTTTATTAATAAGAAACGTGTAACCCATAATCGCAAAAACGAGATGACTCATGATGCCACTGTTGGGATTTTAGAACTAAGTTAACCATTAACTTCTACGAGTACGCAGCGGATATGGATCTAGTAATCGCAATTAGGTTAACACGTAATAATAAAAAATTAATTGATATAACAATTAATTAATAAAAGGGATAAAAGAAAATCTAACCTTTCGTGGCTATTTGAACGCAAGTGTAATGGAAAATTAAAACCATTACGAAACTAAGCATCTAAAATAGATGCCTCTATTAGTATCACACACAAACCCGATAACCGTATACGTTCGATATAGAAAGCTAGTCGAGAACGTAATAAACCAATCAACAATTGACCAACACTTGAATATTACTCAAACAAGAAAACCACCAAATACCTTTGCTAGTTACTGTTCGATAACCAAAACAGCTCAAAATCTACTTTTCCATTGTTACCCGATATCGGACAAACGATGTCCGATATCCGCTGTTGTGTTGTCCGAGAAAGTAAGACAAAACAAACACCCCTCTTGCTGCTGATGCTGCTGTCGACCAGGAGGAGCAAAACCAACAACACAACCCTAACTCTACTTGGATCAAACTAACGATGCAAGCTTAGGAATTAAACAAACCAAAACCAAATCAAAACCTAACCAATTGGAGTACAATTGATATGGTTTCAGAAGATGTAAAAGTGATTTGGTTTCTTAAGGTTTTGGGGTATAATATACGTATCTGGAACTGTCTCAAGGAGTAGGGCACGTTTGGTTTTTATAACAAAACCAACCGCCCCTAGCTTGGGCCATATCTTGGACGACAAGCAGGAAAAAACCCACGCCTTTTGTCCCTTGCTGTTTTGCCCGATCAGTGAACAGACAAGGCCCAAGGCTTGTTCACATTTGACCCATGTTCAATCCATAACAGCCCATGGATCATATATTGGATCGGGTCAAGTAGTACGCATAATATGGGTATAATATATTCAAGTTGTATTTACGTTCAACACGTATACTCGTGTCTATCGTGTGTGCCCCCATAGGCTCACGCACTCTTAGCCGTAACATAAATTGTAACTACAAGTGTTTCTTAAATATTGAATGACATAAATATTTAAAATAAAGTAGTCTTTGTTATCATCTTGACACATGTTCTTAATAGGGCAATCATACATATATAAATGTATACTTCCTATTAGAACGTTATTCTCTTACTTTACAGTCAAGAGAATTCTTTTAAATCATGTTAATATGTGTTGTACCTTGCACACAATAAGATTTCTCCCACTTGTGCATGGAACAACATCATGTAGCATATAAACAACACGATACACGTTCGTTTATTTGATTAATATGATTTGTGTCATAGATATAACAAGTAGATGTAGAACTATATTGTTTAGTAAGGAAACGTACACGACTATCCTTAAAGACATAAGTGTCTACAATTGGAAAGTAATTATCTTTGAAGATAATCTGGGTTACTACACAGGAATAAGGCTTGTAGCTCCCACTGAATTAGAAATCATTAAAACAACTTCTTATTCAGGAATGCAACACAAATGCTCCCACTGAATCTGACAACATTGTAAGTGTTGCATAACAAGTGAAAACAACTTGCTTGCTTTTTACTTTCCTACACCTTTGAAGAACCATACGTAATCATTACTAAGGTACTAAAAGGTGTATTCTACTATATGAATGATAGGTTATCCATCAATGTTATTAACTCGAAAAATTGGGTATGCAATTTCTTCCTCAACAGGCCTACCATCCCCATACTGGTATGTAGTACCTTTAAAGGCTAAAGCAAAACAACTAGATAAAAATATGCTAGTTTGCCTTTTACCAATTCTTGCGGTAATTAGTCTAGCTTCTAATCTAGTAACTCATATACATGTTTTCCAGTTAACCAACATTCATGTTGTTACAAAGGATTCATTCACCAAATGAGGGTAATGAAATCTTTATGGAAAATAAGATGTGAAATTCATTGCTAAGAGTTACATTAGAATTTAGACAATTCAAATGTTCCTATTATACCTTTCTCATTCATGAAAAGGAATAGGATTGAGTCTCATGCTTCTCTCATGGAAAAGAGACTTCGTTTGTCTTATCAGTAAATTATTCTCGATCAAACATTTGTTTGAATGCTAGAATTGATCAATTTACTAATCAAAGACTAAACCACGTTTACGGTTAAATGTTGCATTTATACATTCAAAAGAATTACAAAATTCAATTTTAGTATTTTCGATAATTAACCTTTTCAATAAACAATTAAATACCCAAGGTTCATATTCATATAGATTATTGAATTAGAGAAAATTAGCTTGTTTGTCAAATACAACTTGGGCTGAAATGCTTTAATGGGTATTCGATTTAAAAAAATTAAATATAACTACTTATATAAATACTCACATGTATCAATTATACAGCGCAATATATAATTATAAAAGTAAATTAAGTTCTATTGATATAATCTTAGTTATCATTACTAAATATAAAATATGTTTGCAATGTTTGGGTTGATCCATAAGTGTTTCAATAAACAAGTCTGCCAAGTAGCAAAATACACAATAACTTGTTTAGGATATTGCAACAAGCTACATCAAACTTGTACGTTATGTATGAAATACGCTCATAATTCAGTACATCACTTATGTAACATATATAATCTACTCATAAGATCGACACAAGTGCTCAATTAAACAGTTGTTGAGTTGCGAGAACCAAAAAAATGGAAAAAAATACTAGATATGTATTGCACGACATAATCTAACTCCACAAAGTTTCAATTACAGCGAACGTTCCTTTGAGAGTGTTTGGAAATGAACAACGAATCGCTCCTACTTGTTTGATGAAATGAAGCAGAAGAAAACGAATATTTGAAAGAAGTTATCGTTGCTCCGTCCTCATTCATAAAAACTTCATTCTCATCTTCAGTTATTGTCTCCAAGGTGTTTGTTTTCTGTTGTCTAGTCACACTGATGTACTGTGGTGGGGCTACCTCGCTTACAAACCTTGATATCCTTGAGTTTGCCATTTACTTAGGGAGAAAAGAGTGAGAGAATACGTCCCCGTGTGCTTATGTTAAGCTACGAAGGTGTAGATGATATTAAGGCAAAAGAAGAATAAAAAATGTAGTATATTTATAAGGAACTTTAAGCATGCGTAATTAAAGAATGGAAGTTTGACAATATTTCCATTTAGGGGAATAGTTGTTTGCACCTAATAAACTAGTTCTAATACCCGTGCACGCACATGTTTTGACAAAAAAAAATTATTTTGTATTAATATAAAATATTGTGTCTTTAAAGGTAATTGCATATAATTATATAGTTATAAGTGTCGTGCACGCACGAAGTTTACACATAAATCAAATTTATTTTAACATTTTAGTTCAGTATATATATATATATATACATATGAGAATTTGCACATGAAAATTGTGATATAAGTACAACTAATACATATGCACGAGTTTTTCATCATGCATTAATATCTATTAGTATTTGGTAAAATATTTGTAAAAATTTCTGTTAGGTAACTCAAGATTTAATTTTATTTAGCTGACAAAGATGTTGATGTTGTTATTTAAATTTCACTACTGATATTATATTGTACACATGATGCAAGTTTAATAGTACATAATAAGCGTTGATAAGTGATTGTGAGTTCAAGTTTTGTAGAAAACAAATGTGATACAAGAATGTATAACTCGATCAGATGTGGAGTATAAGTGTTAATTTTCTTATACAAAATTTGTGTAGAAAAATCGTTTTCTCCTAACTTTACTTTATGACCAAACTTGGTACCAATTATTTGGCATGTAAGTCCATATGTATTATTAGTTTTCTGAATGTCGCATCCTATATCCCCTTATTTTCAACGTGTCCGAGATGTATGCAAATATTTTGTGGTCTAAAAGTTGTTTCGAAGGAACTCTAGAGGGTTCGTAGCAAGATGCACATAGAAGGTAACTCGTTATGGCTCATATTGTGTCACTTGTCTTGATCTTAAGAGTCGCTATTGACGTTAACTCTCTCGCCGACTCTTACTTTATGTATTAAATGCATTTCAATACATTCATGAAGATAAGCATCTTGACATTTCAAACGGAAGATGGTATGTAAATCCCATTTATGATATGATTTTTGTTGGCATCGAAAATTCCTTTTTTGCACTTTTTAGTTTATAAGCTAGTGCATCATGTGAAAGATCTTGCGTTGATATTTGACGTAACACACCAACAATGACTAAACTAGCTACATGGTACGTTAAACCCTTTTGTGGCGTCTGGGTAAATATAATAAGAATTTTACCTAATGACTTGCAGTCTAATAGATCCCATTTTTTGTGAGAATGCTTTTTCAATCAAATGATTGTTGGTTCAAGTAATATCTAACACACACTACAACAAAAACCGCTTTTTGTGACTACAAAAGTGGTCGCTAGAAGCACTACATGTAGCCGCTATAAACCTGTTGCGACTACATGTAATCTCAAAACCTGCCATCTCTTATACCTCGTTGCTATAGGTTTGTAGTGACTACCGTCTTCGTTTCTAGCGACTACTATTTGTTGACTTTGACTTTCTGAAGTTTGACCAAAATACTAAACGACACATTTTGTAGTGACTATTTTTGTAGTCGCTATATGTTTTTTTCATTTTTCCCTCTGTTCTTTCAGCGACTACCTTTAGTGACTACTTTTAGCGACTACTTATAACGACACAGATTAGTTGACTTTTTGACCGTACTTTTAGCGACTAATTTTTGTGACTACATGTAGTCGCTAGAAGGTTCTGCACATAATGTAACAATTACCTTTAGCGACTACATGTAGTCGCTACAGGTACCTGCTGCACAAACCAATGCAGGCTGTTCCTAGCTATTTTACCAGGTCATTCCGATTTGGCGCCAAAAGTAACATTTTTTGACTTTGACTAAAATTTTTTCGTGTCGAAACCTCTTGCGACTACATGTAGTCGCAACAAGTGATAGTCAAAGCAAAATAATTTGCGGACTCGTAATTTGTCTTCTATTGTATCTGTAGCGACTACACGTAGTCACTACAGATTAAAATGTAGTCGCTACAAGTTTGGGTCAAAGACGGGACTAAGAAAATGGGATTTTTGTCGTTTTGTGCGCCTATTGCGACTATATCTATAGTCGCTAAAAATTTGGCGTCCCCAAAGCCCAAAATTGGCGTAGTGACATATGAGATAACTTTATGGACATATGAGATAACTTTATGGTATAGAAGAAAATTTACTTCTCCCAACTTATCATTGATATTTCGTGTCACTGAAAAAATGAAACGCTGTAATTTAGTGACATCTGTATACATGGCTAACAACTCTTACCTTGTGACAGGTATACCGTAACTAGTTCCTCCGAAATAAGTGACCACTTCTGTTGGAAAATTTAGTGCACTTGTGGGATTAGTTCACACCTTGTAATGGGTTAGGAGGTATGGAGTGTACACCCATAAGGTCCATGAACACCCTGACTCTTGTAGTGGTTTGTATTGGTAGTTCTGGTAGAAAGTACTGTTTGTGGAAAGTACTGCTTGTGGTTTCCACTGATAATCAGTGTTTCCACTGAAGTAGTGTATCCACTGATAGCATTATGAAAGTACTGCTAGTGTGAAAGTACTGCTAATTGTATGAAAGTACTGCTAGTGTTAAAGTACTGCTAGTGTTAAAGTACTGCTAAATGGCAGTTACAACTGCTTAATGACCACGTTTAATTGGTCATGTAACCACTAACGGCTATAATGGAGATAATTATGAGGTTATTAATGGGCCGATTAATACTCATAATTCCATTTGACTAGCTAAGAGTAACCTCCTATAAATAGGAGATCTGATTATGCATGAAAAATACACAAAAAACGATTAACACTTATAAGCGCAAGGGTTATTGAATTGTGCCTAATTCTATAACTGCATTTGGTCTTATCCCAAGTAGATATTCGTGTAACCCAGGCATCAGGGTCGAATAGTTTACTTTGGAAAGTGATCACACGATTCCAAGTGATATCCGGTAACCACCTAGTGGTATTGTTGCTTGCTACTGATTATCTAACCCTGTTCTGGGATCTACACACCAACAATCAAAGTAAACTATTTTGTGATAATCAATGGCAACTGCTGCAATGAAACACATGGCTTCAAACTTTGCCAAGCTTGATAAGTTTGAAGGGGTGGACTTTAGGAGGTGGCAGAAGAAGATGCACTTCTTGCTGTCAAGCATGAGTGTGGTGTATGTGCTAACTACACCTATTCCTGATGATTGTGATGATGCTACTGTGGAGCAGATCAGGAGGAGGAGCAAATGGGAGAATGATGACTACATATGCAGAGGTCTTATTCTCAATGGTATGTCTGATTATCTGTTTGATATTTATCAAAACTTTGAATCTTCCAAAGAACTGTGGAATTCCTTGGATGCCAAATATATGGCTGAGGATGCATCAAGTAAGAAGTTTCTTGTTAGTAATTTCACAAATTACAAAATGACTGATTCAAGACCAGTCATGGAATAATACAATGAACTTCTTGGAATACTTGGAAAGTTTACACAACACAACATGAACATGGATGAGGCCATTAAAGTCTCATGTGTCATTGACAAACTCCTTCCTTCTTGGAAAGATTTCAAGCATACCTTGAAACATAAGAAAGAGGAGTTAACTCTGGTTGAGTTGGGCAGTCATCTGTGCATTGAGGAATCTCTCAAGATGCAGGATAAGACAAGCCAAAGAGCAGCAATGCTGCTGGTGCATCTGTTGTCAATATGGTGGAGCATAACAACTCTACTAGGTACAATGACAACAAAGGCAAACGCAAATTTCATGATAACACAAGAGCATATCCTAACAAGAAGGCAACACCTACTTGTTGGAAATGTGGCAAAACTGGTCACATTAAAAGGGACTGCAAGGGTGTTAAAGTTGGTGGTAAAGCCAATGGATCAGGCACTAATGGTTCAGGGAGTGGTGGTTCAACCAACTCACTGAAAGGTCAAAATATGTTTAATAAGTCTTTTCAGATTTATTATGTTACATATGTATCTGAATCTTTTTATGTGCAGGATGATGATATTGCGTGGTGGGTTGACTCTGGTGCAACAGTTCATGTGTGTAAAGATAGAAGCTGGTTCAAGACTTATGAGTCACTGAATGATGGTTCTATTCTTCACATGGGAAATGAGTCAACAGCCTTGGTGCATGGTCATGGTTGTGTAGATCTTAATTTTAGTTCTGGAAAGATTGTAACTTTGTTTAATGTTATTCATGTTCCTGATATAAGGAAAAACTTGGTTTCAAGTAGTGTTTTGAATAATTATGGATATAAACAAGTTATTGAATATGATAAATTTGTCTTTTCTAAATGTGGTGTTTTTATTGGTTTTGGTTATTTATGTAATCAAATGTCCAGGCTTAATATTTCCACTGATAGTGCATTTATTTCCACTGATAGTGTAAATTCAGCCTGTGTGACCACCACTGACCAGACTGTCTCTACCCTGTGGCATGCTAGACTTGGTCATGTTCATTATAAAAGGTTGCAAGATATGTCTAAGGATGGGTTGATCCCAGCCTTTGACATGGACACTGAAAAGTGTAAAACTTGCATGTTGACCAAGATTACCAAGAAACCTTTTCAGGGTGTTAGTCGTGAGACTAATCTCTTGGAGCTTATTCACAGTGATCTGTGTGATTTGAATGCCACTCCCTCTTTGGGGAACAAGAAGTACTTTGTGACATTTATTGATGATGCTTCTAGGTTTTGTTATGTTTATTTGTTACATTCCAAGGATGAAGCATTAGATAAATTCAAAGTGTTTAAAACTGAATTTGAATTACAACTTGGGTCTTTGATCAAAAGATTAAGGACTGATAGGGGAGGTGAGTACATGAATACTCTGTATTTTCAGTCTGTTGGTATAATCCATGGAACGACTGCCCCTTATACTCCTCAGCAAAATGGTATTTCTGAAAGGAAAAACAGGTGCGAAGGAGATGGTTAATTCCATGTTGTCCTATTCAGGACTGAGTCAAGGGTTTCGGGGTGAAGCTATGTTAACAGCTTGCTATTTATTAAATAGGGTTCCCAACAAAAGGAACAAGGTTATCCCTTATGAACTCTGGACGAAAAAGAAACCCAACCTGAACTATCTCAGGGTTTGAGGTTGTAGGGCTGTTGTAAGACTCCCTGATCCAAAGCAAAAGACTTTGGGTGAAAGAGGCATTGATTGCATCTTTGTTGGATATGCTGAGCATTCCAAGGCTTATAGGTTCTATGTTATTGAACCTAATGAATATGTTTCAGTTAACTCTATAATTGAATCAAGGGATGCAACTTTTGATGAGAATAGATTCTCATAAGTCCCTAGACCAAGTCAGAGGATTCCTAATGGAACTCATGACACTGGTGTATCAGAGGTCCCTGATGATGAACCATCAGTGGTCCCCGATGAGGTTGTGGTTCAACAACCTGAACCTGTGCTCAGGAAGAGCAAAAGGGTCCGGAATCCAAAGTCATTTGGACCTGAGTTTCAACTATACTTAGTTGAAGGAACAAGGGATGAGGTCTCAGACAAATACTCCTATTGCTTCATTGTTGAGGATGATCCCAAGACATTTGAAGAAGCAATGAAGTCCTAGGATATTGCTTTCTGGAAAGAAGCAATAAATGATGAGATGGATTCCATCATGGGGAACAACACTTGGGTGTTAGTTGATCTACCTCCTGGTTGCAAACCTCTAGGTTGCAAATGGATTTTCAAAAGGAAAATGAAGGTAGATGGAACTATTGAAAAGTTCAAGGCTAGATTAGTTATTCAGGGCTTTAAACAAAAGTCAGGGATAGACTATTTTGATACTTATGCCCCTGTGGCTCGTATCAGTACCATAAGACTGCTGATTGCTATGACATCTATTCACAATTTGATTATTCATCAGATGGATGTGAAGACAGCTTTCTTGAATGGTGAATTGGATGAGGAGGTTTATATGAACCAACCTCAGGGCTTCATCATGCCTGGCAATGAAAACAAGGTGTGTAAACTGATTAAGTCTATTTATGGACTTAAGCAGGCACCTAAGAAATGGCATCAAAAATTTGATGAAGTGGTTTTGTCCAGTGGTTATATTCTTAACCAAGCTGACAAATGTGTATATAGCAAATTTGATGAATCTTGTAAAGGAGTCATCATTTGTCTATATGTTGATGACATGTTGATCTTTGGCACTGACCAAAATCAGGTTAACTTGACAAAGGATTTTTTTTCATCAAGGTTCTCCATGAAGGACATGGGGGAGGCTGATGTTATCCTTGGTATAAGGATTAAACATGAAAGTAAAAGAATTTCTATCTCTCAGTCTCATTATATTGAGAAGGTGCTGAGGAAAATCAATTACTTTGATTGTACTCCAGTGAGTACACCTATGGATACTTGTGAGAAGCTGATGCCTAATCATGGCAAAGCTGTATCTCAACTTGAGTATTCTAGGGTGATTGGCTTCCTGATGTATGCCATGACTTGTACAAGGCCTGATATTGGTTTTGTAGTGGGAAAATTGAGCAGATATACTAGTAATCCTAGTGCTCATCACTGGCAAGCAGTTCAGAGGGTACTGAAGTATTTGAAGAGAACTATGGATTATAGTCTCTCATATACTGGTTACCCATCAGTGTTGGAAGGATACACCGATGCAAGTTGGATCAGTAACACTGAAGACAATTCGTCTACCAGTGGTCGGGTATTCCTACTTGGTGGAGGTGCAATTTCTTGGGCATCCAAGAAACAAACTTGCATCACCAGTTCAACAATGGAATCTGAGTTTGTGGCTTTAGCAGTGCTGGAAAAGAAGTTGAATGGTTGAAAAACTTGCTTCTTGAGATTCCATTGTGGCCTAAACCTATAGCACCTATTTCTATCCGGTGTGATAGTGCAGCTACATTGGCTAAGGCTTATATACAAATGTACAATGGTAAGTCTAGACACTTAGGTGTCAGACATAGCATGATTCGTGAGCTTATCATGAATGGGGTGGTATCTATAGAGTTTGTTAGATCTCAACAGAACTTAGGTGATCACTTGACGAAGGGTCTGGCTAGAGACTTGGTTATAAAGTCTGCTAAAGGGATGGGTTTAAGTCCAACTTAGTCACTGAATGCTAGGACACCCAACTCCCTCCTGAGGAAACTTGGGAGCTGAGTTCAATGTGGAAAGCTGAACATTCAGTGGACTAGAGCACATGTTTTATTTACATCCCAAGGTTGTGCTCAGAACCTGCTGAAAGGAGGATGAAGTCTTCACTTCTCAATGGTTAATTTTCTTTGAAAAAGTGCTTGGCTGAAGCATGAATAAAGAGGAACCACCTATGTAAATGTTGAAGTTTTGCCGCTTCAGGAAGCTTTGGACTTTTAGCTTTTACAGCATTTATGAATTTGGATATGGACACATGGCTAGTATAGTGTCAGGAGCTAATAAGTGTTTGAAAACTTGTGTGTATTTTATCTTCAGGTATTCAAATGGGTTGAAGGGTTCAATTCTTAGAACACCCTGATTCTCGAATATTTGAAACGTGTAATTTACTAAGATGAAAATTCAATCCTCAGGACATTTTCGTTTATGCACATGTTTTGCTTGTTGTTTATTTTTCATGCAAAGGAAGTGAACTAAATTTGGGGAGGATTGTTGGAAAATTTAGGGCACTTGTGGGATTAGTTCACACCTTGTAATGGGTTAGGAGGTACGGAGTGTACACCCATAAGGTCCATGAACACCCTGACTCTTGTAGTGGTTTGTATTGGTAGTGCTGGTAGAAAGTACTGTTTGTGGAAAGTACTGCTAGTGGAAAGTACTGCTTGTGGTTTCCACTGATAAGCAGTGTTTCCACTGATAAGCAGTGTTTCCACTGAAGCAGTGTATCCACTGATAGCACTATGAAAGTACTGCTAGTGTGAAAGTACTGCTAATGGTATGAAAGTACTGCTAGTGTTAAAGTACTGCTAAATGGCAGTTACAACTGCTTAATGACCACGTTTAATTGGTCATGTAACCACTAACGGCTATAATGGGGATAATTATGAGGCTATTAATGGGCCGATTAATACTCATAATTCCATTTGACTAGCTAAGAGTAACCTCCTATAAATAGGAGATCTGATTATGCATGAAAAATACACAGAAAACGATTAACACTTATAAGCGCAAGGGTTATTGAATTGTGCCTAATTCTATAACTGCATTTGGTCTTATCCCAAGTATATATTCGTGTAACCCAGGCATTAGGGTCGAATAGTTTACTTTGGAAAGTGATCACACGATTTCAAGTGATATCCGGTAACCACCTAGTGGTATTGTTGCTTGCTACTGATTATCTAACCCTGTTCTGGGATCTACACACCAACAACTTCCAGTCTCTAACTAAAGATTTTTTAGCCAGTTTGAGTATTTAACACAATTACTGAACAAACAAATTATGTATCCATACAATCTTCATCAAGTTTCTTGTTCTTTCTTTAACGATGTCCTCCTATCCAAGGCAGAATTCCTAGTCCTTTCGAGATACAATGGACGACATGCAATATCTATTTGACTATTTGTTTTCTCTTTATCGTTTTCAGTTTTGTGCATGAACTTTGTTTTATCTGGTTTGAGTTTACGTCCATAGCTTTCTGGCTCTTAAGAAAACGTTTCTAGACAACCATAGACGAAACTTGAACATTTTTTTTGAGGGGGCCGAATTTATTTTGGGAGGGCCGAATCGGAGATTTGTTTGTAACCTCAATTAAATTACCCCTAAAACCTATAATTTTTACACCACGTGTCGCAAATTTTGGGGGGGCCGTGGCCCCCTCGGGTCTCTATGAAGGTCCGTCCTTGTAGACAACTAAAGCAAATACTGCGAGATAAATATATGAAATATTTTCAAATTGGTGCTCTCTTTAGTTGACATACTTTCTATATTCCTCCGATCATTGGTTACAAAAACAAAACGTCATTTATCACTCTGGAAAACACGTGATTCCTTGATCACAACCCATGGAAACACCAGGACCAAGTCATCAGTCGTGTTTACCCCGTTATCAAAATCAGAAAAGTACCATCACCGTGTAAAAAAGGGCATACTTAAAAAGAAGGTGTGTAGACATTAAATTCATTCATTCCATAAAGCACAATTTTGGATTTGTATGAGGTATGCAGTGCCGGCCCATTTTTGTCTAAGCTGAGTCACTAGAATTTAAATAAAAAAGCAAGCACCTTATTACTACAAGATCAAGATGATATGTAGTTTTCGACTTAGACATATAAAAGGAAATTCCTTTATGACTGACACAAGTTAATTAAGAAGATATAAGTTAAAATACATGTTTAGCTCTTAGGGTATTCACTGTGATAGTTTCATCAAAAAGAAAATGATTTGCACAATATCACTTTTTATTGGCACACTCTAGTGCGTGCATCAGACAATTGTACTTTAAGTATAACCTGATTTAACTGTTTGTATATTAGAGTGTCCCAATAAAAATTGAAAGTGTACAAATCACTTCTCTCGTCAAAAGGTCTAAAACCTATATAAAACTTTATCTTTCATTTTAATTATAGTGATTATTTGTTTTATATACATGTGGCATGAAGAGGTTCATACTCTTGAGCCTATTCTAATTTAATTCATGTGTTATTATGAATCATTTGAGGACTTGTAAAAGGTTTATGCATAGTGTCGGAAATCGTGGTTACCAAAAAAAAAAAAGGTTTATGCATATTGAACATAGGTTTATAACATCAAAAGGTTTATACGTTAATGATTATGCAAACTTATAGACTTATATAAAGCTTTACTATTATTAATGCTCTTAATGGCAAAAGGCTTGTGACTCTCATCTTAAAATGTGAAGATGTCTCAAGTTCAATTAAGGCAAAGTGCAAACAACTTTGAAGTGCGCACACCAACTTCCCAAAAAAAATACGAATTTACTTCGATTTGACTAGTGTGACGGTGAATTCAAACTCAAAGGATAAGCCGGTGAAAATGAAAACCGTGGTTACCTAAAAAATTATAAATTTAAAAGTTGAACATGTTAAAAGCTACTCGTATTTTATTTGTAAAGCTTAAGTTTTTATAACATGTATGAATTATTTTTATTTTATCCACTTGAAAATGAATCTAATTTACTAGCAAAAGCATATACGTTGTGACTTATATATTGAAGTAGATTTAACTTTTTGAAAATGCAAAATTTGATAAAGGAAACAACACTTGCCGAAACAATAGTTAAAGATGACGCATCATTACGTATTTATGACGACACAATAGCTATAGGTGGTTATTTATCTTGTAAATAAATGAATATAGGTGGTTATTTATCTGTTTTGAGCCCTATAAAAATGATCAAGAACAATAGTGAAATGTTCATATATCCATCTCATCCTGTGGTCTATCCTCTCCTCAAACATGGCAACAAGGCTTTTCTTTGCTTCAGTGCCTAAATCCAACCCCACCACCAAACAAACACAACACCGGACTCCCTTCTCTGCTGTAGCAACATCTCGTGTTTTGCATATCTCGAGACTCCAAGCTTCGAGGATCCTAGAAACAATCAACGAAGAAGAAACCAATGTCAGTAATGAAGGCATGAAAGAAGTTGCAGCTTCTTTATTGATGTCCAACAGGTTGACATGCTTAGGTCAAATGCCAAAAAACATGTCCACGAATTTTGACAAGTTCCAGTGTGCTCAAATAAGTAATTAGTATTTCTTTACTATTGTTTAGTGACTGATCAAGTGAGTCAGTAGAGATAATAAAGTCTTTTATGGGAACTTTTTGAGGTGGTGTCGTCGGGTTTAGCTTCTAGCTTCATGTCTTCACTCCTTTGTATTTTGGATGATCTTCCTTGAAACTTCTGGTTTGAGGGATCTAATAATATATTTTTATGCTACTTACCCTCTTCTTGAGGTTATTGTATTAATTGTCAGACTGCTAATTTCACTTAATTAGCGAAATTACTGTTAAACCCACAGTGTAAATTAAAATTTGATCGAAGTTTCTTGTTGTAAAAACGATCATTCTCAGGATTTATAAGTGATTTATGTGGCAATACTTCATTAATCATAATCTTGTGACGATTATTTTATTCGGTCATGTAATTTTCATGTTACTGAATTAGCCCCACCGAATAAAAGCTTTAAAGGTTAAGCCATAAGCACCATACATTCATCTATCAGTTCAGTGGTTTAGATGTGTGCCTTTGGGCTTTGAATGATGTTTTTACGTTTAGTTTTCACTAAAGCACCCTGATCTAAGTTAAGTCCCAAAAGAAAGTACGTGAATGGCTTGTGTCTAATATTTGTTGAAACTAACACAGAAGAACTAGGTTATACATAACTGGAGTTTAATTTGAGAGGTACTTACTTTACATCAATTTTGGTTACTATTGATATCCAGCTATTTTACCGACTAGCTTTATTTTAATTTGAACGGCATAAGATATTAACACTAGCAAGAAGCTAGAATAAAGAGTTATTACAGATCGAATTGTTACAAGCTAAAATATGATTGAATATATCCAATCCAACCACGACGGGTGAATTTGCTATTCCTATTAGTTTTGCAAGAGTGTGAAAACTGAAAAGAGCATTATGTCATCCGCAATGGTGTCCTTTCAGCTGATTTGTTGAAACAAGGAATAAGTTCTACAGACCATGATCTTTGTCAATTAGGGACTATTATATACTTAGTCAGTAATAACTCCTACCTAGCGTCGACCCTGCATTTGTCACTAACTTCTCCCGTTCGTCACTATGTAGTCATGACTTATCGCTGAAAACAATTTTTACCTGCATGCGAACGAATACTTACCACTTATTAGTAACGTGTTCACCTATATTATTCCCTAACTAATAAGGATTTTTCTTGCAACCGTCTGGGAAAAGTGTTGTAGGCATTTCATAAATGACCCAAGAATATAGACTGTAGAGCATAAGATCACAAATATTATATACCGGAGACTATGGCTACATTTTCCCCTATATTAAGGTGAAATTTCATGACATTGTCAATTCATGCAGCCAATGGCTACATTTTTCTGTATATAACAAATAGGATCAACGCGGTCAGTTTTCCACTTTTATACAATCCTCATAAATGATCCATATATACCGATCACCTAACTGCTTACAATCTTGATAGAGTTTCTGGTTCTTTTTTAAGTTACCTCTTATCCAAGGCATCATCAAATTAAATGCCATTTCCTGGATTTGGAAGGACCACAATATCCTATCCTTTAAGTCATTAACCATGTCATTAACCATGCCACTCAGGTCATAAAGACTTGAGACTATCACACGAAAATGGTTGAGGTCTCAAGTTCAATTCATAATAAATGCAAACAACCTGAAGTGGTCACGGCAACCTCTTGAAAAAGAAAAAAGGTTTACTTGGTTTGAGTTTGTATAGCGGTAAGTTCAAACCACGTGGATTAAGAAGCAAAAAGTTCGAATACCATGCTTACAAAAACATAAAAAATCTTGTCCGTTATTCTTGTTGGGTAAGTTGAGAAACAAAACTTGCTTTTGTAGTAGAAAACTAGTTATAATACCTGTGCACGCACAGGGTTTAAACAAAAAATATTATTTTATATTAATGCTGAATATTGCGTCTTTAAAAGTAATTACATCTAATTATATACTTATGCACGAGTTTTTCATTATCCATTAATATCCATTAGAATTTTGTATAATCAAATTTTGTAAAAAAAATTGTTAGATAACTCAAGATTCTACTATATTTAGCTGGTATATATGTTGATGTTCCTATTTAAATTTCACACACAAGATGCGAGTTTAGTTGCACATAATAAACGTTGATAATGTTAAAATATACTCCTTAAAGTTTTTTAAAAATATTTTTCTACATATCCTTATATAAATAAATAAATATTTAATGAGTAGTTGTTATAAGTACAATCACGTTTTTTTCCTTCATATTACAGTAGCTCGTACTTACAGTTTGATAATTATATTCCCGTTTTCAATAATTTAACCATATTTAATATACAAATTCGTGTCCACATTTGTCATACTTTTAATATGAAATAAATGAGTCCTTAGTAAACATATATAGTAAAAAAATTATATTTATAATCATATGTATATTTATATGTTGGAGTTTTAAAACAACATATATATTGTATTCTAAGTTATAAAGTATAATGTGTATAAAGTATAAGGGAGTATTTGTTTAATTTCTAAAGTTATTAAAAAATATGGAATCTTATAATATTACACTTAACTCTATACAATTTTTAAAAATTTAACCACTAAAGTTTTATTAATTACCCCCACTTTTTTTAAGTTTTTGTTTTCACATATTTGACACCTATGTTTTTATGTGTTTTTCTTCTCAACCAAATTTCTCCACCAAATTAATTAAAGTTTGACCAAAATCAATTTAATTTTGACTTTTATTAACCAATTACATCACACGATTTTGCTTACGTGGCAAAATCAAGCTCTCTTATTGGTTTAATTTTTTTTTCAATGAGAAGAATTTTGCAAAAACACTCCGAAATAATTTAATTCTTTTATTATATAAAAGATAATTAATACTTTTCTACCTTTATTAACTTGACTAGTAGCCTTTAGATAGGCGAGACTTACAACGGAAATAAATAAACTTAGGTGGTGTTTGATAATGACTTAAAGAGTCTTAATTTTATTAATTCAGACACTTTATTTAGCATACTTTTACATATTTACCCTTCCACTTCTTAACCACTAATCATCACTTATTTCCAATAAAAGGGTATAACAATAATTTTATTAATTCAGACACTTTATTTAGCATACAAAACAAACAACCATTTATTCATTTACATACAAACAACATATATCGAGACAGACAATTTAGTTTAACAGAACTTAGGGCCCGCTTGGTTCAAAGTGGGGAAAAGGAAAGGGAAAAGGAAAGGGAAAGGGAATGCAAAGGAATGAGTGAGGTGGGTAATCAATCCTTTACCCCTCAATTTATTCTATAATGGTTCATTACCCATTACGGGGTAATCAATCCCTTTGCACTCCCTAACCAAGCATCATATAATTAGTGAGGTGGGCCCTTTTAAATACCTTACCCATTCCCCACCCCCCTTAACCCCCCAACCAAGCACACCCTTAATATAAAAACTAAACAAACAGGCCCTTAGGCTAAAAAGACTCAACTAACTTGACATACTCAAACGTCTAGAATATCTCTAGAATTATTAGCTCTAACTGACTATGAACTGGTCAAAGTTCGAACAATTCAATAACTCTAATACTTCTCTCTATTCTTTTATGTTTTGCTGAGTCTAATCTTTATTTTACTTTTTGAAAAAAATACTTATTTATTGGGTAAAAGGGTTACCCTGGTAAAATATTAGTACTCCAAGAAAAAAATTAAGTACAACGGATATAGGTGAATCTCACAGTAGGAAAACCAAAAGCATCTACAGTGCTTAAGATCTAAACAAACATAAGAAATGGCATGCCATACTTATGCAAAACGAAAATAATAATAATAATAATAATAATAATAATAATGACCTAAATACTTTTAAATAGCCTAAATGGACAAATTCTGGAAATGTTATGCATTATACATCAATGCATCATATTATGGTAAAGGATATGCTTATTTTGTCATAGTTACTAAAAAAGTTCCAATATTGATTCTTCTAGTTACACATTGATCGAATAATTACCACTTATTAGTAACACACGTACTGCCATTGTTCATCTGATTGCAGCTAAGTGATTGTGATTTCAAGTTTTGTAGAAAACTAATGTGTACTTTATACAAAAATGTATAACTCGATCAGATGTGGAGTATATGTGTTGATTTTTCTTCTTATACAAAAATTGTGTAAAAAAATCGTTTTCTCCTAACTTTAGTTTATGACCAAACTTGGTACCAGTTATTTGGCATGTAAGTCCATATGTATTATTAGTTTTCTGAATGTGGCATCCTATATCCCCTTATTTTCAATGTGTCCGAGATGTATGCAAATATTTTGTGGTCTAAAAGTTGTTTCGACGGAATTCTAGCAGGTTCATAGCAAGATACACATCGAAGGTATACGTAAGTCGTTACGGCTCATATTGTGTCACTAGTCTAGATCTTAAGAGTCGCTATTGACGTTTAAACTTTCTTACCGACTCTAACTTTATGTATTAAATGCATTTTAATACATTCATGAAGATAAGCAACATGACATTTCAAATGGAGCCAAGTGTCTGTGTATTAGATGGTATGTAAATCCCATTTATGATATGCTTTTCGTCAGCATCGAAAATTCCATTTTTGCACTTTTTAGTTTATAAGCTAGTGCATCATGTGAAAGATCTTGCGTTGATATTTGATGTAGCACGCCAACAATGACGAAACTACATGGTACGTAAAACCCTTTTGTGGCGTTTGGTAATAATAAGAATTTTACCTAACGACTCGTAGTCTAATAGATCTCATTTTCTTTGAGAATGCTTTTCAATCAAATGATTGTTGTTTCAAATAATGTCTAAACATGTGAGATAACTTTATGGTATTGTAACACCCCAATTTTTACAATAATGGTTTATTATTATTTTAAAGGCTTCCCAAATAGTTTTATTGTTATTATAAACTCTTTGTTAGTGCAAAGGACCTCCCATGAAATAAGTTTAAAGCAAATAGGACTGTCTACACAATAGTTCTTCTACGAGGGACTAAAGTTGCCAACTAGTGAAACTTTAAATTATAACCATTTAAGGTTACTTTAAAAGCCAGAAACTCTATTAAGTTCCTGCTTCTTCTTCTCCTTTCTCTACCTCACGTATCACATACACATATGTAAGAAATCATTTAAGGTTTGATTATAACTTGATTTCCTTCAAGTTTAAGCTTGGATATTGCTATATTGGAGCTTAGAAACGCAAATACTAGGGTTCCCACAAATTAAATTCGTGTTTTATGATTACCCAATAGTGAGTAATGATTAAGATGTTGATTTGATGCCATATATGGGGTTTTTGTAGAAATTTATAAGTTTATGTTAATTTGTGATTTTTATAAATAATCAAGATTATGTGTTAAGCATGTTTATGTGTTAAAGACAAGTGTTGGGTAAATTGTTAAGATGACATAACACCATTTTATGGTGTTAATTTTCAGAATATAAGTTATGTGTTATATAACCCGTGGAACCAAACACCCCCTTAAGGCCTACTATACTTCTAAAGCTTGTTTATGACAAGTTAAGCCTTATTTTAAGTAAGCTCCATGTTATTTATGTGTTCATAGGATATAAAGGTTAGCCGGGGACGTTTATTGCAGCCCGCGATAGATTACAAGCCATATCAAGGTGAGTAACGTATATAAATTTAGAAACGGGTCCTTAGTAACTCGTTAGAAGTGCCACATATCTCGTGGTACTCATATTTAAGTTCTTATTGTATGCTTATGTATTATGCTCGTGTTATGAATTAATATTGCTTACTATGAATTTAAAGAATTTATGTGGTATGAATTATATGTGAAATAAAGTAAACGGGTCAAAACAACCCGTTATGACCCATATGGTCTTAGTAAAATGATTGTGGTCAAAATATTGTGTTATAACTTGTTTAGCGTCCTAAGTAGACGATGTAACACCCCCAATTTCGTGATACGCAGCGGAATTCAAACTTGGTGTTACTTCATGGCACAACAATCATAACAATAGAAAACGAACTCTAATGGAGTCGTTTTAAAAGATTTATCATTCGATTTATATAAATATCAGAGTTTACAAAAATGAGGTCCCAGTTGGTTCCATTGTTTACAAAATACATTAAATGCGCTTTCGAATGATAATAAAATTTATAGCCTTCTTGAGTATTCGTGCTCCTCCGTGCCAGCCTCGTACAATATGGACCTGAAATACATGCTTAAAACTGTCAACACAATGGTTGAGTGAATTCATAGCGTTTGTTTGATGGTTGAACACATTATGTTGGTAGTGTGAGCTATAGACTCACACCAATTGTTTGAAAACAAAACAGTTATTATTAGACTAAGCATCATGCAATCAAGGCGTTCACGTGTTCCAAATTAAATTGGAGAAACTGTTGATACGTGCCCTTAACAGGTAAAATTGCCATTTTTACCTAATGTACTCAAATATAGTGCGTTTGTTTACCGGACCTGGTCAAACAAACGGGATTCGTCAATCCCAATAGATCTATTCACAATATTCGCGCCCACTCTCACTAGTGATTAATGATTCATGATTAAGGGACTTAAGTTTGGCAATTGCGGTAACTTAGTACTAATAAAACAATTAGATAAGTATACAGTTTGAAAGCAATGTGTTCGGTTTAAAATAAAGCATGTATCACCCCCAAGGGTTTGTAAAACAATTAAGTAATAGAAAGTAGGGCTATGAACTCACCGTAGTGTAAATGATATCCAATGTATAATGAGAATGATGGATATGCCGTGAGAACTTCTACGAGCAACCTAAAATAGAATGTTGCGACTAAGGTTTGGAATAATGTTTAGGAAAACATAAACCATCCTATATACGTCTCTATGTTGATCATGATGTAGTACATGGTAGTTGTGTATGTCTTTTATAGAAATGGTCTAGTTGTGAAAACGTGTTTAGTTTATACATATCGTACTACCGTTCGGGCCATCACAATTCAGAGGTCATGTAGTAAACGTTCGAGGAGCTAGGACACTTTAAATCGTAAATCCAGCAACTCGTCGATACGTTATACTCAAATGAAACCCCTCACATGAAGCTCCCTAGTTTTGTAGCACTTAGTAGATAAAACATAGATTTTGAATGAAGATTGTTATATCATAAAGTTTATCATGTTTTTAGTAAATATCTAGTTTTACAAGTTCTCATTGTTTACTAGTGATTACAACTTATTAACATGTTTAAAAATTAAGTTTTGATAAAAATCGTCGGAAAAGGTAAAATGGTCATTTTTCCGTTACTTGTGAAAACACTATTTCAAAGATTAAATGAATTTTTGTTAAGTTAATATGTAACTAGCTATGAAAATAACTTGGTTTTGCTTTTAGTTGTGACAAAAGTATAGTCTTGAAACTACATATAAGGCAGTTTCAGTTTTTGAAAGAATATGGCCTGTTTAAGCATTTTCAAGGTCCAAGCTTTTTTGCAACCGAAGGAAAACGGCGTTCCGGACAACTTTCGTGTTTTAAATTTTTTATAATTTGGACCAGAAGTACCACTTTTAACACGGACAGACCCTTAACAGCAAGCTATTTGGCAGTTTCGGCGTTTTGGTTTTGCTAACTTCTTTTGACTATAACTTTTGACTCGTTTGTCCGTTTCGGGTGAATCAAGTTGCTATGTTTACCTTTTTATCTTGTCTACCATAGTATGTAAGTTAGAAAGTCCATATGTGGCTGGTTTTAATGGTTTCAAATGTGTAGAATATGACTAGTTTACTAGTTTGTTACTTTTACGACAATATGTGAATTAAAACATGTGATTGAGTATGTACATCATGAATCAACATAGTAACTATATATATAACATGAAATAGTTAAGATTATGAATAATAAAGATGAGATGATGGTGGTGATTAGTTGCTTACAACTTTTGGCTTTCAATTAAGAAAGGAGTAACTTAGTAAGGATATGACTTTGATTGATCACTTAAGACTTCGGATTGAGCTAGCTTTCTACACCTTGGCACCCTTGGAATCTTGAAGAGTTGGTGATGAAGTACTAAGTGACTTGAGTGGATTTAAACTCAAGAAGATCACTTAAACTTGCTAGAGATTTGATGTAGTAACTTACTACTTGAAACTTCTTTGCATAAACTTGGAGTTTATAGAACAAATTATGGAAGATATGAATATTTTGTGATATGAACGACCCAAATCAGTTTATGAGGGTGTTTAAGATGTATTTCACTTGCTATTTATAGGAGGGTTAGTTTGGTTAACCATATATTGGGTTAAATATTAACCATGGTTAAGTTAGGACACATGTAAAGATCTAAATGAACCATGGTTAGGATGATGCCACCAAAATGATGACTCCCCCCCTTAAGTCATCCATAACATGCATAGGTGGCTTAGATGATAAGTCTTGGTCTTATTGAGTTTAGAGCATGATTTGGTTCCGTTAAATGCCAACCGTAAGTTGTTAAGCCATAAAACATAAAACCGGGTATCGTAAAAATACGAAACTTGTAGGAATGATGAAACTCATCATTATAATCCATCTAAAAATATAAAATGGGTGATAAGTCTCATTGGGTGCAAAAACGCTGCTTAAAGCTGAAAAAGCGGGTCAAAACGCTTAATTCACAATTTATCAGAAAAGAACAAAATTTCAAGGAAATGACCGTGAATTTATTTAAAGTAGACTAAAATTAGTCTAAAAGTGATATGAGATGTCAAAATGTGGTTTTCGTCATACGTGGAATAACTTAACAGTTATACGTGAAGTCTAAAAGTTACGCGATTTAAGCAAAAATGTAGAACGTACAAGGTTAATTTCTTTATGGTCAAAGGAGGAGGGAAATATGTTTGACTTTTCCAAAAATGTAAAAGTTTCTAAACATCTTAGAAAATGCCGTGTAGGAATGGTTAAGTCTGAGTCTACGTAGATTTATTTAAAACGTAAGTTTAGTTTCGTACGGCTCAGGGTTTATTTGGTAACATTAAAAAGAAATCTTAAAAATTCCCAAATTAATTATGAGTGATCTAAAAATTAATCTGATGTGGGGAAAATTGTCAGATTTGATTTTCGTTATGCGCGTGATGTTTAAATGGTGTTCCGACCAAAACAAAACTTTAAAATGATGTTTTCTTAATAACTTTTGCGAAAATGATCTAACGATTGTTAAACTCTCAGGATATTACTAAAATAATTTATCTTACGAGAATGTGAAATAAAATTTTTTATGGGATTAATAGTGAAAGTGAATAGTAATTTCTCGAGGTGAATAGTAAAAATTTGAGAATGGATAGATGATGAGTGTGTAAATACTCATCATTTTTAGTTAAATCTGAACTGCAAAACGTTTAAAAATGCTCAGAAATGCATCAAAATACTGAAAATATTCCAAAATTGCATTTTATATGTTTCAGATGCAAAATGTTCAAAATCAGATGAAAAATGAGCTAAGTTTGCATAATTGGCAGTTTCAGTCCCCCAAGTTTCTAAAATTGTCGGAAATAGTCCCTGAGCACATAATTTCAAAAGAAAAATCACCAAAGGTCCTTTTTAAATCATAAGTTGTCAAAATTAGTCCTTTGGTGAAAAATATCAAAAGTTTTGAGAAATTACAAAATTGGTCCTTCAAGTTTCAAATTTGGCAAAAAATGGTCCTTGGAAATTGGAAAATGTCAAGTTTGGTCCTTGTATTATGGAAGCTTGTCACTTTTAGTCCCTTGGAGAAACTTTGATAAAATGGCAGCATTGGTCCCTTAACTTTCAGAATTTGCAACAAAGGTCCTTGATATATTAAACCTTTAAACACCCTTTGGACCTTGTCAAAATCCCATGTGACCCCTGCCTTTCCATTTGACCCTGCCATTTGACCCTTTCCCTTTTAATATTACCAGTCAAACTCATTTGACTCTCTTTTTCCCTCCAGTCATGAGATACCACAATCCATCATCACCCTCCCCCTGCAACCTTTCCTGCAACACTCCTTCATCATCAACCCTACCCTCCACCTCACCCCACTCCAAGAATGCATTTAATGCACCTTCAACCTAACACTCTACCCTCCCCAGCTGTTAAAACAGTTTTGGCGCCAAAACCACTTAAACGGCCAAGATGATATCTAGGCATCCAATGGCCCATATAACTGCTGGGAACTATTCAGAGATGAGAGAGAAGCTCAGTGGAGTATAAATAAAGGAAGAAAGAAGGCAAATAAAGTAGTAGTTAGTTTATTTTCTTAAATGTATGTCGTTTTAAAGCTTTTCATGTCTTAAATAGTTTTTCAATTGTAATATCAAGTTATTTTGTATCAAACTTAGTAGTTTCAATGTATTGCAACTCTATTTAAGTATCAATTCAAGTCTATATTCAAATTCCATATTTTATGTTCACTGTTGAAATTTCCATTCTCAAACTCCTATGTCAAAGTTGTTAGTAGCTTAGTTGTAAGCTAAAACAAGCTTCTATAAGCTTACTATAGTTTTTTACAAGCTTATATTCAAGTTTCAAGTACCTTTGGATATTGGTCAACAAAAGTCAAAATGGGGCAAAAATGATGCAGAAATGGATATGGGTTGGTTCAGAAATGGATTTGGGTTAGTTCAGAGCTATTAGGTTGGTTTAGAATAGGTAGTGGTTCATTGGTTCACAGGTTTCAAGCCATTGTGGCTAAGGACCCTTTTGTAAGTTATTTTCAAGTCATATTGCATTATCTGTCTTTGTAGTTATAGATAGTTCAAACATGTTTAATTAGCTGTACTTAGAGTAATTAAAGTTAGTTTGATCATAATTACATGCTACTTCAGTAGTTTGTTCAGTTTTTAGTTCATGTCAATTAGTAAAGGTGTGTTTGGATTTGTTCTTTAATCTGTGATATAGGCTTGGGCAGTGGGTAATTCTTGTAGTTTTTAGCTTGTCTAGTTCTAGTATACTCATATCTGTCTCAAACTTGAGCTTGCAAACACTTAAAGTCAAAAATCATCAACTCACTGTCCTAATTACTTCACTGTTAAGATTTTGCAAAAGTGAAGACTTGTTTTGTGTTTGAAATTCTTAGATATAGTTTGCTGTAGTCTCACTTCATCATATAACATCAATATCATCTCACAAATTGGTCTCAAAGTTCAAATAAGTCAACTTTGCACAATTGTATCAAAAGTCAAAACTTGGAAAAAGCCATTTTGAGCCAACTGAGATGATTTATCATTGACTCATTTCTGGGAATATTTAAGTGAAACTTGTGGTTTTAAAATCTCCTGTTGGTCTAATTTCTTATTAGCATTTTTGTATATTTTTGTGAATTTTTTAAAGGCTTCAAAAATGCTTATCAAAATGGTGATAAATGCCCTGTACACACTCAGTGTATACTGAGTGTGCACAGGTGGTTTTGTGCAGGCTTGCACAGAGCTCTCAAAAGCTTGCTTAGGTCTGGATTTTTGGTTTACATAGCTAGCCAGGTCCTCTTGAGGTTCCCACCTTTGTTTTCTATTTTCTAGCTTATTAGGTGTCTTATTCTTAAGCTGCAAGTAGCCCATCACAACAGTTTTTAGCACTTGAAATCAAAATAAGCCAAATCTGTGTAATCAGCTATTCAGAGGTTAAGAGTAGTTGAGAATTGTTGCATTTTAGTACTTTTAGCATATTATAGCTTTTGTTATCAGTTGGTAGCTTATTGTGTCTTTTGGCTTATTAAAAGTGCTTATTTATAAGCATTTGAGATTGCAGTTTCATTTTCTTGTACACAAGCCTCTGATTTTATATTTTTCCTAGATTCAGCATATTATTTTAGGCTTATCTTGAATTTTTCATATTTTTCCAGTACTGTTTGGTATTTTTCTCCATTTAAATTAGTTTTTAAGCCTTTTTAAATAGCTTTTAATCCAATTAATTCAGAAAAGTTTCAAAAAAATAATTTTTCATTTTTCTTAAGTTAAGATAAATATAAAAAGTCAAAAAAATATTTTTTCAGATTTTTCTTAGTTAAATTTGTATTTTCTAGCAATTTAAGTAGTTTTAAATAGATTTTAATTCCTAGAAAATACAAAAATAATCAGGAAAATATAAAAATAGTTTTGAAAATTCTCTTTTGTCATTTTAGATTTTTCCAAGTCATAATTTTATTTTTCTAGCTTTATTTCATATTTTCTTGTATTTTAGGTTATTATTTAATAAGTAAAATTAGTTTTTAATTAATAATAATTAATTTAATAGTTATAAAAATAATTTTCTTTTTCTATAAATTTTCTTTTATCATTAGGTTTGTAAAAATGTCATTTTCATATTTTTAGGTCTTTTATTTCTTAGATCTCACTTTTTATTTTGTACGTTTACGTAATTTTATTTAAACGTAAGTTTTAAGTTTTAAACGTTCATCAATTTTAAAAATAGTGATAGCGTTTATTTAATATTTTTTATCTTTTTAAATTTCCTTTAATTTTCATTTAAGCCTCTGTAATTTATAGGCTCTTTCTGTAGTTATAATCATTCATCAAACTCTTTTCCGTTCAAATCTCTCGATCACTATTCGTTTGGTGATTCATCGCACAGCTCGCTGGGACATAACGACCCGGGGAAACACTATACTCTCCAGATCTTCATTGCATTTGCTTCTGAGCTGTTTTAAGTTTGTTACGGTCGGCCATTCACAAGTGGTCGGTTTGAGTGATTAAACTTGACGGTTCGGAAGCCGATCAAATTTTTGGCGCCGCTGCCGGGGAGCTGTGCTGATTATCTTCCGTTTAGCAGATTAGTAGTTTGAATATTCACTCTTTGTTCATACCATCCATCTATATATATATATATATATATATATTTTCTTATAAAAAATCCAAAAACCCAAAAACATCCAAAAACGTATAAAACACAAAAATATTTTCCTTTTGTTTCTATATATGTATCAAAGATAAAAAATACAAAAAGATTTGTCGTTTTCTTTAATAATAACAACATAAAAGATTACCACCGCAAACCAAGGCAGTGTACTACCTAACTGGGGGTACGACCATAATAAGTTCCCGAACCAAAGATTTAAAACTTGCCTTTGTGTCCTTGTGATTGGTGTACCTTTTTCAAAGAAGCCATTCATCTTGTGATTATTGGTTTAAGTTCACTGTTGTTTTGCCTCGATTTTGTTTTACTTGGATTTGTTGTGATATCTTCTTGTCAAAAACATAAAACCCAAAAAGATTCTTCTTACCCCATTTTCACCAATTTCATAATTCCTTTCCTTAACTCTGAGATCTTTTAGAGTTAACTCTAGTGCATGCGCACTCGTTCTTCTAGATCATTGAGTCCTTTGCGTGATCTAGCAGAAATTACTAGAAGACGTTCTCGTAGACGTGCTGCCCAAATAGTCGAACCCGAGATTCGTACTATTTCAAGCAACAATATGGCAGACGAACGAACTATGGCGGAAATGCTCTGATGAGTGTCTAAATACTCATCATTTCTTTCACATTTAAGCTACAAAAATATCTGAAAACATACAAATATGCTTCATAAATACTGGAAATATCTCCAAATTATGTTTTTAGGTATTAAAGTGCAAAAAGGATGAAAACTGATGAAAAACATGCAAAACATACATAATTTACAGTTTCAGTCCCTGAACTTTGATAAATTGGCAAATCTAGTCCCTGGTTAATCAAAACTTGTAAAAATATCATTAAAGGTCCTTGGGATTCACAAGTTGTTCAAAATAATCCTTTGAAGTTTAAAATCACAAAATTGCAACTTTGGTCCCTCAACTTTGCAAAAGTGTCAAAATTAGTCCCTAAGGTTTTAAAAATAAGAAAATAATCAAAATAAACCTTATACTATTTATAAATGGCAATATTGGTCCTTATGATAAACTTTTGGGAAATTACACTTTTAGTCCCTCAAAATCCAAAAATGACAATTAAGGTCCTTTTAAGTTTAAAAATGAAATAATTATCAACTATGGTCCTTGTACTATTCATATATGGCAGGAATAGTCCTTGTGTGAACTTTGGATGAATGGCAGATTTGGTCCCTAATGTTTGGCAGATTTACATGTTTGGTCCTTATGCTTATTTAAACCAAACCGGACCCTTTTATTTAATAAACCAAAATCCAAATCCAATCCACTAAACCCAGCTGTGGCCCAATCTCCTCAGGCCCAAAACCAAACCCGACCCACCCCTTTGTAAATAAATAAAACAGACAAACACCTCCCCCGCTTTTCCCTCTTCTTCTTCCACCTCCCCCCCACTCCACCTGTAACTGCCACCTTAACACAAACACCTCACCCCTTCCAGCTCACCTCTACTTTCCTACCCACTCTCCACCACCTCTTACAGCAGAAACCTGCCACCATAAATGCAATTCCCACCCAATACCACCACTGTTCACATATTAACCCACAGTATTGAGCAAAACCACCCAACTTGGTCTAAAATATCACAAAACTTGTCCCTTACACTTCCTAACACTCCCAAGAATCCTTAATTGCTCTGGAACTGCCTCAATTACACGTGGAGCATTTTGGCGCCAAAATGGATTTAAACGGACAAGATGAGTTAGACTCAATCAATGGCTGTGAAACAATGTGGGATAGTATCTGGAAGCTAGTGGGATGCAAAAGGGTGATAAATACAGAAGAAAGGAGAAGAAGAGAACTATCATAATAGTAATCTAGTTTATGATCAATCGTAGTTAATCAAAATAGTTTGTATCATTAGTGTAATTGTTTATTTCTGTTTCAAAAGTGTTGTATAACTTTGCTAAAGTGTATTCAACAGCTTTGTTTAATCTATAACAATCTATCTTTCAGTTTTAATTTATCTTTGATTCGTACCAAATTTTACTTTCAAGTCTTTTAATTTCTGTTGATGATTGTTGTTTAGAGGACTATAAATAACACTACTAAGCTCTCAGTAAGCTTTAGCAAGCTTTTAAGTCATCTTAACAATCAATAATCAATAAAGTAGGAAAATGCCAAAAATATAGAAAATAGAAAATAAATAAAAAATAGAAATCTGTGAAGAAGCAAAGGAGCAAGTGCTATCTTGGATTGCCTTGGTTTAGAGCTCTGTGGAGAGCATTTAGGTGTGGTACTCAGTTCTTGGTTCTCAGTTGTGCCTTGGATTCAAGTTGTAAGCTAATTTCTTGATTTTTGGCATTTACTATATTTGTTCTTAATTTAGTATAAAACCTCTTGATTCATACTTATTTGGTGTTGGTTAGTGATAATATAAAGTAAAATTAGTAGGTTGTTAGTTGAAAATCTTAGTTGCTAGTTGTTTCATATTTTTAGTTAAAATAGTGTATTAGTGATTCATAGTTATAAGTTGTTAATTGATGTGTTTTTGTGTTCATTTGATCTAATTACATCATAATCAAGTGATTGGAATCAGTTTCATGTTGTAATTTGTGGATTTGTAACACTAATCATAAAAACTGCCCTGCTAAGGTGTGTTTGGATCAAGCTGCTTATCTGAGTTTATGCATGTTATTGTGTTTTATTCTTGTTTCTGCATGTTTATTTAGATCACACTAGCTCAGTTCTGTCATAATATTTAGGTCTTATTAGTATAAAAGTCAAAATAGGTCTTAATCTAATCCATATGTTTAACTGTTAGGATTATAAGTTCCATAATCACCATACTAGCTTAAAATCTGATAACCTAGCTTATTTTCACCATATCATAGCTTAATATAACTTAAGTAATCAGTAAATTAGGATCAAAGCTCACTTAAGTCAACATATTGGTTTACATTAAAAAGTCAATTTGCAGCTTACACGATTTTTGAATAAACTTGGGATTTAAATTGTGAACTTGTTAATTGATATTAGGACTTGAGCTTGTAGGTTTATATAGTCTTGTTGCTGATCTACTTGTTACTATTTTTCATAATTTTTATGCTAGCTGATTAAGAGCTTAATTAGTGCTTAACTTTTGGTGATTCTTCATAGACCTCCCCTGTGTACAGGTTTGACACCCACTTTCACAAGCTTGCATAAGCTTGTCTATTGAGTGTTGGTCTGAATATTTTGGTTGTTTGTGATGCCCATGTGGCTAGTTATCTGAAATAAGTGCTTATTTGCTTTTGATTGCTTATTTGGTCTGCTTATTCTTTGCTTAAACTTGTGCCATCAAATAAAACTAAACACTGATCATCAGTGTAATCAAGCAATTTCACAAGCCCATCATGTAAGATATAACTTTTCACATACACATCATAACATTAACACAAGGTAGCATATAGATGGAATTCTAGAGAGAGAAAGTTAGAGGTTTAGGGAACTTAGAGAGAGAAAGTGAAAGATATTATTATGAGCTCCAACTCTCTACCTTGGGAGGTAGAGAGTATTTATAGTCTTACATAAAACGCCACACATCGGGCTGTGGATCAGGCATACAGTGGGTAAAGACCCGTCCGTCCTCCACGGTGTTACTTAACTAAATACTACTTAACTTAATATTACTATGACTACGAGCTTTCTAACGATTACATATACTTGAGGTGACCGACTCTTTAATATCTGGAATTTCTAATTCCTAACAATCTCCCCCTAAGGGAGGTCACCTCAATCATGCACTAAAATTACATTGAATACAAACAGATATGACATTAACAATTGTTCTTGCATTCTTGATGTAGTCCTTTGTTCCTAAGCTCGTAGTCATTGATTCTTCACATTGCATGTTTGGTTACTTCAAGTGGAGGTCTTTTACTGATCCACGTGATAATAATTTTGAGCCATCATTTGAGATTATCAGCCATAAAAAATCTCTGTGACATCCTTTGGGGTGTTGGTATTATGTGATGTTGTGACTTTAGGACCGACATGCTCACATTCTGGATCATGATATCTTCTCATCAGAGTAGAGGAAGCATTTGTTGAATCATGATATTGGCAGCAGCGTAGCAGAAGCATGGAGTGAAAATATCAGAGTCATTGATGCACTAATCATGATTTCTTTTGAGATGAATGTGTTAAGTGAGCATGCGGCTATGGATTGACCGCTTCATTCTGAACAGCTGCAAACGTCGGGCGTAACTGCATACAACAGTTAGCAATAAATCGCACGAAAGTGTCTTTGATCACTTTCGTTGAATTGAGGTACACGGCCCACGGTTCCCCGTTGATCAGTACAAGTACAGCCTGTGATCAGGTATAATTCCGAAGAATTTCCTTGACAGGGTTTCGCAGCTGCTCTAGCTGTTCTCAAACCGGAACATCTCAAAGAAGACAACACGGAGTGAGTGAACCAGCGAATTTGAGTCCACTGATTGATGAAAAGATATTTGAAAAACAATCGAGTATTGCTCAATAGAAATTGTTTTTGCAATACAGCGAAGGTTTTAATGAAAATCAATTATCAATCATAAAACACCTTTTGATTTGAAAAATTAGTACACGGTAGACGTGCTAATGAAAAGAGTTTTAAAGTACAAAGACCGGTTTTTCAAAGGTATCCGTCAATCCATAACCTGAACCAGGATTGATTCAAAAGATTGAATCGCCCCATTGTTTCTGTTCAGTTGTCACATGGTTGATCTGTATAATAGATCTCACATGCCACCTACCAGGAGCTTGTTAGATGTTGGTTCCAGAAGGCTTTCCATCTTCACAGTGAATATGTAAACACATCACTCAGATGTTCTGGCAATACCACAAGTATAATGCGTAGGACTCAAGATATAATCTCTCTTTCCACATTGTGTGAAACAGAGAGTCTTCATTGAAAGTGTCCTAATGAGATTTATTGATGATCTCGTGGCTCTAGACTCAATTTGTGCAAATTTGGATCCTGTGCGGAGACTAGGGAGAGGGTCTCCTTCTTCAATATCAACAATCTCTAAGAGAAAGTCGATAGATAATGTCGGTTCCCGTGAGAATGAAACAAGTCCTTTTAAGAGGAACTTGAGTGGTTTGGAAAGTTGAAGTGCAGTTCGTCACTGGGTCCATGACGTCTTGTCTTCAATACCGATGTTACCATCAGTAGCATATGAATTGAACCCGGTTTCTGCCCTAAGGTTGAATAAATGGAGGGCTATTTGTTTTCACCCTTTTCTCATTCAATTCTTTTTAATTCTTCAACCCCTTCAGTGCTTACCGAGACTTCATAGCTAGAACCTTGTTGGGTTTATTCCATTACTAGCTCAGTCTCAGTCTGCACTCTTCCCATTCCTCATTTTTCTCCTTTTATTATCATACCTAAGAACTCTACACTAACTAGTGGATAGTTCCTGGGTAGATCCCTCCGGTTCTGGCGGATCTTGGGAACAAAAACCTAACCTTATCATCCTTATATCACCGTACATAAAGTAAAGTTGGTCGGTCTATTTGGTATTGTTCATCTGCCGTTGGAACCAATTGAAAACCATTTGAAAATCAATTCAGATACTTGTGATATATTATCAAAGCATTTTGTACCTGAATTGTTTTTGATATTTTTAGAACGAGAACTCCCCTCAACATGTGCATCAAGTATTTGAAAATGTTTTGCACACGGAGGCAAGAGAAAGAATTAACTTCTTTGATTACCATTTTCTAAAAGATATCAACATCACTTCCCAAATCGAATCAAGTAGATAAAGCATTTTGGGGAAGGATGAGATTTTCATGATTTTGCTCCCCCTCAATATGTGCTTCTAGGTTTGAAAGGAGTTTTACACATACTAGAGGGAACCTGCACATTGAGATAAATGATCACGTTTCAAATTATAGATGCTCCCCCTCAATGTATGCATGGAAAATTTGAAATCGTTTGTCACTTACGGGAGGCAAACATGCTAATCACTTAAGAAACCATTTATCGAATTATCAGTTTAAATCCTATTTAAATCACAACTTCTCCCCCGATCACAATTATCAAAACATTTGAGATTTGTGATCTCTGTAGATTTAAATTGATTTTGAAAGCTTTTAAGGAGAATTGTGACTTGATAATGAAAGCGTTTTAACGATAAGGATCGATGTTGAGATTTTAAACTCCATTGGTTAAACATGCATGATTATCTTTTGAAAACAATTGAATGCCAAATAACTTTTTAATTTAATTGAAATCATTCTCCCCCTCAATCAATGACTTAGGTTGTTGATTGAGCGATAGAGATTTTGACAGATAAGTCCCGATGATTATCAAAAATAGAGACCGAGTTATTTTTCAAAGCATTTAGTTTTCAGCAGATAAATGTTATAGAATCAGAGCATGGAATTTGAAAACATGGTAAAACATGGCTCTGTTCTTTCTTTTAAAACCGGGTTATTGCCTGAAAATGACAATAAACCATTGTTTCTCTTTCTCCCAAAAATATTTTTTGATTTTTTGAATTTTTTGATTTTTTTTTTTTTTTTATTTTTTTTTAAGAATTCGAACAACATCTAAAGTCCCGTGTCATTCTTTGAATGACATCACAAAGACCGTAGATATTATCGAACCGAGAAAAACATGACCAATTGACAATATTTTTTTTTTTTTTTTTGAAGATTTTTCGAATTTTTCAGATTTTTATGGATTTTGAAAGTTTTATAATTTTCTATTTGATTTTTGAGAGTTTTTTTTAATTTTGTATTTTGTTTTTTTTTTGAATAAATATTTACAAGAGATAGATGAAGATAGACCTTTACTCCTCGTCTTCCTCCTGAAGACGTTTGAGTGTTTCTGGTTGAAGACTTTTCAAGCCTAGTCGAGGAAGTATGAACTCAAAACGTTCTCTTGGAAGAGCTTTGGTGAAGATGTCTGCTAAGTGATATTCAGTCCTCACAAAATAGAGTTCCACCACACCTTTTTCCACTTGTTCCCTGATGAAATGATGTCGAATGTCGATGTGCTTTGCTCTTGAGTGTTGTACGTTGTTGCATGAGAGAGCAATAGCACTTTTATTATCACAGTACAGAGGGATTTTGTTAAATTCAAAGCCATAGTCAGATAATTGGGATCTCATCCATAGGATTTGAGCACAACAAGATGACATGGCTATGTATTCAGCCTCTGTAGAGGAAATAGAAGTACTCATTTGCTTCTTTGAAGACCAGCTCACAAGCTTATCACCCAAAAACTGAGCACCTCCGGACGTACTTCGACGAGTATCTTGACACCCTGCATGATCTGCATCTGCATATGCTGTTAGTGACATACCGGTGTCTTTCGGGTACCAAAGTCCCATATTGATGGTTCCTTGGAGATACCGAAAGACCCGTTTAACCGCTTCAAGGTGCCTTTTTTTTTAGTAGGCTTAGCCTGGTATCTAGCACACATGCAAACAGCGAACAAGATGTCTGGTCTACTAGCTGTGAGGTACATCAGGGATTCTATCATACTACGATATTTTGTTTGGTCAATCATGATCCCTGAGTGGTCCTCATCTAGTTTGGTTCGATCAATCATGGGAGTGTCAAAAGGGTCACATGAATCAAATCCAAATTTCTTTAAGATCTCAGTTGCATATTTAGATTGATTTATGAAAATGCCTCCGGGACTTTGCAAAATTTGTAATCCCAAGAAAAATGACATTTGTCCCATCATTGACATTTGAAATTTTGAACTCATTTCAATAGAAAACGGATCACACTCATTGGAGTCAGTCGAGGCAAAAATGATATCATCAACATAAGTTTTAATCATGAATTAAATGTTTGCCTGACTTCCTGGTGAACAATGTTGAATCAACTACTCCTTTGCTTTGAATCCGGTAGATAGAAGAAACTTTGATAGCGTATCATACCATGCCCTTGGAGCTTGCTTTAAACCATAAATAGCCTTCTTCAAACGATAAACGTGAGTAGGATGCTCTGGATTACACAAAGCCTTCAGGTTGGTGACATAGACGACTTCTTTAAGATCTCCGTTCAGGAATGCCGTCTTCACGTCCATCTGATAGACTACCATGTTCTTACTATCAGCATTAGCCAAAAGATTCGATAACCTCGATTCGAGCAACAGGAGCAAAAGATTCTTCAAAGTCTATACCCTCCTCTTGACGGTATCCTTTAGCAACTAATCGAGCCTTGTTCTTCAACACATCACCATGCTCATCAAGTTTCACTTTGAAGATCCACTTTAGAGCAGTGATCATATCACAATCTGGAGCAGGTACTAATTCCCATACATCAAGTCGATCAAACTCATGAATTTCTTCTTGCATGGCATTGAACCAACTGTCTTCATTCATGGCGGTTTTAAATCTTTTGGTTCGATCTTAGAGAGTACGGAGTTGAAGAAGCACCATAAGGCATCTGTTGCAAGTTGTTTCCGTGTGGATACAGGATGAGAGGGATTTCCAATGATGTTTTCCAATGGATGATCGTGAGTCCATTTTCTGAGGTGTTCATGTGGCAGTGGTTGAGGGACTGAAGTAGCAGAGTCGATGTCTCCTGAATAAGATGGTTCTGATGAAGATTCAGGAGCAAATACATTTTCAAATAGAGCATCTTCAGGAGTAGCAAAGGGATTAACTTCATCATTGATGCTAGAAATAATTCCATGATGTACATTGAAGATAGATGATTTGATGATGAGACAGAGTGATCGCAGCGCGCTTCTTGACTTAATGAGATTGAGGACCGAAGGGTTGACTTCATTCATAGGGATAGGAGCAACCTCTGTTGATGGATTTGACATTTCATCAGCATTTGTTTCATAGTGTTCATCAAACATTGGATCGAACAATTTCCTTAAATCATCTTCTGATGGAGGTACATATGGAGTTGTTGGAGAGGGATATGGTACAAGGGATGAACCAATGGGACTGTTTTGAAGTGCGGGTCCAGAACTGGATTGTCCAGGAGCCATAGGACCACTGCGATAGAAACTCTCTCTGACTATCTTTATCAACCCATAAGTAGACAATTTGAACCGGAACAAATGATTTCTCGACATTAGTGCATTCTTCCTAAAGGTATACATGTAGAGACTGATCTGGAAGATTCACCACAAATGTCTTCGAGCGAATAAGGTAGTCATTTTCCTTAATGTTCATGTGGTTGATTTATAGCGTGCACAATGAGAGGAACAATAATACGTAAAGATTTGGCAAAGGAATACCAAAGAGCGGATCATTATCCATGAACAACAATCCGTGAAGATTTGGCAAAGGAATACTAAAGAGCGGATCATTATTCATGAGTGCAACTGCAATATTATGATAATCATTATCAACGCCTTGAGGAATAACTGGAGATAGGGCTTTTTGAGTAGTCTAAGTTGTACTTCTTTGATGATGAACCAGTTGAGTCAATAGAAACCGGAGCATGAGCTTCAGTCGGATGATCAACATTCGTCGAAGGTTGAAGGTACTCATCAAACATATCTTTGAAAAACAATGAATCCCAAACATTGATTCCCAATTATCCTTAGTAAGTGAAGCATTAGGCGTTGGAGGAGAGTCATCAAAATTCAAAACAATGAATCCCAGTTATCCTTAGTATATTCACTCATAATCAAAAAGAATATACACTCATCATCATCAAAAATAAAGTCGTATAACCATTATTCAAACATCCATCATCAAGTAGTATATTCACTCTATGCCATTTTTGATTTAACAAGTGAATAAGAGTATACACCAATGATCATAGATCCACTTGATGATTGAATGAGCGTGGAAAAACATGAAGCTTGTTGATGAAGAATGTAGATGAGTATGGCCATTCATGAGAGAATTTCTCTTTAGCTGAAGATAAAGCGCACAGAAGAGCGTACACTTTTCTTTTCTTTGAAGAACGGGGCCTGAAGTGTTATCTGCAGACACCATAATGATGAAGTACGAGGCCTGAACTGAAGTGAACAGACGTCACTGTTTAGAGCCCAGTCATATGTTTAGAGCCGCCCGAATCCAAATACCAAGGGGCGATTTGTACGACCTGCTTTGGACCTTGACGAAGACAGAGAATTGGAAACATTGGATCCCCACGTGCTCATGGGGTCCTTTTGGTTAGCACAAACAATCTTTGAATCCGCAGAAACCCTAGGTGCAATGTCATTGTCACTAGGAGCTAAACTAGTAGAAGCATCAGACTTAGTCGAGGGACATTTTGTGCTTAATGGGATTGTTTTACCAGTTGGCTTCCAAACCTTAACAGGCACTACTCTAGGCATAGTGGATCTAGTTAAGGGGCAAGGTTTGCCATTCGTGAATATTCGACCTGTTGGCTTCCACTGAAATCCTACATTGGTAAAACCTTCCTGTAGGTTTCGATTGCTTATTCTGTTTCGCTCTCCAAACTTTCTTAACTGGGTTATGAATCTTAGACCTCAGAAATAACACATCACATTTATCATGATTACCAGAAATTAAACATTTTTTGCATGTTTTGCAGACAGCATAAGGCCTCGAATTACTTTTAGTAAGCTTAGAGCTAATACTAGAACTAACACGATTCTTTTTGTTCAAATCAAACTTCTTGTCCCTATGGTGTTCTTTCACTTCCTTATCATGAACACTTTTAGTTTGCGTAATCCTATCCTTCTTTGCATAGCTTCTAGGTTTTGACCCGCTAACTTTAGTGTCAATCTTAACATCAGTAGAAGTAACGATGGGAACATTACATGGCTTCACTACTTTTTGCATTCCTGGTCTAGAAGTGCTGGGATCTGAAATTCTAGGAGGCACATCACAGGTTGCTTGCTTGAATTTAGGTATGGAACAAGGCATATCAAGGGTCACATGCTTGGCTTTAGGCATAGAACGGATTTCCTGTTTGGCACTAGGCATAGAACAAGGCTTCACAGCTTTGCCTTTTTCACCTAAGGGTTTTGGACATGTTGCAATTACACATTCAAGCAGCTCTTGAGATCGTTTGGCATGGAGGCAAGCAAACCTAATTTCACTATCAAGAGGTTTGTTAATGAAATCCTCTTCGACAATCTCACGGAGACATTCTAGACTATCCTTAAGGTGAGCACAGTAGTCATGAAAAGCATGTTCATTATTCCTAAGATGAGGAGGAATATATTTAACCGTCACAGTGTATTTGCAATCTAAGGGTGATTTTGAGACAACATTCTTATTGAAAACAAGTGGCAGTTTCCCATTTTCCCGACTTCTCAGATTCTCAATTTCCTTTTGTAAAGACGTTATTTTTTCGTTGTTTTGGTCACGGGTGACGTTTATTGAATCATATAACTCTTTAAAATGTCGTTTAACCTTTTCATTTTCTTCTAGAAAACTTTTGTTTTCCTTTTGTAAAGCATTTACTAGGTTTTGAAGATGAAATGTTTGAGAATTCGAGAATCTAAAGGAGGAGGCATTTGGGAGCCTGTCATATTGTTCGTTTGACCCTTTAATTGAGAGATTTGGGCTTTCAACTATCTGATCGTGTTGCAACTGAGCTTGAATCGTTCATCACGTTTGTTAATTTGAAAAACTGCATCAAACTCTAGAGCATCTGAAGATGTCTTGATATTTGAAGTTTTGACATTTTCTTTGAGATGTTGATATTTGAGTTGTAAATTAAAATGCTCAACTTCTAGTTTAGAAAAATGTTTAACCAAATTGTCGTGATCATCCAGTTCAATTTTCTCGTTTAGTTTAGAATTAGTTTTTCAAGCTCAATGACACGATCATGGGAGACTTTCAGGGCCACAGATAGTTCATGAAATTTGGAAGCATTAATAGAGCAATTTGAAGCAGTGAAAAGATATCTTGAGCAACACATTCAGGAATAAGAGTCTCATTTAAGGTATGCAAGTTCTTCCTCTCAATCTCATTATATTTTAGTGCACGCTCATAATCACTAACTTCAACTACCATTGCATCAAATTCCTTTTCCATTTCTTTAATATCTGATTTTATCTCCCTTTTAAGACTCTCAAAATGATCTTTTAGTTGTTTAAAGAAAGGCATGACCTCAGTTAAATAACATTCTTTCATTTGCTCAAAACCCCTTTCCCTTCAGTTATCCCAGTGGGTGTGATCCTTTTCTTACAAGTTTTCTCAAAATCGGTAAATAGTTGAAGAATAACATATTGACTGATTAAGGTCTTGCTCTTAGTGGCAATAGTTCTAGGAACTAAATGCATTGGTGTATTTGGAGGATACACAGTCGCTTTAGGGAATTTCCTACAAGGGGATTCTTTTCAACAAGATTTTCAGCTTTTGCAAGTCCATATCCTTTTTCCAGAACACTTGTTCAGGGTCAATAGAGTCTGAGGCTTAAACATGTTTAAGGATATCCAATTTTCCTTAGTGTAATCATGGGGTTTTATCGTATCTTGTTCTTTTTACACTCAGGATCTTCAAGCTTCTTATTCATTTTCTCCCTAGTGACTTCATCTGATTTCTTATCTTCCTCACTCTCAAGCAACTAGGTTTCTGTCTAGGCTTAAGGATCTCATTACCATCATACCTTATGAGCATTTCTAGCCTTTTTAATTACCTCTGGATTAGGTTCCTCAACAAGGGAATGCTATGCTTATCGCTTAAGACTCTATGCTTAGTGATCATGTGAGCAAATCAATGGTATTCCCTTGTACGTACAACTTATTTTCAAGCTTGTTTTTCAAAGTTTTTAGATTGGAAAAATCATTCAAAAGTTTTGATTCCTTAGCCTTGAATTCTTGCTTAAGCATTTTAACATTTTCTTGAAGTTCTTGTTTTTGCTTAGCAGTTTTAGAAAGCTTTTCTTGTAAGGAGTTTAACTCTTGTTTTAATACTTCTCTCTAAACTTACTTTTTCTAATAGTTGTACGTATTTGGACATCCATTTCCGCCACGGGTGGTCAACTCAAACTTAGCACTGTTCATAAATAGCAACCGATCCTTATATATGTTAAGCTCGTGGTAAGGGAATCATCGGGCACAAATGCAAATAAGTACTCATGCGCTTCATAATCATCATTTTGAGTAGAAGATGCACAACTAGGTACAGCAGAAACATCCATGCAACTTACTTGAGCATTGACATGCACAAATGGACGGTGCATCTCTATCTTGGGTGCATCCGAAGCTTCCATGGAGCGCCTTTGCATTAACTTGCAATGGTTGTGTCTGGTGCACCTCTCTCTCTTGTGAATTTGAGCACGAAGATTCCATTTTTCCATTATCCGACTCATCATTTTTTATTGTCACTGACATTCTCATTCAAAGCAACACCCGATTCTTCAACATATACATTACCCAACTTATCACAAAAATCTTTCAACTGCACCTGACACTCATTCACGTCTTCATTCTTTTGAGCAGATTCTTCAATGTACTTTTTCACATTATCCATGAGTTGGATAAATGTCTCAATGAATTCCTGAATTTCCATTCCAGTATGTTTTTGAAGGAAATTCCAGTCAAGTGTTGATCATAATCTGCTGAATATTCCCACTGATGAATGGCTGAAATTGTTTGTAGATTACTTGAAGAGCTGCACTGGAACCATCCTTTGAACCTCTTATTGGTAAGTTGCGGCTTTTAAGTGTTCTAAGTTCAAAAGCAAGCTTCTTGTCAATGTAGGTAAGTCCTGGCGGAAAAGAGCACTACATGTTCGATCCCACTATGGATAACAAATTTTGTATGAGGTGCGATGAAGTAGTGATAGGGCTCAATGTGCATTCCATTTGCATGGCATTCTGTAGCAGGTGCAATTCATTCTCATTGTACTCATAACATGAAGATTTCACATCCTCATTGTTTAATTCAAACATCTTTAATCGTTCAGTGTAGCATTTATTAACATTATTGTCACAATATCATACAATTTAAGCACTTCTCAAATCCGGTCAGATAGAGTAAGTAGAGTAAGACATGATGTGGTGGAATGCACGGGATTTTACAAGTCTATGATTTAAACTGAGAAATAGAATCTTTCGCGGGATTTTACTAAAATCAAGACCAAACCTTTAAGCAATGACCAATGGAATGTGTTAAGATGACTGATGGATCGACACAATGATAGACAATTGTGTGTTAGGACTTATGATTGTTTGTGGGATAAGCAGAGATGTTGTTTGGTTGTGATTTGGGTTGGTTGTTGCACGATTTTCCCGAGAATTTTAGGTCTAAAACATAAAAACCTCAATAACTTCGCTCGAGCGATTTAGCCCTCGAAGGTTGACCCGAATCAACTTTAGTTTATTCGGCGTGACATTCTCTCGCTCACGTCGTTTTGATGGGTAGAACGCTGAAAACGGAGTTACGGATCAAAAGTTATAGCCGTTTGAAGTTTTGTCGGGAAAAGTCAACAAGTCGCTAAGAATTCTTGAACCAAGTCGCTAAGACCAAGTCGCTAGGACCTAATTCGCTACACCACTAAGTCGCTAGAGTCCCAAGTAAGCGCAGACGTAAAAGCAAGTCGCTAAGTAGTAACTAGCTCCTATGACCAACTTCGCTAACCAAATTTTTGGCAATTAATTGCTACACAAGTCGCTAGAGACACAAGTCGCTAAAGAGCAACTCGCATTCTTAGACCAAGTCGCTACCACTGTGATTGTCGCTACCCGTAGTGGAGAATCCACTACTTGTACTTTAACTCGCTAGATCTAACTCGCTAGCTCCAACACTGTAAGTCGCTACAAAATGTGAAGCAAGTCGCTACCAAGAAAATATTCCGTGAACTAAGTCGCTAGCTTGAAAAACCATATAAACATCACTTTTCAATCAAAAACAACCCAACCAAGATGATTCAAGCTTACCAAATGAAAACCTAAACACTTTTGATGATTCTAAACATAAAAGTACAACCAAAATCGAAACTTTAACACTAGAAATCAATCAAATGATGCAAAAACCACTAAACTTTTTCAAACTCAAAAACCACCTAAAAACCACTAGAAATCCAAAGATGTGTAAGATATGATCTAACCATGGCTCTTGATACCAATTGTAAGATATAACTTTTCACATACACATCATAACATTAACACAAGGTAGAATATAGATGGAATTCTAGAGAGAGAAAGTTAGAGGTTTAGGGAACTTAGTGAGAGAAAGTGAAAGATATTATTATGAGCTCCAACTCTCTACCTTGGGAGGTAGAGAGTATTTATAGTCTTACATAAAATGCCACACATCGGGCTGTGGATCAGGCATACAGTGGGTAAAGACCCGTCCGTCCTCCACGGTGTTACTTAACTAAATACTACTTAACTTAATATTACTATGACTACGAGCTTTCTAACGATTACATATACTTGAGGTGACCGACTCTTTAATATCTGGAATTTTTAATTCCTAACACATCATAAGCTCATTTCTAAGCTTTGGCTTGTGATCTTTGGCTTTTTAAGAAGCTAAGCAGCTCATCTATCAAGTTCAAGCTTTAATTTTCACTCACTAGTCCTTTTACTAGGTTTTGCATCTCCGACTTAAGCTTGTCCATTCACTTTCAGTTCACCGAGTGAACTCGATCAACCCACCCAACTTCATAAGCCCGCAAAAAGCTAGAGTGGTCCCCATTGGTCAAGCTTTGGCATTGTGGAATCCTTACCAGCCCCACTTAGTACTTCAGCATTCAATAAGTTCTATTGAGCTTAATTCATAAGCTCAATTTGGCCATCTTGGTTGCCTGTCTAGGGTGTTTGGATCTCAGTTTCATTGGAAGTGCTTATAAGCTTATTCCAAGCTTATTAGCCAAATTCAGTGAACACACTTGTTCATATTTGTTAATATACCATATATACATAGTAATTATCCTTTTGTTTTCTTTCTTAAGCTTGTTTTAAAGCTTGTACCAAGTTTTCAAGCTTATTTCACTCACTCATAGTTCTGAGTGAATCAGTTTGGACCCCTCACTTCACAAGCTCTTTCTGAGCTCATCAGTGGGTCCCACACCCTAAATCTTGGTTCTTCCAACCCCCCTCCTACCAAGCTTGAACCATTGACCCTTTGTTTGGCCTAGATCATAGTGGACCCCACTTGGTTTTACCTCACAAAGTTGTCCCATTTTCTGTCTCAGAATCCAATAAGCAAAGTGCTTATTTGTGTTACTGGCTTATTCAAGCTACTTATTTGGTTGAATCTTGTTAAACATAGTATAAGTAACTTATTGGAACCAGAATCTACCTAAACCCACATAAGCTCATTTGAGCTTATTTTCCTTCTAAGTCAATTTGTTGGAGCAAATAAGCACTTACAGATTGCTTATTCGGGGTTTCCAAGTTTGTTGTTTTTGTATTAGTTTCTTATTTTAAGTATTTTAATAGTTTTATAAAAGAAAAAACACAAAAAGCCAAAAATACTTATAGTAATAGCTTCTATTTAATAGAAACTATCTATTTAATTTTCTTTTTAGCTTATTTATAAGCATCGTTATTTTTATATTTTTATTAAATCTCTTTTATATTAAAGTACTTTTATAAATTTTTCTAGATTTTTCTTTTGTCATCTAATAATATTTAGAATTAATACTAGTTTAAATAGTTAATAATTAATATTAAATAGAATAATAGTATAATAAATATATATTTTAGTTTTAAAATAAGTTTTATAATATTTTAGATTTTTCTAAGTTTTTATTTTATTTTTCTAGATTTATTTTACATTTTCTAATTAAATAGTGTACTAATAAATAGTATTAAATAGGTTTTAATTAAATAATAATAATATAATAGTTAAATAAATAATTTTCTTTTATAATAATTTTATTTTATTCTTAGGATCTTAAAAATATAAATTTCACATTTGTGGGGTTTATATTGATCACTTCTTACTTTTATTTTTGTATGCGTTCGTAATTTTATTTAAACGTACGTTTTAGGTTTTAAACGTTCATCATTGTAAAAATAGTGATAGCGTTTATTTAATACATTTTATCTTTAATTTCCTTTAATTATACCTTTTACGTTTCTAGGGTTTTTGATCGTACTTATTAGTTGATATAACTCATTTGAGTTATTCATACTTTTAGTATTGTGATAAATCATTCATAACCGTATTCCTAATCAACCAACTATATAACACATTAAGTTCAATCACAGGATATCACAACCTCGTTGGGGAATTAACGACCCAGGAATATAAGCTGTATCTACCTCGGATTATTGCATTTGCCTCTTTCTAGTTTGACTTGCCTAGTTGACCTCTCACAAGTGGTTGACTAAATAAGTAGGCTAGTTTAAAGCGAAATCAATTTTGAGGGATTTGTCTGGCTGCGTTGAACAATTTTTGTTGGCTGATTATCTATCCTTTGTATATATATTATATATAATATCATATTTTAATCTTCCTTAAACAATATAAAAAAAAAAACAAAATATTTTCTTTTTTCTTTCTATATATATATAAAAGATAAATAATCACAAAAATACTCTTCGCACCCCTTATACGAGTTTCCTTTTCTTCAAGGATCCTTAGACACGTCTTAGTGCATGCGCACTCGTTCTTCAAGGTCATCAAGTCCTCTTCGCGAGCTTGTAGCCATACCTCGCAGAAGTCGTAGACGTTACGCTCCATCAGTCGTGTACCGATAATGTACTTGAGCCAAAAATTCCTGTCAAAATGGCAGGAGAACAAACGATGAATGAAACTCCGGGCACCCACCGATGGGTACGGAGATGCCATTGTTGTTCCAGCCATCGTAGCTGAGAACTTTGAGCTTAAAACGGGGTTAATAAACCTAGTGACAGCACGTCAATTCTATGGTTTTGATAGGGACGATCCTCACTATCACATTCGGTGGTTCAATAAGATCACATCCACCTTGAAATGTAAAAGCGTCCCAGGATGCAATAAAACTTCTTCTTTTCCGTTTTTTCTCTCGATGGGCTGCCAGGATCTGGCTTGACAAACAACCCCCTAAGTCGATTGAAACGTGGGAAGATTTAGTACGGAAATTTGTGCATAAATTCTATCCTCCTTCAAAACCCGAATCTCGAGGAATGAAATCATGAAATTCACACAACATTTTGATGAAACATTGATTGAATCATGGGATCGTTTTAAGGAAATGCTACGCGAATAGCTGTCCTCATCATGGATTTCTTGAGTTGATATATCTGGATACTTTCTATAATGGCATAAGAAAAGCTGATCAAGACTCTCTTAATTCCTCCGCGGGAGGTAATTTTTGAATCGAACAACAAAGGATGCTTTAGCCATTATAGAGAACAAAGCCGAGGTCCGTACCTCAAGAAACAAACCAGTTGTTCCTAAAGCAAGTGATTCACCTTCTACTTCATCTCCCATGACTCAAACTGTTGACAATACTCAGTTTGCTCAACTCATGGATGCTCTTAAAAATTTGACTCTTAACCAAAAGAAAGAGTCATCTAAACCAGCTGAAGTCAAAAAGATTGAACCATGTGTCACTTGTGGTGGTCCTCATGCATACTACATAATTTATCTGCCACCGATGGCAATGCATTTGAAGTCGATGCTCTAGCCGGTAATTTCAATCAAGGAGGCAACCAATACCATCCACCAAAGCTGAAACAAATTACCGTGCTAATAACCAAGAGGGACCATCAGGATCATATCAACCCAACAATTCAAATAGGTCTAATCCTAACCAACCAAGAGGGCAATATAACCAAAATCAATATCGTACTCAGAACAATCAAATTGTTCCTGTTCAATACCCACCCCATAGGGGAAATTCAAATTCTAACAAAGGGTATTCAGCTCCTAATAATCAAATAGTTTCGTTCCAAGAATCTCAATCTATTTGAACTAGCTAGCCACATCAAGGCTACTGATGCTAAAATGAGAGTGGTTCAAAACCAAATCTCCAATTTGAAGAATGAATTTGATTCTTCTATTGCAAAGAACAATAATGATTTGAAGAACGATCTTAAAAGTATGATATGATTTGGTGAAACAACTTCGTTCCACCTTCCACCTCGAGAGTCTCGAGTAATATCTTGTCTTGAATCCTAGGGTGAACTCAAAGCTGTTACTACTCATAGTGATACAGCTCAAGTTGGACCAACCACGGTTGTCCCTAATTCTACACCCCCAATTACTCCTACATCATCAAGAATAGATCCCACTCTTTCACGATTCACGGTTAAAAGTTTGTCAAACAATCTTTATGACCAAAAGGCAGCTATGACTTATTCTCATATGCTTAATTCTTCCCGAAAGAGTGTACTTGATGATAGTGATGATGAGGAGGATTCCAACATCATCAAAGCTATCACCACTCGTAGTGGTGCGCTTATGAGGACCCTCTACTCCTATTCCACCACTGATATACGATGTGGAAAAAGAGCCCGAGGTTGCCAAGGACCAGGTGCAAATTCCAAGCCCACGAAGTACCGCACACGTCCAACCGCAAGTTGTTCCTCGTAAGAAAACCAAACAAGGAGTTGTCTTTGAGACTGATGAAACTCCGAGCCTACCGTCCCTAAATCCAAACCTTTTAAGCCTACCATTCCTTACCCTTCACGCTTAAATGAGCAAGAACACCGCGAGAGGTCTAATTACCAAACAGACAAACTCTTGCAAATCTTTAAAGATTTTCAATTTGACATAAGTCTTGAGGATGTCTTTGTCATCTTGATGCCCAAGTTCGCATCAACAATCAAACAATTGTTAAACAACAAGGAAAAACTGGTTGAATTGGCAAAAACTTCTCTAAATGAGAACTGCTCTGCAGTTATCTTAAAGAAGCTTCCCAAGAAGCTTGGAGATCCTGGGAAATTTATCTTACCTTGTGAATTTCCAGGAATGGTTACATGCAACGCCTTGGTCACGATCTGGCGTCCAAAGCATCAACCTGATGCCTAATTCAGTATGGAAGAAACTTTCTCTTCCTAAACTTACCCCTACTGCGCATGACTCTTGAGCTTGCAGATCGTTCAATATCTATGCCCCTCGGTATTGCCGAGGACGTATTTGTGAAAGTAGGGAAGTTCCATTTTCCGGTGACTTTGTGGTTGTCGAATTCGATGTTGATCCTAGGGTTCCTCTCATTCTTGGACGAGGATTCCTAAGAACGGGCCACGCTCTTATAGATGTATTTGAGCGTCAGATTACATTGCGTGTAGGTAATGAGGCTATTACCTTTAACCATGATCAAACTTCGAAGTACTCCTCCAATTATAACTCTGCGTCGGTTAACCGAATCGATGTCATTGATGTTACCTTACAGGAGTACTCTCAAGAAAATCTTGGTTATGTTCTTGATTTGGTGAGTGGTGATCCCACTACATTGTCTCATTCCATCATTTTCGACTCTTCATCTTCCTCACTCTGGAATGAGGAAAGTGATTCTATTATGGATGAGATTGATGATTATCTCAATCTGGATACATTTCTTCATGGTATTGATGATACCGGAGTGATCAAGGAAGATGTTATTCTTCTTCTTGAACAACTGCTTTGTACCCAAAAATTATACCATCCCCCTCCCAAACAACTTCATAAAGAGGAATCCAAATCAGTTGAAAAACTGATAAAATTCCTGAGATCAAGCATAAGACCTCCCCTCCTTTAATTAAATTTCAAATTCTTGAGGAGGAAATTCTTGTGATTACTGCTTTATTCGATCTCCTACTACCCTTCACCTACCCGGTGATTTCTCTTTCTCTTCATTCATTCGGGAGTGAAGATGTTACCTTTGACCACAGGATATTCCATATAACATTGGTTTAGATCCAGATACTTCCCCATGGATTTTTAAATTGTTTTTTTTCTCCCGACCCTTTCAGGAACCCTTTGTTACAGTTAACTTGGATTCGCTCACAAGCGGTTAGCTTGCGTGACAAACCTGATAGTTTGGGAGGAAATAAATCAAATCGGGGTCGAGTCCAGCTAGTGACTCGGGAATCAAAAACATTAGCAGAAACATGGGTTTTCACCCGTGTGTAACACCCTAGTGTGAGGGAGATGCCCACATATTGTAAATATCGTTAAAAAAATGTGTAAATATAGTGATAGCTTCTATTTAAGAAGTTTTATCTTAAAAATATATGTATGTATATACATCTTAAATAAAGGCTAAGTAATATTTCCCTTTTTATGTTCTATGTTTTTCAAGCATATGGTACCGCCGTACTTTGAATATTGAGGGCAATATTCATTTCTAAGTGTGGGGGAATTCTCACGAATTTTATCATGTAATTATTCCACCCAATTCCCCATTTTAGCCAAAATTTTAAATTTTTTTTCTCACTTAGAACGTAATAAATGGTAATCAGTCCACCATGTCTAACACACATAAGGATTGGCTAATCCAGAGCAAACGGCTTGGTAAAGATATCTCAAATCCGTTCATGGCTTGCAATTTGCCCAAAATTGTATGGTTCCTCAACTCGCCATATCCTAATAAGCGAATGAGTTGGCTAGCCCGCAAGATTATGGCTTGTGGTAAAGGCAGTGGAAAACCATAATTGGTAATCAGCTCACCAAAGATAATATTTATAATTTATCTAAGAGTTGGCTAGTCCAAAAGCAAACGGCTTTTGGTAAAGACGAATCAAAACCGTGAGCGACTTGTGGTTTGCTCAAAATCACATGGTTATCAGGTGGACCATAGTTCTTACTTGAACTGAAACAATTGGCTACTCCAGAAGTGATGGCTTTTGGTAAAGAGTTCTTTCAAATCCATTAAAATCTTCATAAAATATTGCTAGGGACTAGCAATAGTTTAGTGTGGGGGATTGATGAGTGTCTAAATACTCATCATTTCTTTCACATTTAAGCTACAAAAATATCTGAAAACATACAAATATGCTTCAAAATATTGGAAATATCTCCAAATTATGTTTTTAGGTATTAAAGTGCAAAAAGGATGAAAACTGATGAAAAACATGTAAAACATACATAATTTCTGATTTCAGGTCCACCTGAACTTTGATAAATTGGCAAATCTAGTCCCTGGTTAATCAAAACTTGTAAAAATATCATTTAAGGTCCTTGGGATTCACAAGTTGTTCAAAATAATCCTTTGAAGTTTAAAATCACAAAATTGCAACTTTGGTCCCTCAACTTTGCAAAAGTGTCAAAATTAGTCCCTAAGGTTTTAAAAATAAGAAAATAATCAAAATAAACCTTATACTATTTATAAATGGCAATATTGGTCCTTATGATAAACTTTTTGGGAAATTACACTTTTTAGTCCTCAAATCCAAAATGACAATTAAGGTCCTTTTAAGTTTAAAAATGAAATAATTATCAACTATGGTCCTTGTACTATTCATATATGGCAGGAATAGTCCTTGTGTGAACTTTGGATGAATGGCAGATTTGGTCCCTAATGTTTGGCAGATTTACATGTTTGGTCCTTATGCTTATTTAAACCAAACCGGACCCTTTTATTTAATAAACCAAAGTCCAAATCCAATCCACTAAAACCGGTATTGGCCCAATCTCCTCAGGCCCAAAACCAAACCCGACCCACCCCTTTGTAAATAAATAAAACAGACAAACACCTCCCCCGCTTTTCCTCTTCTTCTTCCACCTCCCCCCCACTCCACCTGTAACTGCCACCTTAACACAAACACCTCACCCCTTCCAGCTCACCTCTACTTTCCTACCCACTCTCCACCACCTCTTACAGCAGAAACCTGCCACCATAAATGCAATTCCCACCCAATACCACCACTGTTCACATATTAACCCACAATATTGAGCAAAACCACCCAACTTGGTCTAAACTTCACCAAACTTGTCCCTTACACTTCCTAACACTCCCAAGAATCCTTAATTGCTCTGGAACTGCCTCAATTACACGTGGAGCATTTTGGCGCCAAAATGGATTTAAACGGACAAGATGAGTTAGACTCAATCAATGGCTGTGAAACAATGTGGGATAGTATCTGGAAGCTAGTGGGATGCAAAAGGGTGATATCTGAATACGAAGAAAGGAGAAGAAAAGAACTATCATAATAGTAATCTAGTTTATGATCAATCGTAGTTAATAAAAATAGTTTGTATCATTAGTGTAATTGTTTATTTCTGTTTCAAAAGTGTTGTATAACTTTGCTAAAGTGTATTCAACAACTTTGTTTAATCTATAACAATCTATCTTTCAGTTTTAATTTATCTTTGATTCGTACCAAATTTTACTTTCAAGTCTTTTAATTTCTGTTGATGATTGTTGTTTAGAGGACTATAAATAACACTACTAAGCTCTCAGTAAGCTTTAGCAAGCTTTTAAGTCATCTTAACAATCAATAATCAATAAAGTAGGAAAATACCAAAAATATAGAAAATAGAAAATAAAAAAAAAATAGAAATCTGTGAAGAAGCAAAGGAGCAAGTGCTATCTTGGATTGCCTTGGTTTAGAGCTCTGTGGAGAGCATTTAGGTGTGGTACTTTCGGTTCTTGGTTCTCAGTTGTGCCTTGGATTCAAGTTGTAAGCTAATTTCTTGATTTTTGGCATTTACTATATTTGTTCTTAATTTAGTATAAAACCTCTTGTTTCATGCTTAGTTGGTGTTGGTTAGTGATAATATAAAGTAAAATTAGTAGGTTGTTAGTTGAAAATCTTAGTTGCTAGTTGTTTCATATTTTCAGTTAAAATAGTGTATTAGTGATTCATAGTTTTAAGTTGTTAATTGCTGTGTTTTTGTGTTCATTTGATCTAATTACATCATAATCAAGTGATTGGAATCAGTTTCATGTTGTAATTTGTGGATTTGTAACACTAATCATAAAAACTGCCTTGCTAAGGTGTGTTTGGATCAAGCTGCTTATCTGAGTTTATGCATGTTATTGTGTTTTATTCTTGTTTCTGCATGTTTATTTAGATCACACTAGCTCTTCGGTTGTCATAATATTTAGGTCTTATTAGTATAAAAGTCAAAATACGTCTTAATCTAATCCATATGTTTAACTGTTAGGATTATAAGTTCCATAATCACCATACTTAGCTTAAATCTGATAACCTAGCTTATTTTCACCATATCATAGCTTAATATAACTTAAGTAATCAGTAAATTAGGATCAAAGCTCATTTAAGTCAACATATTGGTTTACATATAAAAGTCAATTTGCTTACACCGCGATTTTTGAATAAACTTGGGATTTAAATTGTGAACTTGTTAATTGATATTAGGACTTGAGCTTGTAGGTTTATATAGTCTTGTTGCTGATCTACTTGTTACTATTTTTCATAATTTTTATGCTAGCTGATTAAGAGCTTAATTAGTGCTTAACTTTTGGTGATTCTTCATAGACCTCCCCGTGCTTGGGTTTGACACCCACTTTCACAAGCTTGCATAAGCTTGTCTATTGAGTGTTGGTCTGAATATTTTGGTTGTTTGTGATGCCCATGTGGCTAGTTATCTGAAATAAGTGCTTATTTGCTTTTGATTGCTTATTTGGTCTGCTTATTCTTTGCTTAAACTTGTGCCATCAAATAAAACTAAACACTGATCATCAGTGTAATCAAGCAATTTCACAAGCCCATCATAAGCTCATTTCTAAGCTTTGGCTTGTGATCTTTGGCTTTTTAAGAAGCTAAGCAGCTCATCTATCAAGTTCAAGCTTTAATTTTCACTCACTAGTCCTTTTACTAGGGCTGCATCTCAGCTTAAGCTTGTCCATTCACTCAGTTCACTGAGTGAACTCAGTCAACCCACCCAACTTCATAAGCCCTGCAAAAGCTACCCAGTGGTCCCCATTGGTCAAGCTTTGGCATTGTGGAATCCTTACCAGCCCCACTTAGTACTTCAGCATTCAATAAGTTCTATTGAGCTTAATTCATAAACTCAATTTGGCCATCTTAGTTGCTGTCTGGGTGTTTGGATCTCGGTTTCATTGGAAGTGCTTATAAGCTTATTTCAAGCTTATTAGCCAAATTCAGTGAACACACTTGTTCATATTTGTTAATATACCATATATACATAGTAATTATCCTTTTGTTTTCTTTCTTAAGCTTGTTTTAAAGCTTGTACCAAGTTTTCAAGCTTATTTCACTCACTCATAGTTCTGAGTGAATCAGTTTGGACCCCTCACTTCACAAGCTCTTTCGAGCTCATCGATTGGGTCCCACACCCTAAATCTTGGTTCTTCCAACCCCCTCCTACCAGGCTTGAACCATTGACCCTTTGTTTGGCCTAGATCATAGTGGACCCCACTTGGTTTTACCTCACAAAGTTGTCCCATTTTCTGTCTCAGAATCCAATAAGCTAAGTGCTTATTTGTGTTCTGTGGCTTATTCAAGCTACTTATTTGGTTGAATCTTGTTAAACATAGTATAAGTAACTTATTGGAACCAGAATCTACCCTAGTAAACTCCACATAAGCTCATTTGAGCTTATTTTCCTTCTAAGTCAACTGTTGGAGCAAATAAGCACTTACAGTGCTTATTCTGGGTTTCCAAGTTTGTTGTTTTTGTATTAGTTTCTTATTTTAAGTATTTTAATAGTTTTATAAAAGAAAAAACACAAAAAGCCAAAAATACTTATAGTAATAGCTTCTATTTAATAGAAACTATCTATTTAATTTTCTTTTTAGCTTATTTATAAGCACTTCGTATTTTATATTTTTATTAAATCTCTTTTATATTAAAGTACTTTTATAAATTTTTCTAGATTTTTTCTTTTGTCATCTAATAATATTTAGAATTAATACTAGTTTAAATAGTTAATAATTAATATTAAATAGAATAATAGTATAATAAATATATTTTTAGTTTTAAAATAAGTTTTATAATATTTTAGATTTTTCTAAGTTTTTATTTTATTTTTCTAGATTTATTTTACATTTTCTAATTAAATAGTGTATTAATAAATAGTATTAAATAGGTTTTAATTAAATAATAATAATATAATAGTTAAATAAATAATTTTCTTTTTATAATAATTTTATTTTATTCTTAGGATCTTAAAAATATAAATTTCACATTTGTGGGGTTTATATTGATCACTTTTTACTTTTATTTTTGTACGTTTACGTAATTTTATTTAAACGTACGTTTTAGGTTTTAAACGTTCATCATTGTAAAAATAGTGATAGCGTTTATTTAATACATTTTATCTTTTATTTCCTTTAATTATACCTTTTACGTTTCTAGGGTTTTTGATCGTACTTATTAGTTAATATAACTCATTTGAGTTATTCATACTTTTAGTATTGTGACAAATCATTCATAACCCTATTCCTAATCAACCAACTATATAACACATTCGTTCAATCACAAGATATCACAACCTCGTTGGGGAATTAACGACCCGAATATATAACTGTACTACCTCGGATTATTGCATTTGCCTCTTTCTAGTTTGACTTGCCTAGTTGACCTCTCACAAGTGGTTGACTAAATAAGTGGGCTAGTTTAAAAGCGAATCATGCTCCAAGCACCCACCGAGGGTTATGGAGATGCCATCGTTTTACCAAGATAAATTCTGATCACTTTGAATTGAAGACACATTTGATCCAACTTGTGTCTACGAATCAATTCCTCGGGTTTGATCGAGAAGACCCAGATGCACACATCCGCTTGGTTTAACAAGTTGACCGCAACGACATTTCAAAGATGTGCCACAAAAAGTAAATCAAGTTGATGCTATTTCCATTCTCACTTGAGGGATGTACCAATTTGGTCGAAAAAGAACCCTCATCCATCGAACTTGGGAGGATCTTGTTCAAAAGTTTGTCACTATTTCTTCCTCCATCAAAGACACTAATCTTAAAAATGAAATTTCGATTTCGGCCAAAAATTTTCATGAGAACTTTGAGGCATGGGAGAGATTCAAAGATCTTCCTCGTGAAATGCCCCCATCATGAATTCAAGAGCTTCAACAAGTCAATATCTTTTATAATGGTTGAACGGTAACGACAAGATTCTTTTTTGAATCCAAGCAATATCTTGAATCGTAGTTTTCCTAAAAGATGTGATTGAGATTTACAGCAAAAAATCAAAAGTTCCTATTTCTCGAACAAAGTCAATATCCCAACACCCTACTTCTTCATCCAATAATCTTCTGAGTTAGCAACTCCGATAGTCATTTAACGGACGCCATCCGCTTGGCGATAAAAGATGCAAAAGGAGATCAAAAGCTAAATTCATAAGCCTGAACCAGTCAAAGCCGTAAAAAAGGTGTGTGAAACTTGTAGTGGTCCACACGCCAGATATGATTGTCAAGCAACCGATGCTTTCTTACCAAGCTCCCCGTGAGTCAAAACCACAATCAATACCGTAACCACAAGCTGATCCTCACTACCGCACCTAGCGGTATGACACCACCGGTTTTCCTCCTTGACAAAACCATGGCAATCAAAATCGCTTTGTTCCGAATCAAGGACACAATTTCAATAACTCTCAAAATTTCAATCAAAACCGGAACAATTTCAACCAACCATATCAAGCTCCAAATCATCAAAGTTATCAACAACCTTCTCAAGCTCCCATGCCAAATGACTTCATGAAAATTACCGAGTCGAAGTATACCGCTCAATGCAAACTCGGATCAATAACATGAGAGTTGAGCTAAAAAAGGAAATTGATACCACATTGTCTCCTGGACAAATGAGTTAAAGAATATGATGAAAGTTTCATGAACATGAATATGAATAAAGTCAGCATCTTCTGGAGGACTCTAAGCAATACTATTCCTAATCCAAATGCCGAAGTTGAAAGTCAGCCACCACTGAGTGGTAAGACGCGACAATGGACCTTCGACTCCAATGCCTCCTCCACCGGGAGCAATGAGTCAAGTTACCAAGGATACAACGGACAAAGTGCAATTCTCAAGCCCATGGTAACAAGACACGTCCCACCTTCGGTAGTCCAAGCTTTAAGTCCGGAACCCGTTCAAGAAAGTTCCGAGCCCTAAAACACTTCCATCCCGCTCAAAAGTCTAGTCACTTTTACCCATCAAGAATGAATGATGAGAAGCTCAAAGACAAAAACAAAGAGCAAATTTAAAATTTTTTCCAAATCTTCAATGAGTCAAGACTTTTGATATAAGCTTCGATGCTCTCGCTCTAATGCCTAAATTTGCATCCACGCTAAAGGCTTACCGACCAACAAAGATAAGCTATCTGAGATGGCTAAAACCCCTCTCAATGAGCAATGCTCAGCGGTCCTTCTCAAGAAGCTTCCCAAAAGCTTGAAGACCTGGCGATTTTTAATCCCGTGTGATTTCTGGGGATGGTTCAATGCTCTTCCTTGGCTTCATCTTACGCTTAGCATTAACTCATGCCACTTCTCAAGATGGAAGAAATGTCTCTTCCTAAATTTCATCCACTTGTATGACACTCGAAAGAAGGACTGCACTATAACTCATCCACTTGGGATAGCCGAGGATGTCGCGGATGAAAGTGGGAAAGTTTCAATTTTACTACCGACTTTGTTGTAGTAGACTTTGATCAGCATCCTAGAGTTCCCTCATCTTGGGAGAGCTTGAGAATCCGAGTCGTGTTCTGATTGATGTTTGTCAAGAGTTGACCATTCGCTGGGACAACTAAGAGCTCACATTGAATATCAACCGTAACTCCAAACCTCTGTCCAAAACAGAAAGTGTTGCTACAATTGATCAAAAGATTCAAAGATTCAACGCTAACACTCTGAATTTCACGCTAAGAGGAGTTACCAAAAAACGCGGCTGGGCTAAAAGTTTTGAAAATCAACCCGGTTCAAACAAATGGTTTGAAAGTCGTACTGTGGGAAGTCAAGAGTGTTCTTGATGATGATGATGATCTAGAATCGAGAATTCATCTGGTGGTGGAAATGCTAGCTCTAAGAGCACACCACTTGTCCCACCTCCGAATCAGCTTTGTCGTGATCGAAGTTTGTTAACTCTCGTGGGATGAAACCAAACTCTCTATTCCTTCGGCCATATCCGAATTCGATGATGATGTTTGTGGGATCCAATGAGACATTCTTCCCATTGATGAATTGCTCAAAAAGAATCCATCATCTTCTAGTCTTATTATTCCGACTCTTCCATCCCTTCTCTCACTCCTGATGAGGAAGATGACAACTTTGGGAATGAAGTCGATGCATTTCTTAGTGATGAGTCAATTCCAAAGAATTGATAATACTTACTTTGATCCGAGGGAGACATCCTTTTTGGAAAACCCGTTGATTAAAGAACCATTTCCCCACCTCCCTCCCGGACATCTTATTGACAATCACTATATAAGCTTCAAGTTTAAGCTTAAAAATGTTAAAAATGGTGATTTGCTTCTTTCTGATAAGGAATCTCTTGCATTCTCATGTACGTCTTTATTCCATTCTTCACGATGGTGTGTTGCTCTTCCCTTTTCTCTTCGGAATGAGGACACCATCTTTGACCCGGTATCATCCCTTATAGTTTCTACTATTACAATACCGCGGGTTATATCTCATCGTGTGGAACTTTTCTGATGTTCATATGTTTATTAACATTGTGAACGAAAGTCCGATCGAGATTGGTTTTCCACGTTACTTTCCCCATGAACAAATGAATACGGGGGCGAGTCAAGCTAGCGACTCGGGAATCAAAAACAGTAGCATGCCATATGGTTTTCACCCATATTTCTGACTTCTTTCTATCTTTCTACCACCCTAGTGGGGGGGAGGGTTGCCCCACATGTTGTGTATATAAGCTTCTCAAAAAAAAAATCTTTCTAAATAATGGCCGTAGTATTTCCCTTTACTTCTTTGTTTCGGCATAATGCTGGTACTTGAATATTGAGGGCAATATTCATTTCTAAGTGTGGGGGGGATTCTCACGAATTTTATCATGTAATTATACCGCCTAATTCCCCCGTTTTTGGCAAAAATTTTTTTTTGGAGTAAGTGTTCTACACTTACTCATTTGGTTATCAGTCCGCCTTGTCTAATAAACAAAAGGATTGGCTAATCCAGGAGCAAACGGCTCTTGGTAAAGATATCTCAAATCCGTTGACGGCTTGCAATTTGCCCAAAATTAATTATGAGTGATCTAAAAATTAATCTGATGTGGGGAAAATTGTCAGATTTGATTTTCGTTATGCGCGTGATGTTTAAATGGTGTTCCGACCAAAACGAAACTTTAAAATGATGTTTTCTTAATAACTTTTGCGAAAATGATCTAACGATTTTCAAACTCTCAGGATATTACTAAAATAATTTATCTTACGAGAATGTGAAATAAAATTTTTTATGGGATTAATAGTGAAAGTGAATAGTAATTTCTTGAGGTGAATAGTAAAAATTTGAGAATGGATAGATGATGAGTGTGTAAATACTCATCATTTTTAGTTAAATCTGAACTGCAAAACGCTTAAAAATGCTCAGAAATGCATCAAAATACTGAAAATATTCCAAAATGCATTTTATATGTTTCAGATGCAAAATGTTCAAAATCAGATGAAAAATGAGCTAAGTTTGCATAATTGGCAGTTTCAGTCCCCCAAGTTTCTAAAATTGTCGGAAATAGTCCCTGGCACATAATTTCAAAAGAAAAATCACCAAAGGTCCTTTTTAAATCATAAGTTGTCAAAATTAGTCCTTTGGTGAAAAATATCAAAAGTTTTGAGAAATTACAAAATTGGTCCTTCAAATTTCAAATTTGGCAAAAATGGCCCTTGGAAAATTGAAAATGTCAAGTTTGGTCCTTGTATTATGGAAGCTTGTCACTTTTAGTCCCTTGGAGAAACTTTGATAAAATGGCAATCATTGGTCCCTTAACTTTCAGAATTTGCAACAAAGGTCCTTGATATATTAAACCTTTAAACACCCTTTGGACCTTGTCAAAATCCCATTTGACCCACGCCTTTCCATTTGACCCTGCCATTTGACCCTTTCCCTTTTTATATTACCAGTCAAACTCATTTGACTCTTTTCTTTCCCCCAGTTCAATAGATACCACAATCCATCATCACCCTCCCCCTGCAACCTTTCCTCTGCACCCTCCTTCATCAACCCTACCTCCACCTCACCCCACTCCAAGAATGCATTTAATGCACCTTCAACCTAACACTCTACCCTCCCCAGCTGTTAAAACAGTTTTGGCGCCAAAACCACTTAAACGGCCAAGATGATATCTAGGCATCCAATGGCCCATATAACTGCGGAACTATTCAAGATGAGAGAGAAGCCTTGGAGTATAAATAAAGGAAGAAAGAAGGCAAATAAAAGAGTAGTTAGTTTATTTTCTTAAATGTATGTCGTTTTAAAGCTTTTCATGTCTTAAATAGTTTTTCAATTGTAATATCAAGTTATTTTGTATCAAACTTAGTAGTTTCAATGTATTGCAACTCTATTTAAGTATCAATTCAAGTCTATGTTCAAATTCCATATTTTATGTTCACTGTTGAAATTTCCATTCTCAAACTCCTATGTCAAAGCTGTTAGTAGCTTAGTTTTAAGCTAAAACAAGCTTCTATAAGCTTACTATAGCTTTTTACAAGCTTATATTCAAGTTTCAAGTACCTTTGGATATTGGTCAACAAAAGTCAAAATGGGGCAAAATGATGCAAAATGGATATGGTTGTTGGTTCAAATGGATTTGGGTTAGTTCAGAGCTATTGGTTGGTTTAGAATAGGTAGTGGTCATTGGTTCACGGTTTCAAGCCATGTGGCTAAGGACCCTTTGTAAGTTATTTTCAAGTCATATTGCATTATCTGTCTTTGTAGTTATAGATAGTTCAAACATGTTTAATTAGTCAGTACTTAGAGTAATTAAAGTTAGTTTGATCATAATTACATGCTAGTTCAAGAGTTTGTTCCGTTTTAGTTCATGTCAATTAGTAAAGTGTGTTTGGATTTGTTCTTAATCGTGATATAGGCTTGGGCAAGGGTAATTCTTGTTGTTTTTAGCTTGTCTAGTTCTAGTATACTCATATCTGTCTCAAACTTGAGCTTGCAAACACTTAAAGTCAAAAATCACCAACTCATCATGTCCTAATTATACTTCACTGCTGAGATTTTGCAAAAGTGAAGACTTGTTTTGTGTTTGAAATTTAGATATAGTTTGCAGTAGTCTCACTTCATCATATAACATCAATATCATCTCACAAATTGGTCTCAAAGTTCAAATAAGTCAACTTTGCACAATTGTATCAAAAGTCAAAACTTGGAAAAAGCCATTTTGAGCCAACTGAGATGATTTATCATTGACTCATTTCTGAGAATAATTAAGTGAAACTTGTGGTTTTAAAATCTTCTGTTGGTCTAATTTCTTATTAGCATTTTTGTATATTTTTGTGAATTTTTTAAAGGCCTCAAAAATGCTTATCAAAATGGTGATAAATGCCCTGTACACACTCAGTGTATACTGAGTGTGCACAGGTGGTTTTGTGGGCATGCTGCCCAGAGCTCTCAAAAGCTTGCTTAGGTCTGATTTTGGTTTTGGACATAGCTAGCCAGTCCTCTTGAGGTTCCCACCTTGGTTTTCTATTTTCTAGCTTATAGGTGTCTTATTCTTAAAAGCTGCAAGTAGCCCATCACAACATTTTTAGCACTTAAATCAAAATAAGCCAAATCTGTGTAATCAGCTATTCAGAGGTTAAGAGCAGTTGAGAATTGTTGCATTTTAGTACTTTTAGCATAATATAGCTTTTGTTATCAGTTGGTAGCTTATTGTGTCTTTTGGCTTATTAAAAGTGCTTATTTATAAGCATTTGAGATTGCAGTTTCATTTTCTTGTACACAAGCCTCTGATTTTATATTTTTCCTAGATTCAGCATATTATTTTAGGCTTATCTTGAATTTTTCATATTTTTCCGTACTGTTTGGTATTTTTCTCCATTTAAATTAGTTTTTAAGCCTTTTTAAATAGCTTTTAATCCAATTAATTCAGAAAAGTTTCAAAAATAATTTTTCATTTTTCTTAAGTTAAGATAAATATAAAAAGTCAAAAAAAATATTTTTTCAGATTTTTCTTAGTTAAATTTGTATTTTCTAGCAATTTAAGTAGTTTTAAATAGATTTTAATTCCTAGAAAATACAAAAATAATCAAGAAAATATAAAAATAGTTTTGAAAATTCTCTTTTGTCATTTTAGATTTTTCCAAGTCATAATTTTATTTTCTAGCTTTATTTCATATTTTCTTGTATTTTAGGTTATTATTTAATAAGTAAAATTAGTTTTAATTAATAATAATTAATTTAATAGTTATAAAAATAATTTTATTTTTCTATAAATTTTCTTTTATCATTAGGTTTGTAAAAATGTCATTTTCATATTTTAGGTCTTTTATTTCTTAGATCTCACTTTTTATTTTGTACGTTTACGTAATTTTATTTAAACGTTAGTTTTAAGTTTTAAACGTTCATCAATTTTAAAATAGTGATAGCGTTTATTTAATATTTTTTATCTTTTTAAATTTCCTTTAATTTTCATTTAAGCCTCTGTAATTTATAGGCTCTTTCTGTAGTTATAATCATTCATCAAACTCTTTTCCGCTCAAATCTCTCGCATCACTATTCGTTTGGTGATTCATCCCGCACGCACTGGGACATAACGACACCGGGAAACACTATACTCTCCAGATCTTCATTGCATTTGCTTCTGAGCTGTTTTAAGTTTGTTACGGTCGGCCATTCACAAGTGGTCGGTTTGAGTGATTAAACTTGACGGTTCGGAAGCCGACCAATAGAAATCCTGAAAATGCGAATTGTTACAGACGACATGACTACAAGAGTCATATATGAGTTCCAAACAAAGTTGGAACTAGATATCCTTAGTGGGTGACCTGCATAACTATATGCATTATGACCCAAGATGGGATTTAACGTCTTAAGTGGACGATATGTGCTATTATGTGATCACATATAGTTGTTCCAGATAAAGTTGGAACTTAGACCTCCTTAGTGGAGAATCGAGCCTCATAATAGTAGAAGTTCCAAAAACGGAACTCAGACATCCTAAGTGGATGATTAGTATGTTTATATGGCTCGTCAGTTACGAAAGCACAACCTAATATGATAAGTCCTCAAAACGGGACTTGACGTCTTAAGTGGACGACTAGAGCATATATGATGCTAAATTGAGCCAAATACAGGTTCACTAGTCCTAAGCGACAACTAGTATATTTAATGCAAGCATGATGCCTTCTAGAATTAATGAGTATCTAGGCCCCCAGTACATGTTACGATGTAGTAAGAATATATTCCCATGAGGAATTAGCGATGTTATAATCAACGAGATAGCTATGCGGG
>OU343223.1:32187187-32259099 GCA_910596185.1 Chrysanthemum makinoi
AAAATAAAGATTAGACTCAGCAAAACATAAAAGAATAGAGAGAAGTATTAGAGTTATTGAATTGTTCGAACTTTGACCAGTTCATAGTCAGTTAGAGCTAATAATTCTAGAGATATTCTAGACGTTTGAGTATGTCAGGTTAGTTGAGTCTTTTTAGCCTAAGGGCCTGTTTGTTTAGTTTTTATATTAAGTTCTGTTAAACTAAAATATATGTAATGCGGATATATGTTGTTTGTATGTAAATGAATAAATGGTTGTTTGTTTTGTATGCTGAATAAAGTGTCTGAATTAATAAAATTATTGTTATACCCTTTTATTGGAAATAAGTGATGATTAGTGGTTAAGAAGTGGAAGGGTAAATATGTAAAAGTAAGATAAAAGTGATGACTTAATATAGAGACCCTCATTCTCATGGCTTTTTCTAGAAGGTCGTCCATTTAAATTAAGCACCAAACAAACACTCAATTAGTGACTTAATTAAATTACTTATTTTACAATTAAGACTCTTTAAGTCATTATCAAACACCACCTAAGTTTATTTATTTCCGTTGTAAGTCTCGCCTATCTAAAGGCTACTAGTCAAGTTAATAAAGGTAGAAAAGTATTAATTATCTTTTATATAATAAAAGAATTACATCATTTCGGAGTGTTTTTGCAAAATTCTTCTCATTGAAAAAAAAATTAAACCAATAAGAGAGCTTGATTTTGCCACGTAAGCAAAATCGTGTGATGTAATTGGTTAATAAAAGTCAAAATTAAATTGATTTTGGTCAAACTTTAATTAATTTGGTGGAGAAATTTGGTTGAGAAGAAAAACACATAAAAACATAGGTGTCAAATATGTGAAAACAAAAACTTAAAAAAAGTGGGGGTAATTAATAAAACTTTAGTGGTTAAATTTTTAAAAATTGTATAGAGTTAAGTGTAATATTATAAGATTCCATGTTTTTTAATAACTTTTGAAATTAAACAAATACTCCCTTATACTTTATACACATTATACTTTATAACTTAAAATACAATATATATGTTGTTTTAAAACTCGAACATATAAATATACATATGATTATAAATATCATTTTTTTACTATATATGTTTACTAAGGACTCATTTATTTCATATTAAAAGTATGACAAATGTGGACACGAATTTGTATATTAAATATGGTTAAATTATTGAAAACGGGAATATAATTATCAAACTGTAAGTACGAGCTACTGTAATATGAAGAAAAAAAACGTGATTGTACTTATAACAACTACTCATTAAATATTTATTTATTTATATAAGGATATGTAGAAAAATATTTTTAAAAAACTTTAAGGAGTATATTTTAACATTATCAACGTTTATTATGTGCAACTAAACTCGCATCTTGTGTGTGAAATTTAAATAGGAACATCAACATATATACCAGCTAAATATAGTAGAATCTTGAGTTATCTAACAATTTTTTTTTACAAAATTTGATTATACAAAATTCTAATAGATATTAATGGATAATGAAAAACTCGTGCATAAGTATATAATTATATGTAATTACTTTTAAAGACACAATATTCAGCATTAATATAAAATAATATTTTTTGTCTAATACCTGTGCGTGCACAGGTATTATAACTAGTTTTCTACTACAAAAGCAAGTTTTGTTTCTCAACTTACCCAACAAGAATAACAGACAAGATTTTTTATGTTTTTGTAAGCATGGTATTCGAACTTTTTGCTTCTTAATCCACGTGGTTTGAACTTACCGCTATACAAACTCAAACCAAGTAAACCTTTTTTCTTTTTCAAGAGGTTGCCGTGACCACTTCAGATTGTTTGCATTTATTATGAATTGAACTTGAGACCTCAATCATTTTCGTGTGATAGTCTCAAGTCTTTATGACCTGAGTGGCATGGTTAATGACATGGTTAATGACTTAACGGATAGGATATTGTGGTCCTTCCAAATCCAGGAAATGGCATTTAATTTGATGATGCCTTGGATAAGAGGTAACTTAAAAAAGAACCAGAAACTCTATCAAGATTGTAAGCAGTTAGGTGATCGGTATATATGGATCATTTATGAGGATTGTATAAAAGTGGAAAACTGACCGCGTTGATCCTATTTGTTATATACAGAAAAATGTAGCCATTGGCTGCATGAATTGACAATGTCATGAAATTTCACCTTAATATAGGGGAAAATCTAGCCATAGTCTCCGGTATATAATATTTGTGATCTTATGCTCTAGAGTCTATATTCTTGGGTCATTTATGAAATGCCTACAACACTTTTCCCAGACGGTTGCAAGAAAAATCCTTATTAGTTAGGGAATAATATAGGTGAACACGTTACTAATAAGTGGTAAGTATTCGTTCGCATGCAGGTCAAAATTGTTTTCAGCGATAAGTCATGACTACATAATGACGAACGGGAGAAGTTAGTGACAAATGCAGGGTCGACGCTAGGTAGGAGTTATTACTGACTAAGTATATAATAGTCCCTAATTGACAAAGATCATGGTCTGTAGAACTTATTCCTTGTTTCAACAAATCAGCTGAAAGGACACCATTGCGGATGACATAATGCTCTTTTCAGTTTTCACACTCTTGCAAAACTAATAGGAATAGCAAATTCACCCGTCGTGGTTGGATTGGATATATTCAATCATATTTTAGCTTGTAACAATTCGATCTGTAATAACTCTTTATTCTAGCTTCTTGCTAGTGTTAATATCTCATGCCGTTCAAATTAAAATAAAGCTAGTTGGTAAAATAGCTGGATATCAATAGTAACCAAAATTGATGTAAAGTAAGTACCTCTCAAATTAAACTCCAGTTATGTATAACCTAGTTCTTCTGTGTTAGTTTCAACAAATATTAGACACAAGCCATTCACGTACTTTCTTTTGGGACTTAACTTAGATCAGGGTGCTTTAGTGAAAACTAAACGTAAAAACATCATTCAAAGCCCAAAGGCACACATCTAAACCACTGAACTGATAGATGAATGTATGGTGCTTATGGCTTAACCTTTAAAGCTTTTATTCGGTGGGGCTAATTCAGTATATAACATGAAAATTACATGACCGAATAAAATAATCGTCACAAGATTATGATTAATGAAGTATTGCCACATAAATCACTTATAAATCCTGAGAATGATCGTTTTTACAACAAGAAACTTCGATCAAATTTTAATTTACACTGTGGGTTTAAAAGTAATTTCGCTAATTAAGTGAAATTAGCAGTCTGACAATTAATACAATAACCTCAAGAAGAGGGTAAGTAGCATAAAAATATATTATTAGATCCCTCAAACCAGAAGTTTCAAGGAAGATCATCCAAAATACAAAGGAGTGAAGACATGAAGCTAGAAGCTAAACCCGACGACACCACCTCAAAAAGTTCCCATAAAAGACTTTATTATCTCTACTGACTCACTTGATCAGTCACTAAACAATAGTAAAGAAATACTAATTACTTATTTGAGCACACTGGAACTTGTCAAAATTCGTGGACATGTTTTTTGGCATTTGACCTAAGCATGTCAACCTGTTGGACATCAATAAAGAAGCTGCAACTTCTTTCATGCCTTCATTACTGACAATGGTTTCTTCTTCGTAGATTGTTTCTAGGATCCTCGAAGCTTGGAGTCTCGAGATATGCAAAACACGAGATGTTGCTACAGCAGAGAAGGGAGTCCGGTGTTGTGTTTGTTTGGTGGTGGGGTTGGATTTAGGCACTGAAGCAAAGAAAAGCCTTGTTGCCATGTTTGAGGAGAGGATAGACCACAGGATGAGATGGATATATGAACATTTCACTATTGTTCTTGATCATTTTTATAGAGCTCAAAACAGATAAATAACCACCTATATTCATTTATTTACAAGATAAATAACCACCTATAGCTATTGTGTCGTCATAAATACGTAATGATGCGTCATCTTTAACTATTGTTTCGGCAAGTGTTGTTTCCTTTATCAAATTTTGCATTTTCAAAAAGTTAAATCTACTTCAATATATAAGTCACAACTTATATGCTTTTGCTAGTAAATTAGATTCATTTTCAAGTGGATAAAATAAAAATAATTCATACATGTTATAAAAACTTAAGCTTTACAAATAAAATACGAGTAGCTTTTAACATGTTCAACTTTTAAATTTATACTCCCTCCGTCCTAAAATTATAGTCCCTTTTTTATTTTTTTTGTCTTTCTATTACAACTTTGACCATTAATATTTTTGTTTATGTTATATAATATTTGATGCAATATATATGAATTGATTGAGTTTTTAAATATATTTTTATTGGTATAATTTTTATCAATTATTGTAAAACACAAACAAAAATATTTAAGGTCAAAGTTGAAAAAGAAAGACCGAAAAAGTCAAACGGGGACTATAATTTTGGGACGGAGGTAGTAATTTTTTAGGTAGCCACGGTTTTCATTTTCACCGGCTTATCCTTTGAGTTTGAATTCACTGTCACACTAGTCAAATCGAAGTAAATTCGTATTTTTTTTCGGAAGTTGGTGTGCTCACTTCAAAGTTGTTTGCACTTTGCCTTAATTGAACTTGAGACATCTTCACATTTTAAGATGAGAGTCACAAGCCTTTTGCCATTAAGAGCATTAATAATAGTAAAGCTTTATATAAGTCTATAAGTTTGCATAATGAGTGGATATAAACCTTTTGATGTTATAAACCTATGTTCAATATGCATAAACCTTTTTTTTTTTTTTTAACCACGATTTCCGACACTATGCATAAACCTTTTACAAGTCCTCAAATGATTCATAATAACACATGAATTAAATTAGAATAGGCTCAAGAGTATGAACCTCTTCATGCCACATATCATGTATATAAAACAAATAATCACTATAATTAAAATGAAAGATAAAGTTTTATATAGGTTTTAGACCTTTTGACGAGAGAAGTGATTTGTACACTTTCAATTTTTATTGGGACACTCTAATATACAAACAGTTAAATCAGGTTATACTTAAAAGTACAATTGTCGATGCACGCACTAGAGTGTGCCAATAAAAAGTGATATTGTGCAAATCATTTTCTTTTTGATGAAACTATCACAGTGAATACCCTAAGAGCTAAACATGTATTTTAACTTATATCTTCTTAATTAACTTGTGTCAGTCATAAAGGAATTTCCTTTTATATGTCTAAGTCGAAAACTACATATCATCTTGATCTTGTAGTAATAAGGTGCTTGCTTTTTTATTTAAATTCTAGTGACTCAGCTTAGACAAAATGGGCGTACTTTGCATACCTCATACAAATCCAAAATTGTGCTTTATGGAATGAATGAATTTAATATCTACACACCTTCTTTTTAAGTATGCCCTTTTTTACACGGTGATGGTACTTTTCTGATTTTGATAACGGGGTAAACACAACTGATGACTTGGTCCTGGTGTTTCCATGGGTTATGATCAAGGAATCACGTGTTTTCCAGAGTGATAAATGACGTTTTGTTTTTGTAACCAATGATCGGAGGAATATAGAAAGTATGTCAACTAAAGAGAGCACCAATTTGAAAATATTTCATATATTTATCTCGCAGTATTTGCTTTAGTTGTCTACAAGGACGGACCTTCATAGAGACCCGAGGGGGCTACGGCCCCCCCAAAATTTGCGACACGTGGTGTAAATATTATAGGTTTTAGGGGTAATTTAATTGAGGTTACAAACAAATCTCCGATTCGGCCCTCCCAAAATAAATTCGGCCCCCTCAAAAAAATGTTCAAGTTCCGTCTATGGTTGTCTAGAAACATTTTCTTAAGAGCCAGAAAGCTATGGACGTAAAGTCAAACCAGATACAACAAAGTTCATGCACAAAACTGAAAACGATAAAGAGAAAACAAATAGTCAAATAGATACTACATGTCGTCCATTGTATCTCGAAAGGACTAGGAATTCTGCCTTGGATAGGAGGACATCGTTAAAGAAAGAACAAGAAACTCGATGAAGATTGTATGGATACATAATTTGTTTGTTCAGTAATTGTGTTAAATACTCAAACTGGCTAAAAAATCTTTAGTTAGAGACTGGAAGTTGTTGGTGTGTAGATCCCAGAACAGGGTTAGATAATCAGTAGCAAGCAACAATACCACTAGGTGGTTACCAGATATCACTTGGAATCGTGTGATCACTTTCCAAAGTAAACTATTCGACCCTAATACCTGGGTTACACGAATATCTACTTGGGATAAGACCAAATGCAGTTATAGAATTAGGCACAATTCAATAACCCTTGCGCTTATAAGTGTTAATCGTTTTCTGTGTATTTTTCATGCATAATCAGATCTCCTATTTATAGGAGGTTACTCTTAGCTAGTCAAATGGAATTATGAGTTTTAATCGGCCCATTAATAGCCTCATAATTATCCCCATTATAGCCGTTAGTGGTTACATGACCAATTAAAAGTGGTCATTAAGCAGTTGTAACTCCCATTTAGCAGTACTTTAACACTAGCAGTACTTTAACACTAGCAGTACTTTCATACCATTAGCAGTACTTTCACACTAGCAGTACTTTCATAATACTATCAGTGGATACACTGCTTCAGTGGAAACACTGCTTATCAGTGGAAACACTGGTTATCAGTGGAAACCACAAGTAGTACTTTCCACTAGCAGTACTTTCCACAAACAGTACTTTCTACCAGCACTACCAATACAAACCACTACAAGAGTCAGGGTGTTCATAGACCTTATGGGTGTACACTCCGTACCTCCTAACCCATTACAAGGTGTGAACTAATCCCACAAGTGCACTAAATTTTCCAACAATCCTCCCCAAATTTAGTTCACTTCCTTTGCATGAAAAATAAACATCAAGCAAAACATGTGCATAAACGAAAATGTCATGAGGATTGAATTTTCATCTTAGTAAATTACACGTTACAAATATTCGAGAATCAAGGTGTTCTAAGAATTGAACCCTTCAACCCATTTGAATACCTGAAGATAAAATACACACAAGTTTTCAAACACTTATCAGCTCCTGACACTATACTAGCCATGTGTCCATATCCAAATTCATAAATGTTGTAAAAGCTAAAAGCCCAAAGCTTCCTGAAGCGGCAAAACTTCAATATTTACATAGGTGGTTCCTTTTTATTCATGCTCCTGCCAAGCTCTTTTTCAAAGAAAATTAACCATTGAGAAGTAAAGACTTCATCCTCCTTTCAGCAGGTTCTGAGCACAACCTTGGGATGTAAATAAAACATGTGCTCTAGTCCACTAAATGTTCAGCTTTCCACATTGAACTCAGCTCCCAAGTTTCCTCAGGAGGGAGTTGGGTGTCCTAGCATTCAGTGACTAAGCTGGACTTAAACCCATCCCTTTAGCAGACTTTATAACCAAGTCTCTAGCCAGACCCTTCGTCAAGTGATCAGCTAAGTTCTGTTGAGATCTCACAAACTCTATAGATACCACCCCATTCATGATAAGCTCACGAATCATGCTATGTCTGACACCTAAGTGTCTAGACTTACCATTGTACATTTGGCTATAAGCCTTAGCCAATGTAGCTGCACTATCACATTGGATAGAAATAGGTGCTATAGGTTTAGGCCATAATGGAATCTCAAAAGCAAGTTTTCAACCATTCAGCTTCTTTATCAGCAGCTGCTAAAGCCACAAATTTAGATTCCATTGTTGAACTGGTGATGCAAGTTTGTTTCTTGGATGCCCAAGAATTTGCACCTCCACCAAGTAGGAATACCCGCCGGTAGGCGAATTGTCTTCAGTGTTACTGATCCAACTTGCATCAGTGTATCCTTCCAACACCGATGGGTAACCAGTATATGAGAGACTATAATCCATAGTTCTCTTCAAATACTTTAGTACCCTTTGAACTGCTTGCCAGTGATGAGCACTAGGATTACTAGTATACATGCTCAATTTTCCCCTTTGCAAAACCAATATCAGGCCTTGTACAAGTCATGGCATACATCAGGCAGCCAATCACCCTAGAGTACTCAAGTTGAGATACTGGCTTTGTCATGATTAGGCATCAGCTTCTCACAAGTATCCATAGGTGTACTCACTGGATTACAATCAAAGTAATTCAATTTCCTCAGCACCTTCTCAATATAATGAGGGCGAGAGATAGAAATTCTTTTACTTTCATGTTTAATCCTTATACCAAGGATAACATCGGCCTCCCCATGTGTCCTTCATGGAGAACCTTGATGACAAAAAATCCTTTTTCAAGTTAACCTGATTTTGGTCAGTGCCAAAGATCAACATGTCATCAACATATAGACAAATGATGACTCCTTTACGAGATTCATCAAATTTGCTATATACACATTTGTCAGCTTGGTTAAGAATATAACCACTGGACAAAACCACTTCATCAAATTTTTTATGCCATTGCTTAGGTGCCTGCTTAAGTCCATAAAGAGACTTAATCAATTTACACACCTTGTTTTCATTGCCAGGCATGATGAAGCCCTGAGGTTGGTTCATATAAACCTCCTCATCCAATTCACCATTCAAGAAAGCTGTCTTCACATCCATCTGATGAATAATCAGATTGTGAATAGATGTCATAGCAATCGGCAGTCTTATGGTACTATCAGCCACAGGGGTATAATTATCAAAATAGTCTATCCCTGACTTTTGTTTAAAGCCCTGAATAACTAATCTAGCCTTGAACTTTTCAATAGTTCCATCTACCTTCATTTTCCTTTTGAAAATCCATTTGCAACCTAGAGGTTTGCAACCAGGAGGTAGATCAACTAACACCCAAGTGTTGTTCCCCATGATGGAATCCATCTCATCATTTATTGCTTCTTTCCAGAAAGCAATATCCTGGGACTTCATTGCTTCTTCAAATGTCTTGGGATCATCCTCAACAATGAAGCAATAGGAGTATTGGTCTGAGACCTCATCCCTTGTTCCTTCAACTAAGTATAGTTTAAACTTAGGTCCAAATGACTTTGGATTCCTGACCCTTTTGCTCTTCACGAGCACAGGTTCAGTTGTTGAACCACAACCTCATCGGGGACCACTGATGGTTCATCATCGAGGACCTCGATACACCAGTGTCATGAGTTCCATTAGGAATCCTCTGACTTGGTCTAGGGACTGATGAGAATCTATTCTTATCAAAAGTTGCATCCCTTGATTCAATTATAGAGTTAACTGAAACATATTCATTAGGTTCAATAACATAGAACCTATAAGCCTTGGAATGCTTAGCATATCCAACAAAGAGCGATCAATGCCTCTTTCACCCAAAGTCTTTGCTTTGGATGGGGAGTCTTACAACAGCCCTACAACCCCAAACCCTGTGATAGTTCAGGTTGGGTTTCATTTTAGTCTAGAGTTCATAAGGGGTAACCTTGTTCCTTTTGTTGGGAACCCTATTTAATAAATAGCAAGCTTTTAACATAGCTTCACCCCAGAACCCTTGACTCATCCGAAAAGGACAACATGGAATTAACCATCTCCTTGACACCACTGTTTTTCCTTTCGAAATACCATTTTCTTGAGGAGTATAAGAAGCGATCGTTTCATGGATTATACCAGGACTGAAAATCAGAGTATCCATGTACTCACCTCCCCTATCAGTCCTTAATCTTTTGATCAAAGACCCAAGTTGTAATTCAAATTCATTTTAAACACTTTGAATTTATCTAATGCTTCATCCTTGGAATGTAACAAATAAACATAACAAAACCTAGAAGCATCATCAATAAATGTCACAAAGTACTTCTTGTTCCCCAAAGAGGGAGTGGCATGCAAATCACACAGATCACTGTGAATAAGCTCCAAGAGGTTAGTCTCACGACTAACACCATGAAAAGGTTTCTTGGTAATCTTGGTCAACATGCAAGTTTTACACTTTTCAGTGTCTATGTCAATGGCTGGGATCAACCCATCCTTAGACATATCTTGCAACCTTTTATAATGAACATGGCCAAGTCTAGCATGCCACAGGGTAGAGACAGTCTGGTCAGTGGTGGTCACACAGGCTGAATTTACACTATCAGTGGAAATAAATGCACTATCAGTGGAAATATTAAGCCTGAACATTTGATTACATAAATAACCAAAACCAATAAAAACACCACATTTAGACAAGACAAATTTATCAGATTCAATAACTTGTTTATATCCATGATTATTCAAAACACTACTTGAAACCAAGTTTTTCCTTATATCAGGAACATGAATAACATTAAACAAAGTTACAATCTTTCCAGAACTAAAATTAAGATCTACACAACCATGACCATGCACCAAGGCTGTTGACTCATTTCCCATGTGAAGAATAGAACCATCATTCAGTGACTCATAAGTCTTGAACCAGCTTCTATCTTTACACTCATGAACTGTTGCACCAGAGTCAACCCACCACGCAATATCATCATCCTGCACATAAAAGATTCGAGATACATATGTAACATAATAAATCGAAAAGACTTATTAAACATATATTGACCTTTGTGAGTTGGTGAACCATCACTCCACTGAACCATTAGTGCCACGATCCATTGGCTTTACCACCAACTTTAACACCCTTGTAGTCCCTTTTAATGTGACCAGTTTTGCCACATTTCCAACAAGTAGGTGTTGCCTTCTTGTTAGGATCTGCTCTTGTGGTAACATGAAATTTGCGTTTGCCTTTGTTGTCATTGTACCTGGTGGAGTTGTTATGCTCCACCATATTAACAACAGATGCACCAGCAGCATTGCTGCTCTTTGGCTTGTCATTATCCTGCATCTTAAGAGATTCCTCAATGCATGAGATGATTTGCCCAACTCAACCAGAGTTAACTCCTCTTTCTTATGTTTCAAGGTATGCTTGAAATCTTTCCAAGAAGGAAGGAGTTTGTCAATGACACATGAGACTTTAATGGCCTCATCCATGTTCATGTTGTGTTGTGTAAACCTTCCAAGTATTCCAAGAAGTTCATTGTATTGTTTCATGACTGGTCTTGAATCAGTCATTTTGTAATTTGTGAAATTACTAACAAGAAACTTCTTACTTAATGCATCCTCAGCCATATATTTGGCATCCAAGGAATCCCACAGTTCTTTGGAAGATTCAAAGTTCTGATAAATATCAAGCAGAGAATCAGACATACCATTGAGAATAAGACCTTTGCATATGTAGTCACCATTCTCCCATTTGCTCCTCCTCTGATCGCTCCACGGTAGCATCATCACCATCATCGGGAATAGGTGTAGTTAGCACATACACCACACTCTTGCTTGACAGCAAAGTGCATCTTCTTCTGCCACCTCCTAAAGTCCACCCCTTCAAACTTATCAAGCTTGGCAAAGTTTGAAGCCATGTGTTTCATTGCAGCAGTTGCCATTGATTATCACAAAATAGTTTACTTTGATTATTGGTGTGTAGATCCCAGAACAGGGTTAGATAATCAGTAGCAAGCAACAATACCACTAGCTGGTTACCGGATATCACTTGGAATCGTGTGATCACTTTCCAAAGTAAACTATTCGACCCTAATGCCTGGGTTACACGAATATCTACTTGGGATAAGACCAAATGCAGTTATAGAATTAGGCACAATTCAATAACCCTTGCGCTTATAAGTGTTAATCGTTTTCTGTTTATTTTTCATGCATAATCAGATCTCCTATTTATAGGAGGTTACTCTTAGCTAGTCAAATGGAATTATGAGTATTAATCGGCCCATTAATAGCCTCATAATTATCCCCATTATAGCCGTTAGTGGTTACATGACCAATTAAACATGGTCATTAAGCAGTTGTAACTGCCATTTAGCAGTACTTTAACACTAGCAGTACTTTCATACCATTAGCAGTACTTTCACACTAGCAGTACTTTCATAATGCTATCAGTGGATACACTGCTTCAGTGGAAACACTGTTTCAGTGGAAACACTGTTTCAGTGGAAACACTGCTTATTAGTGGTAACCACTAGCAGTACTTTCCACAAACAGTACTTTCTACCAGAACTACCAATACAAACCACTACAAGAGTCAGGGTGTTCATGGACCTTATGGGTGTACACTCCGTACCTCCTAACCCATTACAAGGTGTGAACTAATCCCACAAGTGCACTAAATTTTCCAACATAAGTGGTCACTTATTTCAGAGGAACTAGTTACGGTATACCTGTCACAAGGTAAGAGTTGTTAGCCATGTATACAGATGTCACTAAATTTCAGTGTTTCATTTTTTCAGTGACACGAAATATCAATGATAAGTTGGGAGCTAAGTAATTTTTCTTCTATACCATAAAGTTATCTCATATGTCCATAAAGTTATCTCATATGTCACTACGCCAATTTTGGGCTTTGGGGACGCCAAATTTTTAGCGACTACAGATATAGTCGCAATAGGCGCACAAAACGACAAAAATCCCATTTTCTTAGTCCCGTCTTTGACCCAAACTTGTAGCGACTACATTTTAATCTTTAGTGACTACGTGTAGTACAGATCAATAGAAGACAAATTACGAGTCCGCAAATTATTTTGCTTTGACTATCACTTGTTGCGACTACATGTAGTCGCAAGAGGTTTCGACACGAAAAAATTTTAGTCAAAGTCAAAAAATGTTACTTTTGGCGCCAAATCGAATGACTGGTAAAATAGCTAGGAACGCCTGCATTGGTTTGTGCGGAGGTACACGTAGCGACTACATGTAGTCGCTAAAGGTAATGTTACATTATGTGAGAACCTTCTAGCGACTACATGTAGTCACAAAAATTAGTCGCTAAAAGTACGGTCAAAAAGTCAACTAATCTGTGTCGTTATAAGTAGTCGCTAAAAGTAGTCACTAAAGGTAGTCGCTGAAAGAACAGAGGGAAAAATGAAAAAACATATAGCGACTACAAAAATAGTCACTACAAAATGTGTCGTTTAGTTTTTTGGTCAAACTTTAGAAAGTCAAAGTCAACAAATAGTAGTCGCTACAAACGAAGACGGTAGTCACTACAAACCTATAGCAACGAGGTATAAGAGATGGCAGGTTTTGAGATTACATGTAGTCGCAACAGGTTTATAGTGACTACATGTAGTGCTTCTAGCGACCACTTTTGTAGTCACAAAAAGCGGTTTTTGTTGTAGTGTGTGTTAGATATTACTTGAACCAACAATCATTTGATTGAAAAAAAATTCTCACAAAAAATGGGATCTATTAGACTGCGAGTCATTAGGTAAAATTCTTATTATATTTACCAGGACGCACAAAAGGGTTTAACGTACCATGTAGCTAGTTTAGTCATTGTTGGTGTGTTACGTCAAATATCAACGCAAGATCTTTCACATGATGCACTAGCTTATAAACTAAAAAGTGCAAAAAAGGAATTTTCGATGCCAACAAAAATCATATCATAAATGGGATTTACATACCATCTAATACACAGACACTTGGCTCCGTTTGAAATGTCAAGATGCTTATCTTCATGAATGTATTGAAATGCATTTAATACATAAAGTAAGAGTCGGCGAGAGAGTTAACGTCAATAGCGACTCTTAAGATCAAGACAAGTGACACAATATGAGCCATAACTAGTTACCTTCTATGTGCATCTTGCTACGAACCCTCTAGAGTTCCTTCGAAACAACTTTTAGACCACAAAATATTTGCATACATCTCGGACACGTTGAAAATAAGGGGATATAGGATGCCACATTCAGAAAACTAATAATACATATGGACTTACATGCCAAATAATTGGTACCAAGTTTGGTCATAAAGTAAAGTTAGGAGAAAACGATTTTTCTACACAAATTTTGTATAAGAAAATTAACACTTATACTCCACATCTGATAGAGTTATACATTCTTGTATCACATTTGTTTTCTACAAAACTTGAACTCACAATCACTTATCAACGCTTATTATGTGATATTAAACTTGCATCATGTGTACAACATAATATCAGTAGTGAAATTTAAATAACAACATCAACATCTTTGTCAGCTAAATAAAATTAAATCTTGAGTTACCTAACAGAAATTTTTACAAATATTTTACCAAATACTAATAGATATTAATGCATAATGAAAAACTCGAGCATATGTATTAGTTGTACTTATATCACAATTTTCATGTGCAAATTCTCATATGTATATGTATATATATATATATATATATATATATATATATATATATATATATATATATATATATATATATATATATATATATATATATATATATATATATATATATATATATATCTATACTATATAAAATGGAAAAATGGTCAAAGTGGAAAAAGTGAAAAATGTTGAAAGTTGAATGTTGAAAACATGGTCAATGGAGAGAAATAAATAATATAATTAATACTCTTATTAAAACACCCCATTACTTAAAAGTACAAAAATTTATTCACATTGTACACACAATTAAAAGCACATCTACCAAATTAAAAACAACCAATTGAAACCGATATCGGGTTGACCCGTTGAAACCGATACCGGGTTGACCTGTTGAAACCGATACCCGGGACGCTTCAAACCCGGCGGGTGACCGGTTTAATTTGACATTTTTTCGACCCAACCTATCGATTTGACTCGGTTTAAATCGACTGCTTTTTATCGGAACGGTTCAACAGGTTGAACCACCCGGGTGAAATCGGGTTTTAAATTTGACAAAATTATATGAGAAATGATAAAGTAGTTGTGGAACCCGTGACAATTTTTTTGAAAAGAGAGACCAAGTAATTGTAGTTTTGGTTTATTTTGCTTTGACACATGTAATTTGTCATTTGTATAATGTTATTTTAAAAATGTTGCTCTTGCACCATTTAAGGGACTAGTATATATGAATCGTCGTTTAAAAGTTAATATATATTGTATAGCCCTTTGTCCAGTGTATCAATAATTTTATGTAAGTTTATTAAAATCACAAAAATAAATAGTATTGTTATCTTTAGCGATAATTATTTGTACCTCAAACAAATAGCTTTGAACAATGCATAAATATCTATACAAATTGATAGTACAAAATAATCTTATATGGTGATATCCAATTTGCAAAGTTACAATTTTAAAAGCCACACACCAAATGATAAACGTTACACATGTAAAAGAAAATAGTTATCCTGCCTAAATTCTTGACAAAACAAAGAAAAGCGGTCACACATGTTGGCTATACCTCTAAACTACAATATAATATTGCTAACTACATAATACCGTTGCTTTTTGTAATGCTTGAATCTATTATTACTAAAAATCTTAATAACTTAAAACAATCATATTAGAAAATATACTCACACACTTAGATCGACTCCACATAATTTTTTAAAAAACTATATATTTATGCTGCTATGCAACCACGCATCAGAATTGTAGTTATTCGAAAACGATTCTCTAATGCTACAAATACAGTTTGTTAAAAGAAACTTATGGGTCAGCGGAACTTTGCAGAAAACTAGACATCGCTGCCGCTAGGCGCGGGTACTCGTCTAGTATATATATATATACTGAACTAAAATGTTAAAATAAATTTGATTTATGTGTAAACTTCGTGCGTGCACGACACTTATAACTATATAATTATATGCAATTACCTTTAAAGACACAATATTCTATATTAATACAAAATAATTTTTTTTTTGTCAAAACATGTGCGTGCACGGGTATTATAACTAGTTTATTAGGTGCAAACAACTATCTATACTATATAAAACGGAAAAATGGTCAAAGTGGAAAAAGTGAAAAATGTTGAAAGTTGAATGTTGAAAACATGGTCAATGGAGAGAGAAATAAATAATATAATTAATACTCTTATTAAAACACCCCATTACTTAAAAGTACAATAATTTATTCACATTGTACACCCAATTAAAAGCACATCTACCAAATTAAAAACAACCAATTGAAACCAATACCGGGTTGACCCGTTGAAACCGATACCGGGTTGACCTGTTGAAACCGATACCGGGTTGACCTGGGACGCTTCAAACCGCGGGTGACCGGTTTAATTTGACATTTTTTCAACCCAACCTATCGGTTTGACTCGGTTTAAATCGACGTTTTTTATCGAACGGTTCAACCGTTGAACCACACGGTGAAATCGGGTTTCAAATTTGACAAAATTATATGAGAAATGATGAAGTAGTTGTCCGTGACAATTTTTTGAAAAGAGACCAAGTAATTGTAGTTTTGGTTTATTTTGCTTTGACACATGTAATTTGTCATTTGTATAATGTTATTTTAAAAAATGTTGTTCTTGCACCATTTAAGGAACTAGCATATATGAATCGTCGTTTAAAAGTTAATATATATTGTATAGCCCTTTGTCCAGTGTATCTATAATGTTATGTAAGTTTATTAAAATCACAAAAAATAAATAGTATTGTTATCTTTAGTGATAATTATTTGTACCTCAAACAAATAGCTTTGAACAATGCATAAATATCTATACAAATTGATAGTACAAAATAATCTTATATGGTGATATCCAATTTGCAAAGTTACAATTTTAAAAGCCACACACCAAATGATAAACTTCCACATATAAAAAAAATAGTTATCACTGCCTAAATTACTGAAAAAACAAGAAAAAACGGTCACACATGTTGGCTATACCTCTAAACTACAATATAATATTGCCAACTACATAATACCGTTGCTTTTTGTAATGCTTGAATCTATTATTACTAAAAATTTTAATAACTTAAAACAATCATATTAGAAAATATACTCACACACTTAGATCGACTCCACATAATTTTTTTAAAAACTATATATTTATGCTGCTATGCAACCACGCATCAGAATTGTAGTTATTCGAAAACGATTCTCTAATGCTACAAATACAGTTTGTTGAAAGAAACTTATGGGTCATCGGAACTTTGCAGAAAACTAGACATCGCTGCCGCTAGGCGCGGGTACTCGTCTAGTTCCCCTAAATGGCAATATTGTCAAACTTCCATTCTTTAATTACGCATGCTTAAAGTTCCTTATAAATATACTACATTTTTTATTCTTCTTTTGCCTTAATATCATCTACACCCTCGTAGCTTAACATAAGCACACGGGGACGTATTCTCTCACTCTTTTCTCCCTAAGTAAATGGCAAACTCAAGGATATCAAGGTTTGTAGCGAGTAGCCCCACCACAGTACATCAGTGTGACTAGACAACAGAAAACAAACACCTTGGAGACAATAAAGCGAAGATGAGAATGAAGTTTTTATGAATGAGAGCGGAGCAACGATAACTTCTTTCAAATATTCGTTTTCTTCTGCTTCATTTCATCAAACAAGTAGGAGCGATTCGTTGTTCATTTCCAAACAATCTCAAAGGAACGTTCGCTGTAATTGAAACTTTGTGGAGTTAGATTATGTCGTGCAATACATATCTAGTATTTTTTTCCATTTTTTTGGTTCTCGCAACTCAACAACTGTTTAATTGAGCACTTGTGTCGATCTTATGAGTAGATTATATATGTTACATAAGTGATGTACTGGAATTATGGCGTATTTCATACATAACGTACAAGTTTGATGTAGCTTGTTGCAATATCCTAAACAAGTTATTGTGTATTTTGCTACTTGGCAGACTTGTTTATTGAAACACTTATGGATCAACCCAAACATTGCAAACATGTTTTATATTTAGTAATGATAACTAAGATTATATCAATAGAACTTAATTTACTTTTATAATTATATATTGTATTTGTATAATTGATACATGTGAGTATTTATATAAGTAGTTATATTTAATTTTTTTAAATCGAATACCCATTAAAGCATTTCAGCCCAAGTTGTATTTGACAAACAAGCTAATTTTCTCTAATTCAATCAAACCCAAATCCTACACCAATGACTGGCATTTCACTTTACCACTTATTATCCAATCGCCATTGATACCGACGATCAAATCCTCCATCTGTTGCCCACTCTTCATAAACATCGATTTTCTGTCAACCACTTCCTCATACGATTTTTTTGATCCACCCATCATCTGTTGGTTTGTGGGAGTTGAAAACACGTAAACGGCTAAGAGTGTGTGAGCCTATGGGGGCACACACGATAGACACGAGTATACGTGTTGAACGTAAATACAACTTGAATATATTATACCCATATTATGCGTACTACTTGACCCGATCCAATATATGATCCATGGGCTGTTATGGATTGTGTAGGGAAACGGTTACACTTTTATTAATAAAATCTAAATAAATAAAATTAACAGTAAATAAATAACAGAAAATTAAATACAAACAGAATGTAAGCAGATAAACGATAATTAAATAAAATAATAAAATAGTCAAAAGACTTACTTGATCACCAAAATAAAGATCAACAAAGAAGCACTAAAAGCTGAGGCACGTGTTTGACACGCTTCCCTTAAAAGCATTAGCCGTCTGTTTCCCAGGGTACTTGACCAAAACGGTAAGTTGTACTGTCGGACTTAACTAAACTGCCAGGAATTTCATCTTAAGAGATGCGTATTCCATATGTTGGAAATCAATAATAAATATTGATTTGATATGTGTGAAACTTGTGGAATTAGGGCCTCTATTTATACACAATAGACTCCCTTTAAGTTTACTCATCCCACCGATGTGGGATTGAAAATAAACTACTTTTCCTCTTTAGGCATGATACCGAATGCCTAACTTTGAGACCCGATATCTCATTCACATCAACTCTATTTTGGACACATAAAGGCTTAGTGCGAAGCTCTCTTCGAGGAGAAAGCGAACCTACAAACTATTACTCATATATGTGACATATACATATAGATAATTGTGTCCAAAGTTGGTCAAAAGTCACTTTTGCCAACCAATTTTCCAACAATCCCCTACATGAATGGAGATCGATTCGTAATACAAAAAATTACGATGAAATTCCAATAGTTGAATCTTGCAAAGGATAGGTAGGTGTGACCCTTTGAACCTTCCCTTGTGAGATGCACTTAGTCTCCTAGATCTGAGTAGACTCGATGTCCTTGAACTTCGACCTCTGTTTCGTGAGCGACAATACATTTCACACAAGACTCTCCCTAACATTGTTAAGCCCTCATAGTCATGTTCATTATGGTCCTGAACATTTGCCTGGTTCTGCAAGAGCTCTTAGGATTTGCGCCCTTCACAATTCCCTTCAAAGCGACCCCACTTCTCTCTCACATAGGTGATTTCATCTTGAATCATTAAAAACATATGCTTTGTGATTTCATCCTGAATCATTAAAGCCATATGTTTAACCTCTCAACAAGTCACATTTGTTATAGGAATGGACTAGAAAGTTACAATGTTAAGTAACTCCCTTATATTGACGTGACTTCCCCCACATTTATATGATTAGGTTGTCCTATTGAACCCAGATCTTGGGATCTCCAGGTCAACTGGGTTAGGTTTTCCTTCATATAAACTCATTCCTTTAAGGGCTTTAGTCCCATTCCTTTAGGCGACTTACTAACTAACTCTCTGCTTAAGCCTTTCGTAAGCGGATCCGCGATGTTATCCATTGACTTTACGTAGTCAATCGTGATAACTCTAGTTGAGAGTAGTTGTCGCACCAATCAACGTCTATGATGGATATGTCTCGACTTACCGTTTTACATTGTGATATGAGCTCTGTCAATTTCCAATTGACTATCACACTTTATATAGATAGTCGTTACCGGTTTACGCCATCTTGGTATGTCCTCTACGAATTAATGCAGATATCCGCATATTCTATAAATTTATCTCAAATGATAAATTCAAATTCCATCATAGATTTAGCTATAAAAGTCTGTTTGAAATACTTTTAAGATTTCCAAGACCACAGCTTCCCACGTAGAGTCAATACATCCGCTCTAGTGGATCTAGATTCCTTTATGTAAGAATCCATATTTGCATTACTCTATCATTAGATAGCAGTTGGATATCTTCCAAAATGCAATATCGTAAGTATCATAGTACTTGTGTAATATTATTCAAATGGTCATCACTTGAATTATTGGTATATTTACTTAACTTGATTATAACTTCTAAATCAAGTCTTACACATGTCATTAGACACATAAGGCCAATATTCTTTGAGTATTCAAAATAGGCAACACCTCTACCTCTATTATAACGAGATTTAAAAGATGTCATTGGAGTTCTAGCTAGGCCGGAATCCCCACATTGAACCTCTCAAGAATATTGTCCTTATAGTGTTTTTGACTTCAAAACAAATCCATTTGGTTTCATATGATCTTAGTTCCAAGAACCATATCGAGCAGCCAATGTAGTTCATGTCAAATCTTGACTCCAACATTTCATTAGTGGATTTGATCATCTTGTTATCACTTTCAGTGATAAGTATACCATCTATGTATAGACACATGATTACATATATACCAGCAATTATTTCTTTCCACAACATCCGTTATTTTTAAATCCACGTTCGACATGGCGTGAAAAAAATTGATGTCATTGTTTGGGAGCTTGCTTTAAGCCATATAATGACTTAACAAGCCTAAAAACTTTTTTCTCTTGTCGGAGGCCATGAAACCCTCGGGTTGGTTCATGTAGATTTCTTCTTCTAAATCTCCGTTTAGAAATGCGTTTTCACATCCATTTGGTGAACTTCCAAATTTCTTAAAGCGGCAATAGCAAGTATCATCCTAATCGAGGTTATTCACGTAACAAGCGAATATGTATCAAAGTAATCAAGACCTTCTCGTTGTCTAAATCCTTTGATTACTAATCTTGCTTTATACTTGTCAATGGTGCCATCGGCTTTCATCTTCTTCTTGAAGATCCATTTATAGCCTAGTGGTTTACAACCAAGAGGTAAATCCATGAGCTCCCAAGTAGGATTTTGTAAAATAGAATCTATTTCACTTTTAATGGCTTCTTCCCATTGAGGCCCCGAGGAAGTAACCGCCTCTCGATATGAAGTAGGTTCGTTTTCAACCATAAAAGAAACAAAATTGGGTCCAAACGATTTCTCGGTTCTTGCCCTTTTGCTTCTTCTAGGTTCAACCTCTTCTTCCTCAGTTTGATCTTGTCTCTCATCTTGGAGATCATTATCAACTCCTTTGTTGTCTCTTATCACGAACAACATTATCATCTTGATGTTTCTCATCATGAAGGACTTCGTCATTTGGTTGCCTCTCATCATGGACAACTTTACCACCAAGCCTAGATGAACATCCATTCTCCTCTAATAATCAAGGAAACATAACCGTCGACCAAAATTTTGTTCAATGTTAACTCAATTTTATTTGATTAAAATAAAAATAAAGCCAAGTTTATTAAGCAACCATCGGACACAAGATTCCTACGAATCTCTGGCACATACAACGTGTTGGTTCACTTAAGCTCTTTTCCACATGTGAATGTCAACATCACATTTCTTTTCCCTTGTTATTAGCAGTTATAGAGTTGCCCATAGATTGCATCTCTCCATTTTCTGCTACTTTGAAAGAGTTAACCAAACTCTTATCATTATACTCATGACATGATGCCCAAGTGTTAATCCACCATTTTCTAATGTCGGATCCCGCCTTGGCAACAATTTTCATTTCATTCAAGCCATTTAACCCATAGTTATGGCACATAAAATCTGAATCCTTTAAAGCATCTACCGTACACATAACTCGAGTATCGGTCTCCCTTTCATCAAGTTCGGGAGCAGATTTTTTAGATGTCACTCATGACATTCCGAACATTCTGTTAATATTTCGTTATTAGTGTAACACTAAATTTGGAATAATTAACAACTTGCTATATCACAAAGTGTTTCTTAACAAACACGATAACATAAAATTTTGTTTAAAACCACTATTTTGTTTTGTAAGATCCATTATACAAAACCGTTTTTAAACAAGTATTTCAATTAAACAATATCGCATATTACATAATGTTTTTAAACAAAAACAAATTTGTAATATGATTTTGTCAATCTTTTTTAACAATATCTTAATAGATCTGCATCACATGGTATATAATTCTACAATGAAACTCGACAAGGTTTCAAAATAGATTTACTCTTTCAAAGAAACTCAACAAGGTTTCTATAGATCTACTTTCAAATGCATAAAGTTTCAAGAATTATATTAAGTTTATAATTAACTCAACCTGGTTTAAATAAGCTAAACAAGTCAAAGAAACTTTTCCACAAAATATGATTAACAAATTGTATATTATCAGATTTTGTTTCAAACAAACTCATCTTGGTTTCAATAAACACGTTCTAGTAATCTAATAAAATAACAACTTGTATTTTATGAGATTTGTTTCAAAGAAACTCCACTTGGTTTCAATGAATCTAATTTCATCATGATTTTTAACCATGTTAGTAACTGGCGCACCAATTACATTCGCAAGATTCACTAGGGTCACAAATTATGTCACCATCAGTTAACTTGTGAATATTTAAACACAAAAAACAGTTAAAAAACTGTTAAAACAATATGGTATCTAATAAACTCGACATGGTTTATGTAAACTTGTACCAAATATGATTCTGAGAAACACAAGCTTGGTTTTAGTATCCAGATTTAAATAATAACACGTGCAATAAACAAACTAAATAAATCAGTTTGAAAAGAAACTCATCATGGTTTCAATATAAACTGATTCAATAAACTGTTTTAAAAATCGTTTATAAATCTGTTATACCAAATCTGTTCATTAAAATTCTGTTTAGTTATAAAAGGATTTTCAAATAAACACAATCTTGGTTTTAGCAGAAAACAGTTTGTATAAAATCGGTTAATTAAATAAATCGATTTTAATAAAAGTGTTTTAATTATGTTAAACAGAATCTGTTTTAAGACTGTAGGGAAACGGTTACACTTTTATTAATAAAATATAAATAAATAAAATTAACAGATAAATAAATAACGAAAATTAAATACAAACAGAATGTAAGCAGATAAACGATAATTAAATAAAATAATAAAATAGTCAAAAGACTTACTTGATCACCAAAATAAAGATCAACAAAGAAGCACTAAAAGCCGAGGCACGTGTTTGACACGATTCCCTTAAAATAGATTCGCCGTCTGTTTCCCAGGGTACTTGACAGCCAAAAGAACATAAGTTGTACTGTCGGACTTAACTAAACTGCCAGGAATTTCATCTTAAGAGATGCGTATTCCATATGTTGGAAATCAATAATAAATATTGATTTGATATGTGTGAAACTTGTGGAATTAGGGCCTCTATTTATACACAATAGACTCCATCTAAGTTTACTCATCCCAGATCGACGAGTGGGATTGAAAATAAACTACTTTTCCTCTTTAGGCATGGTACCGAATGCCTAACTTTGAGACCCGATATCTCATTCACATCAACTCTATTTTGGACACATAAAGGCTTAGTGCGAAGCTCTCTTCGAGGAGAACGCGAACCTACAAACTATTACTCATATATGTGACATATACATATAGATAATTGTGTCCAAAGTTGGTCAAAAGTCACTTTTGCCAACCAATTTTCCAACAGATTGAACATGGGTCAAATGTGAACAAGCCTTGGGCCTTGTGTGTTCACTGATCGGGCAAAACAGCAAGGGACAAAAGGCGTGGGTTTTTTCCTGCTTGTCGTCCAAGATATGGCCCAAGCTAGGGGCGGTTGGTTTTGTTATAAAAACCAAACGTGCCCTACTCCTTGAGACAGTTCCAGATACGTATATTATACCCCAAAACCTTAAGAAACCAAATCACTTTACGACTACGAAACTATATCAATTGTACTCCAATTGGTTAGGTTTTGATTTGGTTTTGGTTTGTTTAATTCCTAAGCTTGCATCGTTAGTTTGATCCAAGTAGAGTTAGGGTTGTGTTGTTGGTTTTGCTCCTCCTGGTCGATAGCAGCATCAACAGCAAGAGGGGTGTTTGTTTTGTCTTACTTTCTCGGACAACAATGGAAAAGTATATTTTGAGCTGTTTTGGTTATCGAACAGTAACTAGCAAAGGTATTTGGTGGTTTTCTTGTTTGAGTAATATTCAAGTGTTGGTCAATTGTTGATTGGTTTATTACGTTCTCTACTAGCTTTCTATATCGAACGTATACGGTTATCGGGTTTGTGTGTGATACTCATAGAGGCATCTATTTTAGATGCTTAGTTTCGTAATGGTTTTAATTGTCCGTTACACTTGCGTTCAAATAGCCACGAAAGGTTAGATTTTCTTTTATCCCTTTTATTAATTAATTGTTATATCAATTAATTGTTTATTATTACGTGTTAACCTAATTGCGATTACTAGATCCATATCCGCTGCGTACTCGTAGAGGTTAATGGTTAACTTAGTTCTAAAATCCCAACAGTGGCGTCATGAGTCATCTCGTTTTTGCGATTATAGGTTACACGTTTCTTATTAATAAACATGTTTAAAACGCTGCATAAACCTATTTTAGTTATTTATTTTATTTTGTTTTGACAACTATATGCAATATTTGTCAATTTTTAATAAAAAATAACCAGTCACACACAAATTAAATTGTATTGATAATTAGAATTAATTTGTTAATTTAAATTACATGTTAATTAGAATTACTTTGCTAATTGAAATTAACTTGTTAATTAGAATTACATGTTAATTAGAAATATTTGCTAATTAGAATTAAATTTTAATTAGAATTAATTAATTGTTAATTAGAATTATAATGATAATTAGAATTACATATTGTTTATTAAATACATAAAATTGCGTAATTACTTGTTAATTAAGATTGCCATGCGTTTTATGTGTTTTTCCGGCCACAAGACCCACTCAATTGCTTTTGCGATGTATGGGCGATCGGGTATTGTATCCTAGTGACGGTCTTATGGTTCTCCATTTGGGAAGACTTCATAGAGAACTTCGGAACAATATGTGGTTATATATTAATGTTTATGTTTATATGTTTGTGATTCCATTATGTGCATTATTGTTACTTGCTTTGACACCTAATTGTATGCAATGTGGAATAATACATATCGTAACCATAACATTAATATTGGTCTTTATTTACACGCCTAAATATCATGCTCATTGTGACCTGCTATTTGATTCGTGAAAAATCGTTTTTGTTAAATAAAGTGACCTAATATAATAAAACATGTTTTCAAGAATTTAAAAACTAGACACTATGGACACTTGGGATGTACGGCTCACCCACTAGAACAAACTCAAAAGGGGGTTCAAAGAGGTGCACACAGTTGCACCGAAAGGATGTCTAGGTTATGCTTCAGCGCTTACTTGGTCCTCTGCCTCCCTGTGCGTTCGATTGGAGCTACCGTGAACCATGATGATCACTACAGTGTCATTACCAAAAGCTTTTAAAATTAGTATTACAAAGTTGTTTTGCATGCTTCTTTGTACACGACTTTTATCACATTTATATGTGCATACCTATTTGTTAATTTTAAGTCTATGCCATCCAACTATGAACACGTGCATTTGGATTGACTTCTCTGGTCAGACCTGTTGGAGTATGCTCGTGTCATAATAAATAATTATATTGTTAGACGTATGTGAGCCTATGGGGTCACACACATATACACTTAGACACCATTTAATATAATGTATTTATCGTATTTATGTTATAAACAACCTTGAACTTCGGGATCAATAACGGGCCATTAAACATCAAGTTAGACTTTTGTTTTGGACTCGGCCAACAATGGGCAAGCCCATTGAAGGCCTTAGTCTGGCCGGCCTCATGAGAGGGTTGTAGGGGAGCATTTGGACTTTCAAGGAGCTAATGTGTAACTTGTATATTTGATATCAATTATCATTAATAGTGATTATGATAATTGATTCTAATTGGAAGGTTACAATTAACTTCTCCTAATCCTCTCCTATTAAAGTGCAGCCTCACTTTCTCTCTTTTTAAGGGTTTTGGTTTTTGATCTCATTCCTTGCTCATTCTAGTGTAGTCTCTTGCAAGGTAAAGGTTACAAGGTTAGACTAGCATCAAAGTGGTGGTTGTTTGAAGTGTAGTGTGTTTCACTCAAGGAAAGGATCAACCGTATTGGCCCTTTTGGTTCCTCATACCATTTGTGTGGTACTTAGTGTGTTACATCCGGATTCACACTTCAAAGGTATACTATTTGTTGTAATTGTTACATTTATTAATGATTGATCATATGGCTATATGGATCCGTTGTTGGTGATGAATCCGCTGCGTTTATATGTTTACTTTATGTTTATTATATTCTTCATCGCCTATAAGACCTAAGGGCCTTTCCAACCCATGGTAATTATTTCTCACTTTGGTGTCAGACCTCACGGTTATTTTACACGTTCATACATGGTGACTTATTTGAGTTGGCTTGGTCGACCTTGAACCGAGGCATAAGATGAGAACTAAACATGCTTTTGACATTATACTTGATACTAATGCCTTAAACAGTCTCATAAATCTAAGAGTTGCATTTTGTAATTGCCGTCACACCTCTTGTCCTAATTTTTATACCTTTGGTGAGGCCTATGGTAATTAAATTGGGGTTGCAAGATGGATCTTAGTCTTAATTAGCAATTAATTGGGTAGTTAATTCTTTTAAAAATGTAATTATCGAAAATACTAGAATTGAACTTTTTATATTACGATTAATTGTGTTATTGCAACATAATTAAGTAAGCAAATTTGTTTTTCTTTGAAAAACAAACTTAGTCTCTTTTCCTAGTAAGAAGAGTGAGACTTATAACTATCTTTTCTCCTTAGTTGACAAACTAAGATAGGATTACAAGAAAAACTCATTTATGATCTTTCATTACCCTTTTGTGGTCTAGAGTTAATTGAAAGATAGAATATTTTGTATAACTGGAAACATTGTGTTTAGAGCTACCAAAATAAATAACATCTTGCACTTGTCACGATATTCGCTAAGATATTCGCTAGGTAATTTTCTTGGACTCTTATTTATTCCTAAAGTGCTAAATACCCTTGGGGCTTTGTAGACGATAAAGGAGGAATTGCATGCTAAAGATTCAAGTTAATTGAATGAAAGAATGGCTAGTCCATTGTCTGCATAAGTAGAACTTCATATACTCTGTTCAATACCTAAGTACATGCTACTCGTAAGCATTTGAAGAGAATAGGAAAGTATATAAAACTACTATATGCTTTCTACTAGAAATGTAACACTTACAATGTTGACAAATCCAGTGGGAGCAGTTGCATTTTATTACAGAAATATCATTCATGTAATGTTGTCAATTTCAGGGGGAGCTATGGGATTTATTTCCTGTTAGTCACCCATGTCATTTCAAACTAGCTTTGAAATAATCCATTACTTTTCAAATATGAACAACCATTGCTTAAAGGAAAATTGCATTTTATTTTCTAAGATAACACGTTGCCTTCCATGTCGCTTCGAAGCGTTATCTATAGAATAATAATCCACAATTCTTTATTAAAGGTTATGGTTCTAAAACTACTTATGATATCTATGACATTATCATATTGGTTGAACAATCAATCACGTGTTGTTTGTTTTCATAATATGATGTTGTACCTTTCACAAGTGGGAGAAATCTCAAAGTGTGTGCAAGGAACAACAATATTATAGGTATCTCTTGACCGCAAGGTAAAGGAAACTAATAATTCTACTAGGACTTAAACTCATTAGATGTTTAATGCCCTACTACATGTAAATAAGAATTCTACTAGGACTTAAACACAAGTGGGAGAAATCTCAAAGCGTGACATTCTTCTCGTTCTCACGGTCGTTTTGATGGGTAGAACGCTGAAAACGGAGTTACGGATCAAAAGTTATAGCCGTTTGAAGTTTTGTCGGGAAAAGTCAACAAGTCGCTAAGAATTCTTGAACCAAGTCGCTAAGATAATGCACTAAGTCGCTAGAAGATAATGCACTAAGTCGCTAGAAGATAGTGCACTAAGTCGCTAGCGGCAATTACGCTACACCACTAAGTCGCTAGAGTCCCAAGTCGCTAGACAAATGCAAATTAAGCTAAGTAGTAACTTCGCTAACCTCAAGTCGCTAAGCGAAATTTTGGACAATTAAGCTACTCAAGTCGCTAGGAATACAAGTCGCTAAAGAGCAACTTCCTTCTGAGACCAAGTCGCTACCACCAAATTAGCCGTAGTGGAGAGTCCACTACTTGTCTGTAAATCGCTAGGTAAGTCGCTAGCTCCAAACACGTAACTCGCTACAAAAATGTGAAGCAAGTCGCTATGAAGAAACTTTTCCGTGGCTCAAGTCGCTAGCATGAAAAACACATAAACACCACTTTTTAATCCAAAAACAACCCAACCACTATGATTCAAACCTTCTAGATCAAAACCTAAACACTTGTGATGATTCTAAACACAAAAGTACAACCAAAATCGAAACTTTAACACTAGAAATCAATCAAATGATGCAAAAACCACTAAACTTTTCAAACTCAAAAACCACCTAAAACCACTAGAAATCCAAAGATGTGCAAGATATGATCTAACCATGGCTCTTGATACCAATTGTAAGATATAACTTTTCACATACACATCAAACCATAACACAAAGTAACATATAGATGGAATTCTAGAGAGAGAAGTTAGAGGTTTAGGGAACTTAGTGAGAGAAAGTGAAAGATATTATTATGAGCTCCAACTCTCTACCTTGGGAGGTAGAGAGTATTTATAGTCTTATAATAAAACGCCACATGGAGGTGGATCAGGCTGTCTGAGTGGGTAAAGACCGTCCGTCCTCCACGGTGTTACTTAACTTAAAATAACTACGACTACGAGCTTTCTAACGATTACATATACTTGAGGTGACCGACTCTTTTATAACTGGAATTTCTAATTCCTAACAGAAACAAAGAAAAGTAATAAACGAGATGAAGGTAGGTCGAGGCTCACAGTGGGTGGAGGTGAATGAGTGTCGAGTGAATGGGTGAGAGGAGCTCGAGGTAGAAGAAACTTCGGCGTGCCAACTAACTTTCCAAAGCTTATACAGAACAACACTTAACCCAAAATGAACTTATAAACCTATGAAAATGAAACCCGGAACCTTGTTTCTCGTCCTTCTTCTTCCGGCGGTGAATCAAAAGAGTAGAATGAGTTTGAGTTTTACTTGGTGTTGTGAGAGTGGAAACAAGAGGTGGGTTTGTGAAAGATGTGAGAATGTGTGGTGAGTCTTGTGGCTCGTTGGTTTTTAAGAAGGAAGAGGAGAAGAGCTTTTGGTTAAAGACCAAGGGTTTATGTTGAGCTTGGATACATGATACCTTGATTTTACTTGCACCAAGGAAGTATTTAAGAAACCAAGCAAATGGTTTGTGGTTTTTGAGTGGTATTCGGCAGCCACAAGGACAAGAAGAAAAATGAGATGAGTTGTGTGTGCATGGGGAACATGTTTCTTCATGTCTCAAAGTCAAATGCATAGTTATATGATGGTTATTGAGTTTATATCTTAAAACATGTTCCAAGGTCAATGTATTAGCAAGGTTTTTGAAAGAGATGGGTGTACCTCTTGGCTTTGCTTTTAGTTTCTTGCACAAGAAAAGAAGAAAAAGACTTGTCTCCTATTTGGATTACACGCATGATGCATTTGACTAAAAGTGAATGTTGAATTTTTGTTTTGTGCTTTGTTGGGTTCAGCATGCATTCACGAAACATAGACATCACAATTTGTCACAATATTTGACAAAGTGTATATGTTGGGCTAGGAGTTGGAAATGGGCTTGGCTCAAAAGAATTAATAGAAAGGATTGGGTTGGTTTGTGTCTAACGAGCCCAAGATAAAGAATAGAAGAGTTGGATCGGGTTTGGGTTAAGAGGCCCGGTGAAATATAAAAGTATAAAAGTTTATTATATATTTATTTTATAAAGTTTTTATTATCGAGGTCGAGGTGAAAAATATCCCGTGACTTGTCGTGTTTAAAGTTGAAGCGAAGAAGAAAAAGAAAAAAAAAATATAGCCGCGAAAATCGGTAGGGGAATTTACGAGTTGTTATACATATGGACTTTCTAACTTACATACTATGGCAGACAAGATAAAAAGGTAAACATAGCAACTTGATTCACCCGAAACGGACAAACGAGTCAAAAGTTATAGTCAAAAGAAGTTAGCAAAACCAAAACGCCGAAACTGCCAAATAGCTTGTTGTTAAGGGTCTGTCCGTGTTAAAAGTGGTACTTCTGGTCCGAATCATCAAAAAGTTAAAACACGAAAGTTGTCCGGAACGCCGTTTTCCTTTGGTTGCAAGGAAGCTGGACCTTGAAAAGCAAACAGGCCATATTCTTTCAAAAACTGAAACTGCCTTATATGTAGTTTCAAGACTATACTTTTGTCACAACTAAAAGCAAAACCAAGTTATTTTCATAGCTAGTTACATATTAACTTAACAAAAATTCATTTAATCTTTGAAATAGTGTTTTCACAAGTAACGGAAAAATGACCATTTTACCTTTTCTGACGATTTTTATCAAAACTTAATTCTTAAACATGTTAATAATTTGTAATCACTAATAAACAATGAGAACTTGTAAAACTAGATATTTACTAAAAACAAGATAAACTTTATGATATAACAATCTTCATTCAAAATCTATGTTTTATCTACTAAGTGCTACAAAACTAGGGAGCTTCATGTGAGGGGTTTCATTTGAGTATAACGTACGTGTCGACGAGTTCTTTGGATTTACGATTTAAAGTGTCCTAGCTCCTCGAGCGTTTACTACATGACCTCTGAATTGTGATGGCCCGAGCGGTAGTCTGATATGTATAAACTAAACACGTTTTCACAACTAGACCATTTCTATAAAAGACATACACAAGCATTTGTCATGTACTACCTTAGTCGCAACATTCTATTTTAGGTTGCTCGTAGAAGTTCTCACGGCATATCCATCATTCTCATTATACATTTGATATCATTTACACTACGGTGAGTTCATAGCCCCACTTTCTATTACTTAATTCTTTTACAAACCCTTGGGGGAGATACATGCTTTATTTTAAACCGAACACATTGCTTTCAAACTGTATACTTATCTGATTGTTTTATTAGTACTAAGTTACCGCAATTGCCAAACTTAAGTCCCTTAATCATGAATCATTAATCACTAGTGAGAGTGGGCGCGAATATTGTGAATAGATCTATTGGGATTGACGAATCCCGTTTGTTTGACCAGGTCCGGTAAACAAACGCACTATATTTGAGTACATTATGTAAAAATGGCAATTTTACCTGTTAAGGGCACGTATCAACAGTTTCTCCAATTTAATTTGGAACACGTGAACGCCTTGATTGCATGATGCTTAGTCTAATAATAACTGTTTTGTTTTCAAACAATTGGTGTGAGTCTATAGCTCACACTACCAACATAATGTGTTCAACCATCAAACAAACGCTATGAATTCACTCAACCATTGTGTTGACAGTTTTAAGCATGTATTTCAGGTCCATATTGTACAAGGTGGCACGGAGACACGAATACTCAAGAAGGCTATAAATTTTATTATCATTCGAAAGCGCATTTAATGTATTTTGTAAACAATGGAACCAACTGGGACCTCATTTTTGTAAACTCTGATATTTATATAAATCGAATGATAAATCTTTTTTAAACGACTCCATTAGAGTTCGTTTTCTATTGTTATGATTGTTGTGCCATGAAGTAACACCCAGTTTGAATTCCGCTGCATATCACGAAATTGGGGGTGTTACATAAGTCTACTTAGGACGCTAAACAAGTTATAACACAATATTTTGACCACAATCATTTTACTAAGACCATATGTGTCATAACGGGTTGTTTTGACCCGTTTACTTTATTTCACATATAATTCATACCACATAAATTCTTTAAATTTATAGTAAGCAATATTAATTCATAACACGAGCATAATACATAAGCATACAATAAGAACTTAAATATGAGTACCATGAGATATGTGGCACTTCTAACGAGTTACTAAGGACCCGTTTCTAAATTTATATACGTTACTCACCTTGATATGGCTTATAATCTATCGCGGGCTGCAATAAACGTCCCCGGCTAACCTTTATATCCTATGAACACATAAATAACATGGAGCTTACTTAAAATAAGGCTTAACTTGTCATAAACAAGCTTTAGAAGTATACTAGGCCTTAAGGGGGTGTTTGGTTCCACGGCTTATATAACACATAACTTATATTCTGAAAATTAACACCATAAAATGGTGTTATGTCATCTTAACAATTTACCCAACACTTGTCTTTAACACATAAACATGCTTAACACATAATTTTGATTATTTATAAAAATCACAAATTAACATAAACTTATAAATTTCTACAAAAACCCCATATATGGCATCAAATCAACATCTTAATCATTACTCATTATTGGGTAATCATAAAACACGAATTTAATTTGTGGGAACCCTAGTATTTGCGTTTCTAAGCTCCAATATAGCAATATCCAAGCTTAAACTTGAAGGTAATCAAGTTATAATCAAACCTTAAATGATTTCTTACATATGTGTATGTGATATGTGAGGTAGAGAAAGGAGAAGAAGAAGCAGGAACTTAATAGAGTTTCTGGCTTTTAAAGTAACCTTAAATGGTTATAATTTAAAGTTTCACTAGTTGGCAACTTTAGTCCCTCGTAGAAGAACTATTGTGTAGACAGTCCTATTTGCTTTAAACTTATTTCATGGGAGGTCCTTTGCACTAACAAAGAGTTTATAATAACAATAAAACTATTTGGGAAGCCTTTAAAATAATAATAAACCATTATTGTAAAAATCAGGGTGTTACAATACCATAAAGTTATCTCACATGTTTAGACATTATTTGAAACAACAATCATTTGATTGAAAAGCATTCTCAAAGAAAATGAGATCTATTAGACTACGAGTCGTTAGGTAAAATTCTTATTATTACCAAACGCCACAAAAGGGTTTTACGTACCATGTAGTTTCGTCATTGTTGGCGTGCTACATCAAATATCAACGCAAGATCTTTCACATGATGCACTAGCTTATAAACTAAAAAGTGCAAAAATGGAATTTTCGATGCTGACGAAAAGCATATCATAAATGGGATTTACATACCATCTAATACACAGACACTTGGCTCCATTTGAAATGTCATGTTGCTTATCTTCATGAATGTATTAAAATGCATTTAATACATAAAGTTAGAGTCGGTAAGAAAGTTTAAACGTCAATAGCGACTCTTAAGATCTAGACTAGTGACACAATATGAGCCGTATAGCGACTTACGTATACCTTCGATGTGTATCTTGCTATGAACACTGCTAGAATTCGTCGAAACAACTTTTAGACCACAAAATATTTGCATACATCTCGGACACATTGAAAATAAGGGGATATAGGATGCCACATTCAGAAAACTAATAATACATGTGGACTTACATGCCAAATAACTGGTACCAAGTTTGGTCATAAACTAAAGTTAGGAGAAAATGATTTTTTTACACAAATTTTGTATAAGAAGAAAAATCAACACATATACTCCACATCTGATCGAGTTATACATTTTTTTATAAAGTACACATTAGTTTTCTACAAAACTTGAAATCACAATCACTTAGCTGCAATCGGATGAACAATGGCAGTACGTGTGTTACTAATAAGTGGTAAGTATTTGATCAATGCGTAACTTGAAGAATCAATATTGGAACTTTTTTAGTCACTATTACAAAATAAGCATATCCTTTACCATAATATGATGCATTGATGTATAATGCATAACATTTCCAGAATTTGTCCATTTAGGCTATTTAAAAGTATTTAGGTCATTATTATTATTATTATTATGATTATCGTTTTGCATAAGTATGGCATGCCATTTCTTATGTTTGTTTAGATCTTAAGCACTGTAGATGCTTTTGGTTTTCGTGCTGTGAGATTCACCTATATCCGTTGTACTTAATTTTTTCAAAAGTAAAATAAAGATTAGACTCAGCAAAACATAAAAGAATAGAGAGAAGTATTAGAGTTATTGAATTGTTCGAACTTTGACCAGTTCATAGTCAGTTAGAGCTAATAATTCTAGAGATATTCTAGACGTTTGAGTATGTCAGGTTAGTTGAGTCTTTTTAGCCTAAGGGCCTGTTTGTTTAGTTTTTATATTAAGTTCTGTTAAACTAAAATATATGTCTGGATATATGTTGTTTGTATGTAAATGAATAAATGGTTGTTTGTTTTGTATGCTGAATAAAGTGTCTGAATTAATAAAATTATTGTTATACCCTTTTATTGGAAATAAGTGATGATTAGTGGTTAAAAAGTGGAAGGGTAAATATGTAAAAGTAGGATAAAAGTGATGACTTAATATAAAGACCCTCATTCTCATGAAACTTTTTCTAGAAGGTTAGTCCATTTAAATTAAGCACCAAACAAACACTCAATTAGTGACTTAATTAAATTACTTATTTTACAATTAAGACTCTTTAAGTCATTATCAAACACCACCTAAGTTTATTTATTTCCGTTGTAAGTCTCGCCTATCTAAAGGCTACTAGTCAAGTTAATAAAGGTAGAAAAGTATTAATTATCTTTTATATAATAAAAGAATTACATCATTTCGGAGTGTTTTTGCAAAATTCTTCTCATTGAAAAAAAAATTAAACCAATAAGAGAGCTTGATTTTGCCACGTACGCAAAATCGTGTGATGTAATTGGTTAATAAAAGTCAAAATTAAATTGATTTTGGTCAAACTTTAATTAATTTGGTGGAGAAATTTGGTTGAGAAGAAAAACACATAAAACATAGGTGTCAAATATGTGAAAACAAAAACTTAAAAAAAGTGGGGGTAATTAATAAAACTTTAGTGGTTAAATTTTTAAAAATTGTATAGAGTTAAGTGTAATATTATAAGATTCCATGTTTTTTAATAACTTTTGAAATTAAACAAATACTCCCTTATACTTTATACACATTATACTTTATAACTTAAAATACAATATATATGTTGTTTTAAAACTCGAACATATAAATATACATATGATTATAAATATCATTTTTTTACTATATATGTTTACTAAGGACTCATTTATTTCATATTAAAAGTATGACAAATGTGGACACGAATTTGTATATTAAATATGGTTAAATTATTGAAAACGGGAATATAATTATCAAACTGTAAGTACGAGCTCGTAATATGAAGAAAAAAAACGTGATTATACTTATAACAACTACTCATATAATTTTTATTTATTTATATAAGGATATGTAGAAAAATATTTTTAAAAAACTTTAAGGAGTATATTTTAACATTATCAACGTTTATTATGTGCAACTAAACTCGCATCTTGTGTGTGAAATTTAAATAGGAACATCAACATATATACCAGCTAAATATAGTAGAATCTTGAGTTATCTAACAATTTTTTTTTACAAAATTTGATTATACAAAATTCTAATAGATATTAATGGATAATGAAAAACTCGTGCATAAGTATATAATTATATGTAATTACTTTTAAAAACACAATATTCAGCATTAATATAAAATAATATTTTTGTTTTAAACCTGCGTGCGTGCATGTGGGTATTATAATAGTTTTCTACTACAAAAGCAAGTTTTGTTTCTCAACTTACCCAACAAGAATAACAGACAAGATTTTTTATGTTTTTGTAAGCATGGTATTCGAACTTTTTGCTTCTTAATCCACGTGGTTTGAACTTACCGCTATACAAACTCAAACCAAGTAAACCTTTTTTCTTTTTCAAGAGGTTGCCGTGACCACTTCAGATTGTTTGCATTTATTATGAATTGAACTTGAGACCTCAATCATTTTCGTGTGATAGTCTCAAGTCTTTATGACCTGAGTGGCATGGTTAATGACATGGTTAATGACTTAACGGATAGGATATTGTGGTCCTTCCAAATCCAGGAAATGGCATTTAATTTGATGATGCCTTGGATAAGAGGTAACTTAAAAAAGAACCAGAAACTCTATCAAGATTGTAAGCAGTTAGGTGATCGGTATATATGGATCATTTATGAGGATTGTATAAAAGTGGAAAACTGACCGCGTTGATCCTATTTGTTATATACAGAAAAATGTAGCCATTGGCTGCATGAATTGACAATGTCATGAAATTTCACCTTAATATAGGGGAAAATCTAGCCATAGTCTCCGGTATATAATATTTGTGATCTTATGCTCTACAGTCTATATTCTTGGGTCATTTATGAAATGCCTACAACACTTTTCCCAGACGGTTGCAAGAAAAATCCTTATTAGTTAGGGAATAATATAGGTGAACACGTTACTAATAAGTGGTAAGTATTCGTTCGCATGCAGGTCAAAATTGTTTTCAGCGATAAGTCATGACTACATAATGACGAACGGGAGAAGTTAGTGACAAATGCAGGGTCGACGCTAGGTAGGAGTTATTACTGACTAAGTATATAATAGTCCCTAATTGACAAAGATCATGGTCTGTAGAACTTATTCCTTGTTTCAACAAATCAGCTGAAAGGACACCATTGCGGATGACATAATGCTCTTTTCAGTTTTCACACTCTTGCAAAACTAATAGGAATAGCAAATTCACCCGTCGTGGTTGGATTGGATATATTCAATCATATTTTAGCTTGTAACAATTCGATCTGTAATAACTCTTTATTCTAGCTTCTTGCTAGTGTTAATATCTCATGCCGTTCAAATTAAAATAAAGCTAGTTGGTAAAATAGCTGGATATCAATAGTAACCAAAATTGATGTAAAGTAAGTACCTCTCAAATTAAACTCCAGTTATGTATAACCTAGTTCTTCTGTGTTAGTTTCAACAAATATTAGACACAAGCCATTCACGTACTTTCTTTTGGGACTTAACTTAGATCAGGGTGCTTTAGTGAAAACTAAACGTAAAAACATTATTCAAAGCCCAAAGGCACACATCTAAACCACTGAACTGATAGATGAATGTATGGTGCTTATGGCTTAACCTTTAAAGCTTTTATTCGGTGGGGCTAATTCAGTATATAACATGAAAATTACATGACCGAATAAAATAATCGTCACAAGATTATGATTAATGAAGTATTGCCACATAAATCACTTATAAATCCTGAGAATGATCGTTTTTACAACAAGAAACTTCGATCAAATTTTAATTTACACTGTGGGTTTAAAAGTAATTTCGCTAATTAAGTGAAATTAGCAGTCTGACAATTAATACAATAACCTCAAGAAGAGGGTAAGTAGCATAAAAATATATTATTAGATCCCTCAAACCAGAAGTTTCAAGGAAGATCATCCAAAATACAAAGGAGTGAAGACATGAAGCTAGAAGCTAAACCCGACGACACCACCTCAAAAAGTTCCCATAAAAGACTTTATTATCTCTACTGACTCACTTGATCAGTCACTAAACAATAGTAAAGAAATACTAATTACTTATTTGAGCACACTGGAACTTGTCAAAATTCGTGGACATGTTTTTTGGCATTTGACCTAAGCATGTCAACCTGTTGGACATCAATAAAGAAGCTGCAACTTCTTTCATGCCTTCATTACTGACATTGGTTTCTTCTTCGTAGATTGTTTCTAGGATCCTCGAAGCTTGGAGTCTCGAGATATGCAAAACACGAGATGTTGCTACAGCAGAGAAGGGAGTCCGGTGTTGTGTTTGTTTGGTGGTGGGGTTGGATTTAGGCACTGAAGCAAAGAAAAGCCTTGTTGCCATGTTTGAGGAGAGGATAGACCACAGGATAAGATGGATATATGAACATTTCACTATTGTTCTTGATCATTTTTATAGAGCTCAAAACAGATAAATAACCACCTATATTCATTTATTTACAAGATAAATAACCACCTATAGCTATTGTGTCGTCATAAATACGTAATGATGCGTCATCTTTAACTATTGTTTCGGCAAGTGTTGTTTCCTTTATCAAATTTTGCATTTTCAAAAAGTTAAATCTACTTCAATATATAAGTCACAACTTATATGCTTTTGCTAGTAAATTAGATTCATTTTCAAGTGGATAAAATAAAAATAATTCATACATGTTATAAAAACTTAAGCTTTACAAATAAAATACGAGTAGCTTTTAACATGTTCAACTTTTAAATTTATAATTTTTTAGGTAGCCACGGTTTTCATTTTCACCGGCTTATCCTTTGAGTTTGAATTCACTGTCACACTAGTCAAATCGAAGTAAATTCGTATTTTTTTTCGGAAGTTGGTGTGCTCACTTCAAAGTTGTTTGCACTTTGCCTTAATTGAACTTGAGACATCTTCACATTTTAAGATGAGAGTCACAAGCCTTTTGCCATTAAGAGCATTAATAATAGTAAAGCTTTATATAAGTCTATAAGTTTGCATAATCAGTAACGTATAAACCTTTTGATGTTATAAACCTATGTTCAATATGCATAAACCTTTTTTTTTTTTTTTTTAACCACGATTTCCGACACTATGCATAAACCTTTTACAAGTCCTCAAATGATTCATAATAACACATGAATTAAATTAGAATAGGCTCAAGAGTATGAACCTCTTCATGCCACATATCATGTATATAAAACAAATAATCACTATAATTAAAATGAAAGATAAAGTTTTATATAGGTTTTAGACCTTTTGACGAGAGAAGTGATTTGTACACTTTCAATTTTTATTGGGACACTCTAATATACAAACAGTTAAATCAGGTTATACTTAAAGTACAATTGTCTGATGCACGCACTAGAGTGTGCCAATAAAAAGTGATATTGTGCAAATCATTTTCTTTTTGATGAAACTATCACAGTGAATACCCTAAGAGCTAAACATGTATTTTAACTTATATCTTCTTAATTAACTTGTGTCAGTCATAAAGGAATTTCCTTTTATATGTCTGATTTTATAAAAATTAAAAACTAATTTAAACTATTTAAAATTCTAAAAATTATAAAAATCAAAGAGAAAAATAAGGAAAAATCTTTATTATGCTTTTTATAATTTTCTTAAACTATTAAAATTGAAAAATTATTTTTTGGAACTTTTTCTCAATTATTTGCTAATAAAGCTAATTAAAAATTGATTAAAATCTATTTAAATTGAGAAAAATAGCAAATAAAGACCAAAAATTATGAAAATCACAGGAAAAATCTAAAATGATATTTAGAATCTATGAAAAATGAAAAAGAAGCAGGTTATATGTGAAATATGGAAGATGCAAAGCAACTGCTATTGAAATAAGCTACTAATAATAAGCAAATAAGCTACTAAGCCAACCAAACAGTGAACAAAGCTAACTTATCCTAAAATTAACTAATAGCAACTGTATCTAACTACTCCTAACAAGCCTAAAGCTCAGAACATTGATTATGGCTAACTGTTATTACTATCCAAACAGTGGTTCAGTCCACTGTTTTGAGCTTAAGCACAAGCAACCAATAAGCAAACCGAAACCAAAAGTACAGACCTATAAACCACCACGGCCAACTATGATTGTGCCAAATACCAAGTCCTAACTCCTAGAAATGAGACCAGTGATTACAGATTCAAAATAGCCTGTTCACACTTAAGTGTGAAACAGGCAGATAATAGCTGATTGAAGAGCCTATTTGAAGCTTAATTTGACCAAACCAGATTTCTCAAAAAGTTGTTATCAAAACAAGACCAGGTGAAATGTGATTATCCAAAGTCTCAAACTCTAAAACTCAGTAATGCATTAGAAATTTGGTTCACAAGTTTTGTGAAAAACTGCTTTAACAACTTTGCATTTTGACTTTTGAAGAATGCTTAAGAACTTTGACAAATCTCAGTTTTAATCCAAACTATTGAACAGGTTATGATGTATTAAGACTAATTATGATGACAAAGAGCTAGATCTAACAATTTCAAACCAATTTGTAACTAATGACACCAACTGATTTCAACAGTAGCAGATCCTAGATCAAATCTACTATGACTTTGACTTTTATAGTGAAACTGCAGTGACAAATACCTCAAATGACTTCCAATTACTTACCTAAGCAAGTATCAACAACTAACCACTGATCTACTACTCTCTAACACAGATTATGCAGCTATGCCAAACACTACTTATTCTACTGTAATGAGAACTAAAACAGATCTAGACTAGATTAAGCTGAACTAACACAAACACAGATTAAGCAGTAACAATTATCACTAATGAAGCAGTTCAGATGCAAGATTAAATGAACCAAAACAGATTATGAAACTTACAATACTCCTTAGCCACTATGGCTTGCACCTTGAAGAAATAAGAACCACTAACCTAACAACCTCTATTCCTAATCCAATCCAGCTCAAATCTCATCCCAATACCAGCATCAATACCATTCAAATCCAGATCCAAAACCAGAACCTTATCATTTCTTGTAGCATCCGATGTTACTTGAGATTTTTGTGGATTTGAGTGAGAAAAACAAGTACAAGCTCACTATAAGCTACTAACAGCTTAAATGAACTCAACAAAACAATAGATCGATCTGAGAATCAATCCATAAACAGATCTAGAGTTATTTTTTTATTTTTCAATGATTTATTTGATTTTTTTTTTTTTGTATTTTTTTTGAGATTTTGAAAAGTTAAGCTAAAAATATATTTCAAATACTGAAATAAGCACTAGAATAAGGTAAATAAGCAGATTAAGATCACAAAAACTTAGACAATAACAATTGAAATTGAAATGTAAATTCTATTAATAATTGAGATTTAGTACAAATCTGAATTACAAAGGATTTAAAACATTTGAAATTGAAATAACCACTACAACTAAATCTAGAGAAGAAAAATCTGAAAAATTGAGATACATCCTTGTGAACAAATATGAGGTCTATATATAGCATGAGCTTGAGCTTGGAAGGATCTCGAATTCCTTCATGTTGTGCTTCTTTGAGCTCATTTGCCACCCTTGGATCATAATAACCGCTTCCCCTCTCATCACAACCCTTGGATTTAATCTAGTGACAAGTCTCGGCCAATAAAGAGCGCCAGCGTGGCCTAGAGCACACGGATCAATGATGTGTCAGTCCCATTGTCATTAGGGTGTGTGGGAATGTCGAAATTGCCCTTAATTGTGGTTAATTTGGCAATTTACACGGGGTGGGTAATTTAGGGTTCATCCACAGGTTAATTGGGGCAAAACTTTGGCGGGAGGTTTTTTTATTGTATTTTGATCGTTTGACCGGTTCGTTGGGGGTTGACCGGGTTTATTGAGCGGGTTGGTTTGGTTTTTCGGGTTTAGATTAAACCGGGTAATATTAGTTTAAGTTGGGCTCGGGTAAAATGTTTTGGGCCGAAAGTGGTTTAGTAGTTTTGGACTAAGGACTTAATAAGTAATCCAAGTGATAATATAGGGACCAAATGTGTACACTTCGGATTTTCAGGGGCCAATCTTGTAAATCTGGAATTATCTTTAAGGACCAATCATGTAAAGCTCAATAATCCAAGGGTGACTTTTGTAATTTCTGAATCTTTGAGGGACCAAATCTGTCAAAAGCTCAAAGTGCAAGGGTCATTCTTGACTTTTCTTCAAACTTTTACGATACTTCAAAAATCATCTTTTGAGAATAACATCTTTCAAAATGCATAATCTTGACCTTCCAGTCGGCTAAAACTCTCTCGATCTCTCGTGCTCGGATTTACATCGATTTGGATCCTTTTGCGTGTTTTTGCATATCCGTACCTGCACAAGCATAAACTCAAGAAAACCACAAATATAAGTAATAAACGGCTTTTCCTTGGTTGTTTTGGGTCAGTTTTGATAATGAAAAGATATGTGAATAAGCACATATCAAAATACCCCAGACGAGACCATTGTCGTGTCCTCACGCAATGCAATCAACTCACGCTTCTAAAACCAAGGATTTCAATCTCTTTCTACTAAACCTATGAAGACGCTTAAATTGGTATGTCCAAACCATCAAGTTATCTCACACAAGCTAGCCACTTGTGAATGACTAACCGTAAGAAACTTCAAACAATTTAGACAAACCAAAAATAAGAGAAAAAGTAGTCAATGTTCCTCAAAAGAGATTAAGAAAGCCTTAATTCTAAAAACGCCCCGTTTACCTTTTAATTCACAAGTAGATATTACGATTAAGCACATCAGATTATGAATGACGGTTTGTTGAACTTTCATGTCGATCAATAACTCAAACATTTTTCAAACGACACGTTAGGATCACGGAGTAGAAAACACAACACAGCGTGAAGTGACCATACGGATAGAATACATCGTCCCTGATTTTTCACAAGCTCCCAAACTAAGCGTAAAACCGAAATCATTGTTACATACGACTCTAGATGCTAACACTACCCATGGAAGTTACTTGTGTAATTACCTTTTGTTCCCATTTTCCTATTTCCTCTAGATTTTTTTTATTTTTGTGAGAAATGAATTTCTTCAAATTCTCGTTTCGATAACTTTTATTCCGATAAAGATACAAAACTAAGTCGATAATTAGTTATCCGCCTTCTCTCAAGAACCATTGTCGTAAAAATGAGGTCCACATCAAGGAATTTTTATTCACTTACTTTTTTTTTCACTTTTCATACATTTTTCATCATTTTTTTTTTTTTTTTTTTTTTACTTTTTTACTTATACTTTTATTTGAGCTGTGAACTACGGAGCTTCACGGTGTAATTCCAAGACTATAGGCTTCATGAAATGAGAGTCCCGGCTGGTTAGGCTAAGACCTCATACAATCCCGGCTAAAGATCCAAGGGTCCGATCTCGACACCGCAGCTCACAACTTTACTTATTACTTTATCACATATCACTTATTACTGATTACTCACTTATTTATTACGGATCCTTGATGTGTACCCAATTTTTAAAACAAAGATTCTTTTAAGAAGATAAAGAACTAACTATCGCCAAAAACTCGACATCTCTAATTATTTAGACAGATATGGGGTGAAACAATTTTGTGGGAACAAAAAGCCATAAGTACCTTCGATGGGCTCTAAAGAGAACCAACTACTCCACGTTTAGCATCTAAACTCATAAGTAACTCTATCATTTCTCGATCTCTGCAAATTTAAAATCCCAAATAATGAGATCCGCAGATGCTTAGCAGATAATTTTTAGATTATCTATGGTTAAGGGAACAAGCTAGGGCTCAACATGCCAGGTCAGTCAATTCTATTCCTACTCTCACCAGCGGAAAGTCAATCAAGGTGTCAAAACATATATTAACTTAGCTAATGCTTCGTCTAATGAAATCAAGTCATGCATATTTAAAGTCACTCAGGAAACTTGCAAAATCTTGGCCTTGTGAGCTAGAATTCGCATTTTATAGCTTCTGATCTAAGAGACTAGCCAACTTTTCAATCAAAAAGACTTAACAAAAGCTTACAAAAATTTTAAATTTTCTCATTTTTTAGCACAATTTTTTCATTTTCTAAGGAAAAACGGGTTCTGAGAGAAACACAACGAGAAAATATAGCAAGTCGGTCAAATCAAATCGAAGATTACCCTACCCCAGACTAGAACGAAACATTGTCCTCAATGTTTAAAGCAAGAGTATCACGAAAATCTAAAAGCCGTTTATTAAGTATGCTAGAAGATAAACGTTAGTCGATAAGATTAGGATATCGGATTTCCATCAGCATCGATCATGAAACTCGAGTGGAGAAATGACAAACTTTGAGCACGAGAGTCTTCATATCGGGAACATCCTAAACACAACATCACAAACAACCAAACACAAGAAATCGAAGAGGCCCTTCAGCGTCACTTATTAGAAAATAGAAAGAAGATAGATGGATAAGCATGGGGTGCCTCCACGAAGCGCTATGTTTTTGATCACCGAGTCGCTAGCGACTCGTCCCAATTTATTTGTCCTTGGGGAAGAAAATGGTAGAGATACCGGGGTCAAAAACGGTGTCCTCATTCCCGAAAGAATGAGACTGGGTGGTTTGGGAGGGAAAGAAAATGTCGGGCTCAAGCACATACGGAATGATTCCTCCCAAACTCACATAAGGCATATGAAAGATCGATCCATCATCCGGCGGTTTTGCGGGCGGACGAAGGGATGAAGGATCGATAAGAGAATACTCCAAGAAAGACGGGAGCTCATGGTACAAAAAGGTGTGACTCAAAGGCTCATCAACGAAGGCATCCAAGAGAGGATCCTTATTTCGAATAACATTTTTAGCATAAAACTCATCAATACGTATCCCGGGGTTGAAAATCTTGTCCTCGGAGAGAAAGGAGATCAAAGTGTCATCTATGTGAAAATCCTTACAAGGAGAGGATTCACTCTCGGCTAAAAAATAATATTGGACCTCGGGATCAATAAGTTCATCTGTCGACAACTTCACTTCCTTATCTTTCTTTGGAAAAACGGATCATCGTATTCTTCTTTATCCTCAGAGAAAATCGAGTCGGTAGGAGTAAGTTCATCGGTGAACTCCTCACTTTCTTCGTCAAAGAGTTGATTTTCAAAATTTTGAGTATATTCAGAATCGAATTCGAACAAGGGATTTGTGAATGTCGTTTTGAAAGATTCTGGATCGAAAGATGTCTTAAAAGAAGGTTCCATGATTTCGAGGAAGAAGGAGTGGGATTGCCACTCAAAGGAAGGTTGATTTTCTTAGAAATCGGAGGTGGGACAAGTGGTGTGCTCTCAGAGCTAGCAGTTTCCACCACTACCGTTGTAGACTCCTTTTCTTGTGTCTTTTTCCGTTCAGCTTGTATTGTTGACATACTCTTGATCGTAAACCTTGAAAGATCAATTCGAGACGTTTTGGGTTCAACTTTCTTCACATCATTCGGAAAAATGGAATTACCACTTTCTTGAGAAAAATCAATCACACCGATGCTATGAATCGAATGATCATCGGGTGGAGGTTTTGACGTACTTTCGGCATAAAACACTATTTTTTCATTTCCTTTTCTTATCGTTATCGTTCCTTGGTAATGATCCACAATGACTTTCGCGGTTCTCAAGAATGGTCTTCCTAAAGTGAGAGGAACTCGGGCATCGACCTCTATATCAACTACGGCGAAATCCACGGGAAACTGGAATTTATCCACTCGTACCATAACATCGTTGACTTCGCCATAACCGTGTGAGCAATTGTTCGATTAGCTAATTCGATAGTCATACAAGTGGTATAAGAGTCTTTAATCCAAGCTCATGATATATCGCAAGAGGCATGAGACTTATGCTTACTGAATCGTTAGGGCATTATATTCCTTAATATCATTTAAGGAGCAAGGAAGGAGGAATTTCCCGGGATCACCAAGCTTTTCGGAAGCTTGGTTTGAGGAAGAATTAAATGGTGTAGGCTCAATTGAAATCTTTGAAATTTGTTCCAATTTCTCTTCATAAATCTTTTCAGCAGCTTTGATCATATTAGTCGTAAGTTTGAATTTCGTTCCGGAAACAACTTTCATTTTGTCGAACCGTGATTGAACAGATTTGCCCGCGGTGTAAGGTTAGAACTTGGCATGATGACAGATATAGAAGGAACTTGGGCAACCGAGAGGTTGGGCGATATTTGGCTTTTCCATTATCAAGAGGAATTACCGGGTCCTTTGTCACCTCGGTCGCTCGTGCTACATTCCTTTGGGAGAAGAAGTAGGAATTGAGGGCCCATTATCTCGAATGTTTATAGATTTCATTTCTCCCTTCGGGTTTGGAATTGTGTTACTTGAGAGAGAACCGAAACCCGAGGGTTGAGAATAAGATGTAGACGGTTGGTGGCTTGAAAGAAACTAGCCATCATATTCTTTATTTCCGACATCTGTTTGTTGCTTGTAGCTTCCATCTCCTTTTTGAAGTCCGTCCTCATGCCGTTAATTTGATTTTGCAAACTTTTGATGGTGTAATCAGAATTCTTCATGTAAGTTAGAAAATCGTTGTTCGGGCGGCGAGGAGGTGCTTGATAAGATTGTTGAGGAGGAGGTGGTTGTTGGTAAACTTGAGATGGAGGAGCTTGGTAGTGTTGATTTCCATGGTTAAAATTAGCTCCTCGGTTCTGATTGTTGTTACCATTGAAACGGTTTTGATTCTGGTTTTGTTGTTGAGGTTGGTTGAAACCGGGAGGTCCGAGATAATTGTTTGAACGGTAGCTAAGAAGATTTCGATCTCCTTGCGGTTGATTGTAGTTTCCTGTAGCAGCATAAACATTCTCATGTGCGAAGCCACCGGAAGCTGGGCACTCAGAATAAGGATGTGGACCTCCACAAGTCTCACAAGTCGGGTTCACCGCTTTCACTTGCTGATTTTGACTAGACAGATGCATTTGATACATTTTCAACATAGCCGTGTTCAAATCATCAACTTTCTTATGAAGAGCCGTGTCGTGAGAAGAAGATGAAATTGATCTAGATGATTCACTCCTTTGTGAAGAATCCCAATAATTATGATGAGCGGTCATGTTCTCAATAAGATCGTAGCATTCCTCGGGACGTCTTTTCATGAAAGTTACACCGGCAGCAGCATTGATAGTATCACGATGTCTCAACGTCAAACCATTATAGAACGTATCGATTTGGGTGACAAGCAACATATTATGATTTGGACATCGATCAATAGCAAGCTTGTATCGTTCCCAAGCTTCAAACAAAGATTCGTCGGGATACTGTCTGGAAATTACTGATATCGTTTCTCAACTTCGTCACCATCGATGGTGGAAAGTACTTTGCCAGAAACTTCGAAACCATTTCCTCGAAGGTATGAATCGAATTCTTCGGGAGTCGATCAAACCAAGAAGTGGCATGATGAGTCAAAGAGTATGGGAAAAGATAGAGACGAAGGGCGTCATCGGAGACCCCATTCTGTTTCATACTCTGAGTAACCGTTAGAAACTTATCAAGATGCTTGTTTGCATCATCATCGGGTAAACCGTGAAATTGACAACTGTTTTTTACTTGTTCTATCATGTGATGTTTCAAGCTAAAATCGGTAGCTTGGATATTTGTCGGTGCAATGGGTCCTCCCCTCCCGTACATGGTAGGTTGACATAACTCCTCCATCGTTCGGAGATCGGGAGCTACATTTTGATTACCGGGAGGAGGATTAGGACCAGGGTGTGGTGGTACGTTAGCAGCAGCCATATTACGTAACTCGGGTACGTTCGATTTGATTATGAAGTCGTCTAGATCGAGAGCGAGTGCGCATGCACTTAAAAACCAATTCAATTAAAAGAAACCGACATTCGAAAACACAGTGAACTTAAACCAATAATCCCGAGTGAATAAACCACCTCTACAAGAAAAACGCACAAGCGAGCGGAGAAGCTTTGTAGGTCAGCGCGAAGCTTATTAAAACCGCTTCTTTACGTCGCAATTTAATGTCGGACCGTCCTTATACCCACCACACACGTTTGTTTATCGATAGAAGTAAATAAATCCACAAGCGACACAAAGGCAAGTTTTTGATCTTTTGTTCGGGAACTTATAATGATAACACCTCCGTTGAGAATGTTATATAATTGGTATCTTCTATTTTAGCTCAAAATCAAAAGAGAAAATCTTTTTGTATTTTTAATCTGATATATATATACAAAAGAAAAAGAAAAATATTTTTTACTTTTTTATTTTTATAGAAAAATAGTAACTTCACGAATGAAGGTTCTCAAGTCACTAATCGACAAACTTCAAACGATATTGTCGTGACACAACCTCCCCGGCAGCGGCGCCAAAATTTGATTGAGGGGTTTATGTGTGGGGATAAATCCTTAATATCAATATCAAAAATACTCACGAAGATAGATTCAAATTCTCTTAGGAAAAAGAATAATAAATCAAATCCCGTGTGTGATCGTGTGTACGGATTAGTCAACCCGAATCGTTTTCCCAACGAGGCGTGAATTGCCAACGTCGTTCTTGGTTTGGATTTAATGCTTGATGTATGGATTATAGATTTGATTATATTAACTACGGGAATGGGAAAGTAATTAAGGTAATCTATACTACGGGAAATCCTAAACGCGATCTAAAATAAAACGTATTAAACAAAACGCGATTAAAATGCAACTACGTCTAAACGATATCCTAAAAATGCCTAAATTTACTTTTACTCTAAAAATGTAATTAGAAAACTATTTTAGAATTAAAACTATTTTTTTTTGGATTATTCTTGATTTTATAAAAATTAAAAACTAATTTAAACTATTTAAAATTCTAAAAATTATAAAAATCAAAGAGAAAAATAAGGAAAAATCTTTATTATGCTTTTTATAATTTTCTTAAACTATTAAAATTGAAAAATTATTTTTTTGGAACTTTTTCTCAATTATTTGCTAATAAAGCTAATTAAAAATTGATTAAAATCTATTTAAATTGAGAAAAATAGCAAATAAAGACCAAAAATTATGAAAATCACAGGAAAAATCTAAAATGATATTTAGAATCTATGAAAAATGAAAAAGAAGCAGGTTATATGTGAAATATGGAAGATGCAAAGCAACTGCTATTGAAATAAGCTACTAATAATAAGCAAATAAGCTACTAAGCCAACCAAACAGTGAACAAAGCTAACTTATCCTAAAATTAACTAATAGCAACTGTATCTAACTACTCCTAACAAGCCTAAAGCTCAGAACCTTGATTATGGCTAACTGTTATTACTATCCAAACAGTGGTTCAGGCCCACTGTTTGAGCTTAAGCACAAGCTTAACCAATAAGCAAACCTGAAAACCAAAAGTACAGACCTATAAACCACCTGGCCAACTATGATTGTGCCAAATACCAAGTCCTAACTCCTAGAAATGAGACCAGTGCAACAGATTCAAAATAGCCTGTTCACACTTAAGTGTGAACAGGGCAGATAGTAGCTGATTGAAGAGCCTATTTGAAGCTTAATTTGACCAAACCAGATTTCTCAAAAAGTTGTTATCAAAACAAGACCAGGTGAAATGTGATTATCCAAAGTCTCAAACTCTAAAACTCAGTAATGCATTAGAAATTTGGTTCACAAGTTTTGTGAAAAACTGCTTTAACAACTTTGACAGATTTTGACTTTTGAAGAATGCTTAAGAACTTTGACAAATCTCAGTTTTAATCCAAACTATTGAACAGGTTATGATGTATTAAGACTAATTATGATGACAAAGAGCTAGATCTAACAATTTCAAACCAATTTGTAACTAATGACACCAACTGATTTCAACAGTAGCAGATCCTAGATCAAATCTACTATGACTTTGACTTTTATAGTGAAACTGCAGTGACAAATACCTCAAATGACTTCCAATTACTTACCTAAGCAAGTATCAACAACTAACCACTGATCTACTACTCTCTAACACAGATTATGCAGCTATGCCAAACACTGCTTATTCTACTGTAATGAGAACTAAAACAGATCTAGACTAGATTAAGCTGAACTAACACAAACACAGATTAAGCAGTAACAATTATCACTAATGAACAGATTCAGTAGCAGATTAAATGAACCAAAACAGATTATGAAACTTACAATACTCCTTAGCCACTATGGCTTGCACCTTGAAGAAATAAGAACCACTAACCTAACAACCTCTATTCCTAATCCAATCCAGCTCAAATCTCATCCCAATACCAGCATCAATACCATTCAAATCCAGATCCAAAACCAGAACCTTATCAGCTACTGTAGCATCTGATGTTACTTGAGATTTTTGTGGATTTGAGTGAGAAAAACAAGTACAAGCTCACTATAAGCTACTAACAGCTTAAATGAACTTAACAAAACAATAGATCGTCTGAGAATCAATCCATAAACAGATCTAGAGTTATTTTTTTATTTTTCAATGATTTATTTGATTTTTTTTTTTTTGTATTTTTTTTGAGATTTTGAAAAGTTAAGCTAAAAATATGTTTCAAATACTGAAATAAGCACTAGAATAAGGTAAATAAGCAGATTAAGATCACAAAAACTTAGACAATAACAATTGAAATTGAAATGTAAATTCTATTAATAATTGAGATTTAGTACAAATACGAATTACAAAAGGATTTAAAACATTTGAAATTGAAATAACCACTACAACTAAATCTAGAGAGAAGAAAAATACAGAAAATTGAGATACATCCTTGTGAACAAATATGAGGTCTATATATAGCATGAGCTTGAGCTTGGAAGGATCTCGAATTCCTTCATGTTGTGCTTCTTTGAGCTCATTTGCCACCCTTGGATCATAATAACCGCTTCCCCTCTCATCACAACCCTTGGATTTAATCTAGTGACAAGTCTCGGCCAATAAGAGAGCGCCACGTGGCCTAGAGCACACGGATCAATGATGTGTCAGTCCATTGTCGATAGGGTGTGGGGAATGTACCGAATTGCCCTTAATTGTGGTTAATTTGGCAATTTACACGGGTTGGGTAATTTAGGGTTCATCCACTGGTTAATTGGGGCAAAACTTTGGCGGGAGGTTTTTTTTATTGTATTTTGATCGTTTGACCGGTTCGTTGGGGGTTGGGGACGGGTTTATTGAGCGGGTTGGTTTGGTTTTGAGGGTTTAGATTAAACTTAGGGTAATATTAGTTTAAGTTGGGCTCGGCAAAATGTTTTGGGCGAAAGTGGTTTAGTAGTTTTGGACTAAGGACTTAATAAGTAATCCAAGTGATAATATAGGGACCAAATGTGTACACTTCGGATTTTCAGGGGCCAATCTTGTAATAAAGGCGAATTATCTTTAAGGACCAATCATGTAAAGCTCAATAATCCAAGGGTGACTTTTGTAATTTCTGAATCTTTGAGGGACCAAATCTGTCAAAAGCTCAAAGTGCAAGGGTCATTCTTGACTTTTCTTCAAACTTTTCGATACTTCAAAATCATCTTTTGAGAATAACATCTTTCAAAATGCATAATCTTGACCTTAAGTACCGGCTAAAACTCTCTCGATCTCTCGTGCTCGGTTACATCGATTTGGATCCTTTTTGCGTGTTTTTGCATATCCGTACCTGCACAAGCATAAACTCAAGAAAACCACAAATATAAGTAATAAACGGCTTTTCCTTGGTTGTTTTGGGTCAGTTTTGATAATGAAAAGATATGTGAATAAGCACATATCAATGTCTAAGTCGAAAACTACATATCATCTTGATCTTGTAGTAATAAGGTGCTTGCTTTTTTATTTAAATTCTAGTGACTCAGCTTAGACAAAATGGGCGGCCTTGCATACCTCATACAAATCCAAAATTGTGCTTTATGGAATGAATGAATTTAATATCTACACACCTTCTTTTTAAGTATGCCCTTTTTTACACGGTGATGGTACTTTTTGATTTTGATACGGGGTAAACACAACCCATGACTTGGTCCGGTGTTTCCATGGGTTATGATCAAGGAATCACGTGTTTTCCAGAGTGATAAATGACGTTTTGTTTTTGTAACCAATGATCGGAGGAATATAGAAAGTATGTCAACTAAAGAGAGCACCAATTTGAAAATATTTCATATATTTATCTCAAGATATTTGCTTTAGTTGTCTACAAGGACGGACCTTCATAGAGGGCGAGCTCACGGCCCCAAAAAATTTCTTGACACGTGGTGTAAATATTATAGGTTTTAGGGGTAATTTAATTGAGGTTACAAACAAATCTCTGATTCGGCCCTCCCAAAATAAATTCGGCCCCTCAAAAATGTTCAAGTTCCGTCTATATGGTTGTCTAGAAACATTTTCTTAAGAGCAGAAGCTATGGACGTAAAGTCAAACCGATACAACAAAGTTCATGCACAAAGAAAGCGATAAAGAAAACAAATAGTCAAATAGATACTACATGTCGTCCATTGTATCTCGAAAGGACTAGGAATTACTTTGGATAGGAGGACATCGTTAAAGAAAGAACAAGAAACTCGATGAAGATTGTATGGATACATAATTTGTTTGTTCATAATGTGTTAAATACTCAAACGGCTAAAAATCTTTAGTTAGAGACTGGAAGTTGTTGGTGTGTAGATCCAGAAAGGGGTTAGATAATCATAGCAAGCAACAATACCACTAGGTGGTTACCCGATATCACTTGGAATCGTGTGATCACTTTCCAAAGTAAACTATTCGACCCTAATACGGGTTACACGAATATCTACTTGGGATAAGACCAAATGCAGTTATAGAATTAGGCACAATTCAATAACCCTTGCGCTTATTAGTGTTAATCGTTTTTTCTACGTTATTTTCATGCATAATCAGATCTCCTATTTATAGGAGGTTACTCTTAGCTAGTCAAATGGAATTATGAGTTTTAATCGGCCCATTAATAGCCTCATAATTATCCCCATTATAGCCGTTAGTGGTTACATGACCAATTAAAAGTGGTCATTAAGCAGTTGTAACTCCCATTTAGCAGTACTTTAACACTAGCAGTACTTTAACACTAGCAGTACTTTCATACCATTAGCAGTACTTTCACACTAGCAGTACTTTCATAATACTATCAGTGGATACACTACTTCAGTGGAAACACTGCTTATCAGTGGAAACACTGGTTATCAGTGGAAACCACAAGTAGTACTTTCCACTAGCAGTACTTCCACAAACATTACTTTCTACCAGCACTACCAATACAAACCACTACAAGAGTCAGGGTGTTCATAGACCTTATGGGTGTACACTCCGTACCTCCTAACCCATTACAAGGTGTGAACTAATCCCACAAGTGCACTAAATTTTCCAACAATCCTCCCCAAATTTAGTTCACTTCCTTTGCATGAAAAATAAACATCAAGCAAAACATGTGCATAAACGAAAATGTCCTGAGGATTGAATTTTCATCTTAGTAAATTACACGTTACAAATATTCGAGAATCAGGGTGTTCTAAGAATTGAACCCTTCAACCCATTTGAATACCTGAAGATAAAATACACACAAGTTTTCAAACACTTATCAGCTCCTGACACTATACTAGCCATGTGTCCATATCCAAATTCATAAATGTTGTAAAAGCTAAAAGCCCAAGCTTCTGACGGCAAAACTTCAATATTTACATAGGTGGTTCCTTTTTATTCATGCTCCTGCCAAGCTCTTTTTCAAAGAAAATTAACCATTGAGAAGTAAAGACTTCATCCTCCTTTCAGAGGTTCGAGAGCACAACCTTGGGATGTAAATAAAACATGTGCTCTAGTCCACTAAATGTTCAACTTTCCACATTGAACTCAGCTCCCAAGTTTCCTCAGGAGGGAGTTGGGTGTCCTAGCATTCAGTGACTAAGTTGGACTTAAACCCATCCCTCTAGCAGACTTTATAACCAAGTCTCTAGCCAGACCCTTCGTCAAGTGATCGGCTAAGTTCTGTTGAGATCTCACAAACTCTATAGATACCACCCCATTCATGATAAGCTCACGAATCATGCTATGTCTGACACCTAAGTGTCTAGACTTACCATTGTACATTTGGCTATAAGCCTTAGCCAATGTAGCTGCACTATCACACCGGATAGAAATAGGTGCTATAGGTTTAGGCCACAATGGAATCTCAAGAAGCAAGTTTTTTAACCATTCAACTTCTTTCCAGCAGTTGCTAAAGCCACAAATTCAGATTCCATTGTTGAACTGGTGATGCAAGTTTGTTTCTTGGATGCCCAAGAAATTTCACCTCTACCAAGTAGGAATACCCAAGCGGGTAGACGAATTGTCTTCATTGTTACTGATCCAACTTGCATCAGTGTATCCTTCCAACACTGATGGGTAACCATTATATGAGAGACTATAATCCATAGTTCTCTTCAAATACTTCAGTACCCTTTGAACTGCTTGCCATTGATGAGCACTAGGATTACTAGTATACCTGCTCAATTTTCCCACTGCAAAACCAATATCGGGCCTTGTACAAGTCATGGCATACATCAGGCAGCCAATCACCCTAGAATACTCAAGTTGAGATACAGCTTTGTCATGATTAGGCATCAGCTTCTCACAAGTATCCATAGGTGTACTCACTGGATTACAATCAAAGTAATTGAATTTCCTCAGCACCTTCTCAATATAATGAGAGTGAGAGATAGAAATTCTTTTACTTTCATGTTTAATCCTTATACCAAGGATAACATCAGCCTCCCCATGTCCTTCATGGAGAACCTTGATGACAAAAATCCTTTTCAAGTTAACTGATTTTGGTCAGTGCCAAAGATCAACATGTCATCAACATATAGACAAATGATGACTCCTTTACCAGATTCATCAAATTTGCTATATACACATTTGTCAGCTTGGTTAAGAATATAACCACTGGACAAAACCACTTCATCAAATTTTTGATGCCATTGCTTAGGTGCCTGCTTAAGTCCATAAAGAGACTTAATCAATTTACATACCTTGTTTTCATTGCGGGCATGATGAAGCCCGAGGTTGGTTCATATAAACCTCCTCATCCAATTCACCATTCAAGAAAGCTGTCTTCACATCCATCTGATGAATAATCAGATTGTGAATAGATGTCATAGCAATCAGCAGTCTTATGGTACTATACGAGCCACAGGGGTATAATTATCAAAATAGTCTATCCCGACTTTTGTTTAAAGCCCGAATAATCTAGCCTTGAACTTTTCAATAGTTCCATCTACCTTCATTTTCCTTTTGAAAATCCATTTGCAACCTAGAGGTTTGCAACCAGGAGGTAGATCAACTAACACCCAAGTGTTGTTCCCCATGATGGAATCCATCTCATCATTTATTGCTTCTTTCCAGAAAGCAATATTCCGGGACTTCATTGCTTCTTCAAATGTCTTGGGATCATCCTCAACAATGAAGCAATAGGAGTAATGGTCTGAGACCTCATCATCCTTGTTCCTTCAACTAGTATAGGAAAACTCAGTCCAAATGACTTTGGATTCCGACCCTTTTGCTCTTCCGAGCACGGGTTCAGTTGTTGAACCACAACCTCATCAGGGACCCTGATGGTTCATCATCGAGGACCTCGATACACCAGTGTCATGAGTTCCATTAGGAATCCTCTGACTTGGTCTAGGGACTGATGAGAATCTATTCTTATCAAAAGTTGCATCCCTTGATTCAATTATAGAGTTAACCGAAACATATTCATTAGGTTCAATAACATAGAACCTATAAGCCTTGGAATGCTCAGCATATCCAACAAAGATGCAATCAATGCCTCTTTCACCCAAAGTCTTTTGCTTTGGATCAGGGAGTCTTACAACAGCCCTACAACCCCAAACCCTGTGATAGTTCAGGTTGGGTTTCATTTTAGTCGAGTTCATAAGGGGTAACCTTGTTCCTTTTGTTGGGAACCCTATTTAATAAATAGCAAGCTGATAACATAGCTTCACCCTAGAACCCTTGACTCAGTCCGAAGGACAACATGGAATTAACCATCTCCTTCACACCTGTTTTTCCTTTCGAAATACCATTTTCTTTGAGGAGTATAAGGGGCAGTCGTTTCATGGATTATACCAACAGACTGAAAATACAAGTATCCATGTACTCACCTCCTATCATCCTTAATCTTTTGATCAAAGACCCAAGTTGTAATTCAACTTCAGTTTAAACACTTTGAATTTATCTAATGCTTCATCCTTGGAATGTAACAAATAAACATAACAAAACCTAGAAGCATCATCAATAAATGTCACAAAGTACTTCTTGTTCCCCAAAGAGGTAGTGGCATGCAAATCACACAGATCCTGTGAATAAGCTCCAATTAGTCTCACGACTAACACCACAAAAAGGTTTCTTGGTAATCTTGGTCAACATGCAAGTTTTACACTTTTAGGTGTCTATGTCAATGCTGGGATCAACCATCCTTAGACATATCTTGCAACCTTTATAATGAACATGGCCAAGTCTAGCATGCCACAGGTAGAGCATCAGTCGAGTGGTGGTCACACGGTAGAATTTACACTATCGGTGGAAATAAATGCACTATCAATGGAAATATTAAGCCTGAACATTTGATTACATAAATAACCAAAACCAATAAAAACACCACATTTAGACAAGACAAATTTATCAGATTCAATAACTTGTTTATATCCATGATTATTCAAAACACTACTTGAAACCAAGTTTTCCTTATATCAGGAACATGAATAACATTAAACAAAGTTACAATCTTTCTAGAACTAAAATTAAGATCTACACAACCATGACCATGCACCAAGGCTGTTGACTCATTTCCCATGTGAAGAATAGAACCATCATTCAGTGACTCATAAGTCTTGAACCAGCTTCTATCTTTACATACATGAACTGTTGCACGAGTCAACCCACCGCACGCAATATCATCATCCTGCACATAAAAGATTCAGATACATATGTAACATAATAAATCTGAAAAGACTTATTAAACATATTCTGACCTTTCGGTGAGTTGGTGAACCATCACTCCCTGAACCATTAGTGCCTGATCCATTGGCTTTACCACCAACCTTAACACCTTTGCAATCCCTTTTAATGTGACCAGTTTGCCACATTTCCAACAAGTAGGTGTTGCCTTCTTGTTAGGATCTGCTCTTGTGGTAACATGAAATTTGCGTTTGCCTTTGTTGTCATTGTACCTGGTGGAGTTGTTATGCTCCACCATAACAACAGAGATGCACCGCAGCATTCTTGCTCTTTGGCTTGTCATTATCCGCATCTTGAGATTCCTCAATGCGCAGATATGGCCCAACTCAACCAGAGTTAACTCCTCTTTCTTATGTTTCAAGGTATGCTTGAAATCTTTCCAAGAAGGAAGGAGTTTGTCAATGACACATGAGACTTTAATGGCCTCATCCATGTTCATGTTGTGTTGTGTAAACCTTCCAAGTATTCCAAGAAGTTCATTGTATTGTTTCATGGTCTTGAATCAGTCATTTTGTAATTTGTGAAATTACTAACAAGAAACTTCTTACTTGATGCATCCTCAGCCATATATTTGGCATCCAAGGAATCCACAGTTCTTTGGAAGATTCAAAGTTCTGATAAATATCAAACAGAGAATCAGACATACCATTGAGAATTAGACATCTGCATATGTAGTCATCATTCTCCCATTTGCTCCTCCCTCGATCGCTCCACATAGCATCATCACCATCATCAGGAATAGGTGTAGTTAGCACATACACCACACTCATGCTTGACAGCAAGAAGTGCATCTTCTTCTGCCACCTCCTAAAGTCCACCCTTTCAAACTTATCAAGCTTGGCAAAGTTTGAAGCCATGTGTTTCATTCGTGATTGCCATTGATTATCACAAAATAGTTTACTTTGATTATTGGTGTGTAGATCCCGGTGGAGGGTTAGATAATCAGTAGCAAGCAACAATACCACTAGCTGGTTACCGGATATCACTTGGAATCGTGTGATCACTTTCCAAAGTAAACTATTCGACCCTAATGCCTGGGTTACACGAATATCTACTTGGGATAAGACCAAATGCAGTTATAGAATTAGGCAAAATTCAATAACCCTTTGGCTTATAAGTGTCGTTTTTCTTTTTTTTTCATGCATAATCAGATCTCCTATTTATAGGAGGTTACTCTTAGCTAGTCAAATGGAATTATGAGTATTAATCGGCCCATTAATAGCCTCATAATTATCCCCATTATAGCCGTTAGTGGTTACATGACCAGTTAAACATGGTCATTAACGGTTGTACTGCCATTTAGCAGTACTTTAACACTAGCAGTACTTCCATACCATTAGCAGTACTTTCACACTAGCGATTACTTTCATAATGCTATCGATTGGATACCTTTGCCATGGAAACAACGTTTTCATTGGAAACACGCTATTAGTGGTAACCACTAGCGATACTTTCCACAAACAGTACTTTCTACCAGAACTACCAATACAAACCACTACAAGAGTCAGGGTGTTCATGGACGTTATGGGTGTACACTCCGTACCTCTAACCCATTACAAGGTGTGAACTAATCCCACAAGTGCACTAAATTTTCCAACATAAGTGGTCACTTATTTAGAGGAACTAGTTCTGGTATACAATCACAAGGTAAGAGTTGTTAGCCATGTATCTGAGATGTCACTAAATTTCAGTGTTTCATTTTTTCAGTGACACGAAATATCAATGATAAGTTGGGAGCTAAGTAATTTTTCTTCTATACCATAAAGTTATCTCATATGTCCATAAAGTTATCTCATATGTCACTACGCCAATTTTGGGCTTTGGGGACGTAAATTTTTAGCGACTATAGATATAGTCGCAATAGTACCAAAAGCGACAAAAATCCCATTTTCTTAGTCCCGTCTTTGACCCAAACTTGTAGCGACTACATTTTAATCTTTAGTGACTACGTGTAGTAACTCTGAGATACAATAAGACAAATTACGAGTCCGCAAATTATTTTGCTTTGACTATCACTTGTTTGACTACATGTAGAGCAAGAGGTTCGACACGAAAAATTTTAGTCAAAGTCAAAAATGTTACTTTTGGCCAAATCGGAATGACCTGTAAAATAGCTAGGAACAGACTGCATTGGTTTGTGGCAGAGGTACTGTAGCGACTACATGTAGTCGCTAAAGGTAATTGTTACATTATGTGCAGAACCTTCTAGCGACTACATGTAGTCACAAAAATTAGTCGCTAAAAGTACGGTCAAAAAGTCAACTAATCTGTAATCGTTATAAGTAGTCGCTAAAAGTAGTCACTAAAGGTAGTCATTGAAGAACAGAGGGAAAATGAAAACATATAGCGACTACAAAAATAGTCACTACAAAATGTGTCGTTTAGTTTTTTGGTCAAACTTTAGAAAGTCAAAGTCAACAAATAGTAGTCGCTACAAACGAAGACGGTAGTCACTACAAACCTATAGCAACGAGGTATAAGAGATGGCAGGTTTTGAGATTACATGTAGTCGCAACAGGTTTATAGTGACTACATGTAGTGCTTCTAGCGACCACTTTTGTAGTCACAAAAAGCGGTTTTTGTTGTAGTGTGTGTTAGATATTACTTGAACCAACAATCATTTGATTGAAAAAAAATTCTCACAAAAAATGGGATCTATTAGACTGCGAGTCATTAGGTAAAATTCTTATTATATTTACAGGCATACAAAAAGGGTTTAACGTACCATGTACCTAGTTTAGTCATTGTTGGTGTGTTACGTCAAATATCAACGCAAGATCTTTCACATGATGCACTAGCTTATAAACTAAAAAGTGCAAAAAAGGAATTTTCGATGCCAACAAAAATCATATCATAAATGGGATTTACATACCATCTAATACACAGACACTTGGCTCCGTTTGAAATGTCAAGATGCTTATCTTCATGAATGTATTGAAATGCATTTAATACATAAAGTAAGAGTCGTGAGAGAGTTAACGTCAATAGCGACTCTTAAGATCAAGACAAGTGACACAATATGAGCCATAACTAGTTACCTTCTATGTGCATCTTGCTACGAACCCTCTAGAGTTCCTTCGAAACAACTTTTAGACCACAAAATATTTGCATACATCTCGGACACGTTGAAAATAAGGGGATATAGGATGCCACATTCAGAAAACTAATAATACATATGGACTTACATGCCAAATAATTGGTACCAAGTTTGGTCATAAAGTAAAGTTAGGAGAAAACGATTTTTCTACACAAATTTTGTATAAGAAAATTAACACTTATACTCCACATCTGATCGAGTTATACATTCTTGTATCACATTTGTTTTCTACAAAACTTGAACTCACAATCACTTATCAACGCTTATTATGTGATATTAAACTTGCATCATGTGTACAACATAATATCAGTAGTGAAATTTAAATAACAACATCAACATCTTTGTCAGCTAAATAAAATTAAATCTTGAGTTACCTAACAGAAATTTTTACAAATATTTTACCAAATACTAATAGATATTAATGCATAATGAAAAACTCGAGCATATGTATTAGTTGTACTTATATCACAATTTTCATGTGCAAATTCTCATATGTATATGTATTTATATATATATATATATATATATATATATATATATATATATATATATATATAAATATATATATATATATATTATCTATACTATATAAAATGGAAAAATGGTCAAAGTGGAAAAAAGTGAAAAATGTTGAAAGTTGAATGTTGAAAACATGGTCAATGGAGAGAGAAAATAAATAATATAATTAATACTCCTATTAAAACACCACATTACTTAAAAGTACAATAATTTATTCACATTGTACACCCAATTAAAAGCACATCTACCAAATTAAAACAACCAATTGAAACCGATACCGGGTTGACCCGTTGAAACCGATACCGGGTTGACATTTTGAAACCGATACGGGGCGCTTCAAACCGGCGGTGACGGTTTAATTTGACATTTTTGACCCAACCTATCGATTTGACTCGGTTTAAATCGACTGTTTTCCGGAACGGTTCAACGGTTGAACCACCGGGGTGAAATCGGGTTTTAAATTTGACAAAATTATATGAGAAATGATAAAGTAGTTGTGGAACCCGTGACAATTTTTTTGAAAGGAGAGACAAGTAATTGTAGTTTTTGGTTTATTTTGCTTTGACACATGTAATTTGTCATTTGTATAATGTTATTTTTAAAAATGTTGCTGCTTTTAAGGGACTAGCATATATGAATTATCGTTTAAAAGTTAATATATATTGTATAGCCCTTTGTCCAGTGTATCAATAATTTTATGTAAGTTTATTAAAATCACAAAAAATAAATAGTATTGTTATCTTTATCGATAATTATTTGTACCTCAAACAAATAGCTTTGAACAATGCATAAATATCTATACAAATTGATAGTACAAAATAATCTTATATGGTGATATCCAATTTGAAAAGTTACAATTTTAAAAGCCACACACCAAATGATAAACGTTACACATGTAAAAGAAAATAGTTATCACTGCCTAAATTCTTGACAAAACAAGCGGTCACACATATTTGGCTATACCTCTAAACTACAATATAATATTGCTAACTACATAATACCGTTGCTTTTTGTAATGCTTGAATCTATTATTACTAAAAATCTTAATAACTTAAAACAATCATATTAGAAAATATACTCACACACTTAGATCGACTCCACATAATTTTTTAAAAAAATATATTTATCTTTGCTATGCAACCACGCATCAAATTGTAGTTATTAAAACGATTCTCTAATGCTACAAATACAGTTTGTTAAAAAACTTATGGGTCATGAACTTTACTTGAGAAAACTAGACATCGCTGCCGCTAAGCGCGGTACTAAATCTAGTATATATATATATCTTGAACTAAAATGTTAAAATAAATTTGATTTATGTGTAAACTTCGTGCGTGCACGACACTTATAACTATATAATTATATGCAATTACCTTTAAAGACACAATATTCTATATTAATACAAAATAATTTTTTTTTTTTGTCAAAACATATGCGTACGCGGGTATTATAACTAGTTTATTAGGTGCAAACAACTATCTATACTATATAAAACGGAAAAATGGTCAAAGTGGAAAAGTGAAAAATGTTGAAAGTTGAATGTTGAAAACATGGTCAATGGAGAGAAATAAATAATATAATTAATACTCTTATTAAAACACCCCATTACTTAAAAGTACAATAATTTATTCACATTGTACACCCAATTAAAAGCACATCTACCAAATTAAAAACAACCAATTGAAACCAATACGGGTTGACCGTTGAAACCGATACGGGTTGACTGTTGAAACCGATACCGGGTTGACCGGGGCTTCAAACCCGTGGGCTGACCCGGTTTAATTTGACATTTTTTCAACCCAACCTATCGGTTTGACTCGGTTTAAATCGACCTGTTTTTTATCGGACGGTTCAACGGTTGAACCACCGGGTGAATCGGGTTTCAAATTTGACAAAATTATATGAGAAATGATGAAGTAGTTGTGGAACCCGTGACAATTTTTTTGAAAAGAGAGACCAAGTAATTGTAGTTTTGGTTTATTTTGCTTTGACACATGTAATTTGTCATTTGTATAATGTTATTTTAAAAAATGTTGTTCTTGCACCATTTAAGGAACTAGCATATATGAATCGTCGTTTAAAAGTTAATATATATTGTATAGCCCTTTGTCCAGTGTATCTATAATGTTATGTAAGTTTATTAAAATCACAAAAAATAAATAGTATTGTTATCTTTAGTGATAATTATTTGTACCTCAAACAAATAGCTTTGAACAATGCATAAATATCTATACAAATTGATAGTACAAAATAATCTTATATGGTGATATCCAATTTGCAAAGTTACAATTTTAAAAGCCACACACCAAATGATAAACTTCCACATATAAAAAATAGTTATCCTTTGCCTAAATTGAAAAACAAAAGCGGTCACACATGTTGGCTATACCTCTAAACTACAATATAATATTTCCAACTACATAATACCGTTGCTTTTTGTAATGCTTGAATCTATTATTACTAAAAATTTTAATAACTTAAAACAATCATATTAGAAAATATACTCACACACTTAGATCGACTCCACATAATTTAAAAAAAAAACTATATATTTATCTGCTATGCAACCGCATCAGAATTGTAGTTATTCGAAAACGATTCTCTAATGCTACAAATACGGTTTGTTGAAAGAAACTTATGGGTCATCGGACTTTGAGAAACTAGACATCGCGCCGCTAGGCGAGTTTTCGTCTAGTTCCCTAAATGGCAATATTGTCAAACTTCCATTCTTTAATTACGCATGCTTAAAGTTCCTTATAAATATACTACATTTTTTATTCTTCTTTTGCCTTAATATCATCTACACCCTCGTAGCTTAACATAAGCACCGCGGGGCGTATTCTCTCACTCTTTTCTCCCTAAGTAAATGGCAAACTCAAGGATATCAAGGTTTGTAAGCGAGGTAGCCCACCAGTACATCATTAGTGACTAGACAGAAAACAAACACCTTGGAGACAATAACGAAGATGAGAATGAAGTTTTTATGAATGAGGCCGAACAACGATAACTTCTTTCAAATATTCGTTTTCTTAGCTTCATTTCATCAAACAAGTAGGAGCGATTCGTTGTTCATTTCAAACAATCTCAAAGGCGTTATTTGTAATTGAAACTTTGTGAGTTAGATTATGTCGTGCAATACATATCTAGTATTTTTTCCATTTTTGGTTCGCAACTCAACAACTGTTTAATTGAGCACTTGTGTCGATCTTATGAGTAGATTATATATGTTACATAAGTGATGTCTGAATTATGGCGTATTTCATACATAGCATTACAAGTTTGATGTAGCTTGTTGCAATATCCTAAACAAGTTATTGTGTATTTTGCTACTTGGCAGACTTGTTTATTGAAACACTTATGGATCAACCCAAACATTGCAAACATATTTTATATTTAGTAATGATAACTAAGATTATATCAATAGAACTTAATTTACTTTTATAATTATATATTGCGCTGTATAATTGATACATGTGAGTATTTATATAAGTAGTTATATTTAATTTTTAAATCGATACCCATTAAAGCATTTCAGCCCAAGTTGTATTTGACAAACAAGCTAATTTTCTCTAATTCAATCAAACCCAAATCCTACAATGGTGGCATTTCACTTTACCACTTATTATCCAATCGCCATTGATACCGACGATCAAATCCTCCATCACATTGCCCCTCTTCATAAACATCGATTTTCATCAACCACTTCCTCATACGATTTTTTTGATCCACCCATCATCTGTTGGTTTGTGGGAGTTGAAAACACGTAAACGGCTAAGAGTGTGTGAGCCTATGGGGGCACACACGATAGACACGAGTATACGTGTTGAACGTAAATACAACTTGAATATATTATACCCATATTATCATTACTACTTGACCCGATCCAATATATGATCCATGGGCTGTTATGGATTGTGTAGGGAAACGGTTACACTTTTATTAATAAAATCTAAATAAATAAAATTAACAGTAAATAAATAACAAAAAATTAAATACAAACGAGAGATAAGCAGAATGCGATAATTAAATAAAATAATAAAATAGTCAAAAGACTTACTTGATCACCAAAATAAAGATCATCAAAGAAGCACTAAAGAGGCCGCGTGTTTGACGCTTCCCAAAACAGTGCGTCTGTTTCCAGGTACAACAGCCAAAACGAAGTTGTACTTGTCGGACTTAACTAAACTGCCCGGAATTTCATCTTAAGAGATGCGTATTCCATATGTTGGAAATCAATAATAAATATTGATTTGATATGTGTGAAACTTGTGGAATTAGGGCCTCTATTTATACACAATAGACTCCCTTTAAGTTTACTCATCCCACCGATGTGGGATTGAAAATAAACTACTTTTCCTCTTTAGGCATGATACCGAATGCCTAACTTTGAGACCCGATATCTCATTCACATCAACTCTATTTTGGACACATAAAGGCTTAGTGCGAAGCTCTCTTGAGGAGAGCGAACCTACAAACTATTACTCTTATATGTGACATATACATATAGATAATTGTGTCCAAAGTTGGTCAAAAGTCACTTTTGCCAACCAATTTTCCAACAATCCCCACATGAATGGAGATCGGTCGTAATACAAAAATTACGATGAAATTCCAATAGTTGAATCTTGCAAAGAATAGGTAGGTGTGACCCTTTGAACCTTCCCTTGTGAGATGCACTTAGTCTCCTAGATCGAGTAGAGCGATGTCCTTGAACTCACCTGTTTTACGTGAGCGACAATACATTTCACACAAGACTCTCCTTAACACTGTTAAGCCCTCATAGTCATGTTCATTATGGTCACGAACATTTGCCGGTTTCAAAAGAGCTCTTAGGATTTCGCCCTCCACAATTCCCTTCAAAGCACCCCTTCTCTCTCATAGGTGATTTCATCTTGAATCATTAAAACATATGCTTTGTGATTTCATTCTGAATCATTAAAGCCATATGTTTAACCTCTCAACAAGTCACATTTGTTATAGGAATGGACTAGAAAGTTACAATGTTAAGTAACTCCCTATATGGCGTGACTTCCCCATTTTATATGATTAGGTTGTCCTATTGAACCAGATCTTGGGATCTCAGTCAACTGGTTAGGTTTTCCTTCATATAAACTCATTCCTTTAAGGGCTTTAGTCCCATTCCTTTAGACGACTTACTAACTAACTCTCTGCTTAAGCCTTTTGTAAGCGGATCCGCGATGTTATCCATTGACTTTACGTAGTCAATCGTGATAACTCTAGTTGAGAGTAGTTGTCGCACCAATCAACGTCTATGATGGATATGTCTCGACTTACCGTTTTACATTGTGATATGAGCTCTGTCAATTTCCAATTGACTATCACACTTTATATAGATAGTCGTTACGGTTTACCATCTTGGTATGTCCTCTAGATTACTTAGATATCCATATTCTATAAATTTATCTCAAATGATAAATTCAAATTCCATCATAGATTTAGCTATAAAAGTCTGTTTGAAATACTTTCAAGATTTCCAAGACACAACTTCCCATTAGAGTCAATACATCCGCTCTAGTGGATCTAGATTCTTTTATGTAAGAATCCATATTTGCATTACTCTATCATTAGATAGCAGTTGGATATCTTCCAAAATGCAATATCGTAAGTATCATAGTACTTGTGTAATATTATTCAAATGGTCATCACTTGAATTACTGGTATATTTACTTAACTTGATTATAACTTCTAAATCAAGTCTTACATACGTCATTAGACACATAAGACGCCCAATATTCTTTGAGTATTCAAAATAGGCAACACCTCTACCTCTATTATAACGAGATTTAAAAGATGTCATTGGAGTTCTAGCTAGGCGGAATCCCCATTTGAACCTCTCAAGAATATTGTCCTTATAGTGTTTTTGACTTCAAAACAAATCCATTTGGTTTCATATGATCTTAGTTCAAAGAACCATATCGAGCGTAATGTAGTTCATGTCAAATCTTGACTCCAACATTTCATTAGTGGATTTGATCATCTTGTTATCACTTTCAGTGATAAGTATACCATCTATGTATAGACACATGATTACATATATACCAGCAATTATTTCTTTCCACAAACATCCGTTATTTTTAAATCCACGTTCTGACATGACGTGAAAAAAAATTGATGTCATTGTTTGGGAGCTTGCTTTAAGCCATATAATGACTTAACAAGCCTACAAACTTTTTTCTCTTGTCCAGAGCCATGAAACCCTCGGTTTGGTTCATGTAGATTTCTTCTTCTAAATCTCCGTTTAGAAATGCCGTTTTCACATCCATTTGGTGAACTTCCAAATTTCTTAAAGCGGCAATAGCAAGTATCATCCTAATCGAGGTTATTCACGTAACAAGCGAATATGTATCAAAGTAATCAAGACCTTCGTTGTCTAAATCCTTTGATTACTAATCTTGCTTTATACTTGTCAATGGTGCCATCGGCTTTCATCTTCTTCTTGAAGATCCATTTATAGCCTAGTGGTTTACAACCAAGAGGTAAATCCATGAGCTCCCAAGTAGGATTTTGTAAAATAGAATCTATTTCACTTTTAATGGCTTCTTCCCATTGAGGCTTCGAGGAAGTAACCGCCTCTCGATATGAAGTAGGTTCGTTTTCAACCATAAAAGAAACAAAATTGGGTCCAAACGATTTCTCGGTTCTTGCCCTTTTGCTTCTTCTAGGTTCAACCTCTTCTTCCTCAGTTTGATCTTGTCTCTCATCTTGGAGATCATTATCAACTCCTTTGTTGTCTCTTATCACGAACAACATTATCATCTTGATGTTTCTCATCATGAAGGACTTCGTCATTTGGTTGCCTCTCATCATGGACAACTTTACCACCAAGCCTAGATGAACATCCATTCTCCTCTAATAATCAAGGAAACATAACCCGTACCGACCAAAATTTTGTTCAATGTTAACTCAATTTTATTTGATTAAAATAAAAATAAAGCCAAATTTATTAAGCAACCATCCAGACACAAGATTCCTACGAATCTCTGGCACATACAACGTGTTGGTTCACTTAAGCTCTTTTCCACATGTGAATGTCAACATCACATTTCTTTTCCCTTGTTATTAGCAGTTATAGAGTTGCCCATAGATTGCATCTCTCAATTTTCTGCTACTTTGAAAGAGTTAACCAAACTCTTATCATTATACTCATGACATGATGCCCAAGTGTTAATCCACCATTTTCTAATCTGGATCCTTGCAGCAACAATTTTCATTTCATTCAAGCCATTTAACCCATAGTTATGGCACATAAAATCTGAATCCTTTAAAGCATCTACCGTACACATAACTCGAGTATCGGTCTCCCTTTCATCAAGTTCGGGGCTGATTTTTAGATGTCACTCATGACATTCCAACATGTTAATATTTCGTTATTAGTGTAACACTAAATTTGGAATAATTAACAACTTGCTATATCACAAAGTGTTTCTTAACAAACACGATAACATCAAATTTTGTTTAAAACACTACTGTTTTGTAAGATCCATTATACAAAACCGTTTTTAAACAAGTATTTCAATTAAACAATATCGCATATTACATAATGTTTTTAAACAAAAACAAATTTGTAATATGATTTTGTCAATCTTCTTTAACAATATCTTAATAGATCTGCATCACATGGTATATAATTCTACAATGAAACTCGACAAGGTTTCAAAATAGATTTACTCTTTCAAAGAAACTCAACAAGGTTTCTATAGATCTACTTTCAAATGCATAAAGTTTCAAGAATTATATTAAGTTTATAATTAACTCAACTTTGGTTTAAATAAGCTAAACAAGTCAAAGAAACTTTTCCACAAAATATGATAACAAATTGTATATTATCATATTTTGTTTCAAACAAACTCATCTTGGTTTCAATAAACACGTTCTAGTAATCTAATAAAATAACAACTTGTATTTTATGAGATTTGTTTCAAAGAAACTCCACTTGGTTTCAATGAATCTAATTTCATCATGATTTTTAACCATGTTAGTAACTGGCGCACCAATTACATTCGCAAGATTCACTAGGGTCACAAATTATGTCACCATCAGTTAACTTGTGAATATTTAAACACAAAAACAGTTAAAAACTGTTAAAACAATATGGTATCTAATAAACTCGACATGGTTTATGTAAACTTGTACCAAATATGATTCTGAGAAACACAAGCTTGGTTTTAGTATCCAGATTTAAATAATAACACGTGCAATAAACAAACTAAATAATCGTTTGAAAAGAAACTCATCATGGTTTCAATATAAACTGATTCAATAATCTGTTTTAAAAATCGTTTATAAATCTGTTATACCAAATCTGTTCATTAAAATTACTTTTAGTTATAAAGCGATTTTCAAATAAACACAATCTTGGTTTCAGCAGAAAAACAGTTTGTATAAAATCTGTTAATTAAAATAAATCAGATTTTAATAAAAAGTGTTTTAATTACACGAATCTGTTTTAAGACTATAGGGAAACGGTTACACTTTTATTAATAAAATCTAAATAAATAAAATTAACGATAAATAAATAGAGAAAATTAAATACAAACAGAATGTAAGATATAAGCGATAATTAAATAAAATAATAAAATAGTCAAAAGACTTACTTGATCACCAAAATAAAGATCAATAAAGAAGCACTAAAAGCCAGAGCGTGTTTGACACGCTTCCCTTAAAAGCAGTCGCCGTCTGTTTCCCAGGTACAACAGACCAAACATAAGTTGTCTTGTCGGACTTAACTAAACTGCCAGAATTTCATCTTAAGAATCGTATTCCATATGTTGGAAATCAATAATAAATATTGATTTGATATGTGTGAAACTTGTGGAATTAGGGCCTCTATTATACACATAGACTCCCTTTAAGTTTACTCATCCCACCGATGTGGGATTGAAAATAAACTACTTTTCCTCTTTAGGCATGGTACCGAATGCCTAACTTTGAGACCCGATATCTCATTCACATCAACTCTATTTTGGACACATAAAAGCTTAGTGCGAAGCTCTCTTGAGGGAGAAGCGAACCTACAAACTATTACTCATATATGTGACATATACATATAGATAATTGTGTCCAAAGTTGGTCAAAAGTCACTTTTGCCAACCAATTTTCAACAGTTGAACATGGGTCAAATGTGAACAAGCCTTGGGCCTTGTGTGTTCCTTGATCGGGCAAAACAGCAAGGGACAAGGCGTGGGTTTTCCTTGTGGAGTCCAAGATATGGCCCAAGCTAGGGGCGGTTGGTTTTGTTATAAAACCAGGCGTGCCCTACTCCTTGAGCAGTTCCAGATCGTATATTATACCCCAAAACCTTAAGAAACCAAATCACTTTTTACGACACGAAACTATATCAATTGTACTCCAATTGGTTAGGTTTTGATTTGGTTTTGGTTTGTTTAATTCCTAAGCTTGCATCGTTAGTTTGATCCAAGTAGAGTTAGGGTTGTGTTGTTGGTTTTGCTCCTCCTGGTCGACAGCAGCATCAACAGCAAGAGGGGTGTTTGTTTTGTCTTACTTTCTCGGACAACAATGGAAAAGTATATTTTGAGCTGTTTTGGTTATCGAACAGTAACTAGCAAAGGTATTTGGTGGTTTTCTTGTTTGAGTAATATTCAAGTGTTGGTCAATTGTTGATTGGTTTATTACGTTCTCTACTAGCTTTCTATATCGAGCGTATATCACGGTTATCGGTTTGTGTGTGATACTCATAGAGGCATCTATTTTAGATGCTTAGTTTAAGTAATGGTTTTAATTGTCCGTTACACTTGCGTTCAAATAGCCACGAAAGGTTAGATTTTCTTTTATCCCTTTTATTAATTAATTGTTATATCAATTAATTGTTTATTATTACGTGTTAACCTAATTGCGATTACTAGATCCATATCCGCTGCGTACTCGTAGAGGTTAATGGTTAACTTAGTTCTAAAATCCCAACAGTGGCATCATGAGTCATCTCGTTTTTGCGATTATAGGTTACACGTTTCTTATTAATAAACATGTTTAAGCATTTGCATAAACCTATTTTAGTTATTTATTTTATTTTGTTTTGACAACTATATGCAATATTTGTCAATTTTTAATAAAAAATAACCAGTCACACACAAATTAAATTGTATTGATAATTAGAATTAATTTGTTAATTTAAATTACATGTTAATTAGAATTACTTTGCTAATTGAAATTAACTTGTTAATTAGAATTACATGTTAATTAGAAATATTTGCTAATTAGAATTAAATTTTAATTAGAATTAATTAATTGTTAATTAGAATTATAATGATAATTAGAATTACATATTGTTTATTAAATACATAAAATTGCGTAATTACTTGTTAATTAAGATTGCCATGCGTTTTTATGTGTTTTCCGGCCACAAGACCCACTCAATTGCTTTTGCGATGTATGGGGTGATCTGGGTATGTATCCTAGTGGCGGTCTTATGGTTCTCCATTTGGGGAGACTTCGCAAGAGAACTTCGGAACAATATGTGGTTATATATTAATGTTTATGTTTATATGTTTGTGATTCCATTATGTGCATTATTGTTACTTGCTTTGACACCTAATTGTATGCAATGTGGAATAATACATATCGTAACCATAACATTAATATTGGTCTTTATTTACATGCCTAAATAACATGCTCATTGTGACACGCTATTTGATTAGGTGAAAAATCGTTTTTGTTAAATAAAGTGACCTAATATAATAAAACATGTTTTCAAGAATTTAAAAACTAGACGCTATGGACACTTGGGATATACGGCTCACCCACTAGAACAAACTCAAGGGGTTCAAAGAGGTGCGGATTGCACGAAAGGATGTCTAGGTTATGCTTGGTAGCTTACAGTCCTCTGCCTCCACAATGCGTTCGATTGGAGCTCTAGTGAACCATGATGATGATCACTACAGTGTCATTACCAAAAGCTTTTAAAATTAGTATTACAAAGTTGTTTTGCATGCTTCTTTGTACACGACTTTTATCACATTTATATGTGCATACCTATTTGTTAATTTTAAGTCTATGCCATCCAACTATGAACACGTGCATTTGGATTGACTTCTCTGGTCAGACCTGTTGGAGTATGCTCGTGTCATAATAAATAATTATATTGTTAGACGTATGTGAGCCTATGGGGTCACACACATATACACTTAGACACCATTTAATATAATGTATTTATCGTATTTATGTTATAAACAACCTTCGGAACTCGGGATCAATAACGGGCCATTAAACATCAAGTTAGACTTTTTGTTTTACGGACTCAGCCAACAATGGGCAAGCCCATTGAAGGCCTTAGTCAGCGGCCTCATGAGAGGGGTTGTAGGGGAGCATTTGGACTTTCAAGGAGCTAATGTGTAACTTGTATATTTGATATCAATTATCATTAATAGTGATTATGATAATTGATTCTAGTTGGAGGTTACAATTAACTTCTCTAATCCCTCTCTATTAAAAAGTGGCGCTCACTTTCTCTCTTTTAAGGGTTTGGTTTTGATCTCATTCCTTGCTCATTCTAGTGTAGTCTCTTGCAAGGTAAAGGTTACAAGGTTAGACTAGCATCAAAGTGGTGGTTGTTTGAAGTGTAGTGTGTTTCACTCAAGGAAAGGATCAACGTATGGCCCTTTTGGTTCCTCATACCATTTGTGTGGTACTTAGTGTGTTACATCCGTTCACACTTCAAGGTATACTATTTGTTGTAATTGTTACATTTATTAATGATTGATCATATGGCTATATGGATCCGTTGTTGGTGATGAATCCGCTGCGTTTATATGTTTACTTTATGTTTATTATATTCTTCATAAGCCTATAAGACCTAAGGGCCTTTTAACCCATGGTATTATTTCTCATTGGTGAGACCTGCGGTTATTTTTACGTTCATACATAGTGGACTTATTTGCGAGTTGGCTTGGTGGACCTTGAACCGAGGGCATAAGATGAGAACTAAACATGCGACATTATACTTGATACTAATGCACCCAAACGGTCTCATAATCTAAGAGTTGCATTTTGTGAATTAACCAGCTCGTCGCTTACCTCTTGTCCTAATTTTTATGCACTGGTCAGCCCTATGGTATTAGTGGGGTTGCAAGATGGATCTTAGTCCGTAATTAGCAATTAAATTAATTGGGTAGTTAATTCTTTTAGGAATGTAATTATCGAAAATACTAGAATTGAACTTTTTATATTCTATAATGG
>OU343223.1:32259199-32348338 GCA_910596185.1 Chrysanthemum makinoi
ACTTTTTGAAAAAAATTAAGTACAACGGATATAGGTGAATCTCACAGCACGAAAACCAAAAGCATCTACAGTGCTTAAGATCTAAACAAACATAAGAAATGGCATGCCATACTTATGCAAAACGATAATCATAATAATAATAATAATGACCTAAATACTTTTAAATAGCCTAAATGGACAAATTCTGGAAATGTTATGCATTATACATCAATGCATCATATTATGGTAAAGGATATGCTTATTTTGTAATAGTGACTAAAAAAGTTCCAATATTGATTCTTCAAGTTACGCATTGATCAAATACTTACCACTTATTAGTAACACACGTACTGCCATTGTTCATCCGATTGCAGCTAAGTGATTGTGATTTCAAGTTTTGTAGAAAACTAATGTGTACTTTATACAAAAATGTATAACTCGATCAGATGTGGAGTATATGTGTTGATTTTTCTTCTTATACAAAATTTGTGTAAAAAAATCATTTTCTCCTAACTTTAGTTTATGACCAAACTTGGTACCAGTTATTTGGCATGTAAGTCCACATGTATTATTAGTTTTCTGAATGTGGCATCCTATATCCCCTTATTTTCAATGTGTCCGAGATGTATGCAAATATTTTGTGGTCTAAAAGTTGTTTCGACGGAATTCTAGCAGGTTCATAGCAAGATACACATCGAAGGTATACGTAAGTCGTTACGGCTCATATTGTGTCACTAGTCTAGATCTTAAGAGTTGCTATTGACGTTTAAACTTTCTTACCGACTCTAACTTTATGTATTAAATGCATTTTAATACATTCATGAAGATAAGCAACATGACATTTCAAATGGAGCCAAGTGTCTCTGTATTAGATGGTATGTAAATCCCATTTATGATATGCTTTTCGTCACAAGATCGAAAATTCCATTTTTTGCACTTTTTAGTTTATAAGCTAGTGCATCATGTGAAAGATCTTGCGTTGATATTTGATGTAGCACGCCAACAATGACGAAACTACATGGTACTAAAACCCTTTGTGGCTTTGGTAATAATAAGAATTTTACCTAACGACTCGTAGTCTAATAGATCACATTTTCTTTGAGAATGCTTTTCAATCAAATGATTGTTGTTTCAAATAATGTCTAAACATGTGAGATAACTTTATGGTATTGTAACACCCTGATTTTTACAATAATGGTTTATTATTATTTTAAAGGCTTCCCAAATAGTTTTATTGTTATTATAAACTCTTTGTTAGTGCAAAGGACCTCCCATGAAATAAGTTTAAAGCAAATAGGACTGTCTACACAATAGTTCTTCTACGAGGGACTAAAGTTGCCAACTAGTGAAACTTTAAATTATAACCATTTAAGGTTACTTTAAAAGTTTAAACTCTATTAAGTTCCTGCTTCTTCTTCTCCTTTCTCTACCTCACGTATCACATACACATATGTAAGAAATCATTTAAGGTTTGATTATAACTTGATTTCCTTCAAGTTTAAGCTTGGATATTGCTATATTGGAGCTTAGAAACGAAATACTAGGTTCCCACAAATTAAATTCGTGTTTTATGATTACCCAATAATGAGTAATGATTAAGATGTTGATTTGATGCCATATATGGGGTTTTTGTAGAAATTTATAAGTTTATGTTAATTTGTGATTTTTATAAATAATCAAAATTATGTGTTAAGCATGTTTATGTGTTAAAGACAAGTGTTGGGTAAATTGTTAAGATGACATAACACCATTTTATGGTGTTAATTTTCAGAATATAAGTTATGTGTTATATAAGCCGTGGAACCAAACACCCCCTTAAGGCCTAGTATACTTCTAAAGCTTGTTTATGACAAGTTAAGCCTTATTTTAAGTAAGCTCCATGTTATTTATGTGTTCATAGGATATAAAGGTTAGCCGGGGACGTTTATTGCAGCCCGCGATAGATTATAAGCCATATCAAGGTGAGTAACGTATATAAATTTAGAAACGGGTCCTTAGTAACTCGTTAGAAGTGCCACATATCTCATGGTACTCATATTTAAGTTCTTATTGTATGCTTATGTATTATGCTCGTGTTATGAATTAATATTGCTTACTATAAATTTAAAGAATTTATGTGGTATGAATTATATGTGAAATAAAGTAAACGGGTCAAAACAACCCGTTATGACCCATATGGTCTTAGTAAAATGATTGTGGTCAAAATATTGTGTTATAACTTGTTTAGCGTCCTAAGTAGACGATGTAACACCCCCAATTTCGTGATACGCAGCGGAATTCAAACTGGGTGTTACTTCATGGCACAACAGTCATAACAATAGAAAACGAACTCTAATGGAGTCGTTTTAAAAGATTTATCATTCGATTTATATAAATATCAGAGTTTACAAAAATGAGGTCCCAGTTGGTTCCATTGTTTACAAAATACATTAAATGCGCTTTCGAATGATAATAAAATTTATAGCCTTCTTGAGTATTCGTGCTCCTCCGTGCCAGCCTCGTATAATATGGACCTGAAATACATGCTTAAAACTGTCAACACAATGGTTGAGTGAATTCATAGCGTTTGTTTGATGGTTGAACACATTATGTTGGTAGTGTGAGCTATAGACTCACACCAATTGTTTGAAAACAAAACAGTTATTATTAGACTAAGCATCATGCAATCAAGGCGCTCACGTTCCAAATTAAATTGGAGAAACTGTTGATACGTGCCCTTAACAGGTAAAATTGCCATTTTTACATAATGTACTCAAATATAGTGCGTTTGTTTACCGGACATGGTCAAACAAACGGGATTCGTCAATCCCAATAGATTTATTCACAATATTCGCGCCCACTCTCACTAGTGATTAATGATTCATGATTAAGGGACTTAAGTTTGGCAATTGCGGTAACTTAGTACTAATAAAACAATCAGATAAGTATACAGTTTGAAAGCAATGTGTTCGGTTTAAAATAAAGCATGTATCTCCCCCAAGGGTTTGTAAAACAATTAAGTAATAGAAAGTGGGGCTATGAACTCACCGTAGTGTAAATGATATCAAATGTATAATGAGAATGATGGATATGCCGTGAGAACTTCTACGAGCAACCTAAAATAGAATGTTGCGACTAAGGTAGTACATGACAGTTGTGTATGTCTTTTATAGAAATGGTCTAGTTGTGAAAACGTGTTTAGTTTATACATATCGTACTACCGTTCGGGCCATCACAATTCAGAGGTCATGTAGTAAACGTTCGAGGAGCTAGGACACTTTAAATCGTAAATCCAGCAACTCGTCGATACGTTATACTCAAATGAAACCCCTCACATGAAGCTCCCTAGTTTTGTAGCACTTAGTAGATAAAACATAGATTTTGAATGAAGATTGTTATATCATAAAGTTTATCATGTTTTTAGTAAATATCTAGTTTTACAAGTTCTCATTGTTTATTAGTGATTACAAATTATTAACATGTTTAAGAATTAAGTTTTGATAAAAATCGTCAGAAAAGGTAAAATGGTCATTTTTCCGTTACTTGTGAAAACACTATTTCAAAGATTAAATGAATTTTTGTTAAGTTAATATGTAACTAGCTATGAAAATAACTTGGTTTTGCTTTTAGTTGTGACAAAAGTATAGTCTTGAAACTACATATAAGGCTGTTTCAGTTTTTGAAAGAATATGGCATGTTTAAGCGTTTTCAAGGTCCGAGCTTCCTTGCAACCAAAGGAAAACGGCGTTCCGGACAACTTTCGTGTTTTAACTTTTTGATGATTTGGACCAGAAGTACCACTTTTAACACGGACAGACCCTTAACAGCAAGCTATTTGGCAGTTTCGGCGTTTTGGTTTTGCTAACTTCTTTTTACTATAACTTTTGACTCGTTTGTCCGTTTCGGGTGAATCAAGTTGCTATGTTTACCTTTTTATCTTGTCTGCCATAGTATGTAAGTTAGAAAGTCCATATGTATAACAACTCGTAAATTCCCCTACCGATTTTCGCGGCTATATTTTTTTTTTCTTTTTCTCTTCTTCGTTTTGAACTTTAAACACGACAAGTCACGGGATATTTTTCACCTCGACCTCGATAATAAAAACTTTATAAAATAAATATATAATAAACTTTTATACTTTTATATTTCACCGGGCCTCTTAACCCAAACCCGATCCAACTCTTCTATTCTTTATCTTGGGCTCGTTAGACACAAACCAACCCAATCCTTTCTATTAATTCTTTTGAGCCAAGCCCATTTCCAACTCCTAGCCCAACATATACACTTTGTCAAATATTGTGACAAATTGTGATGTCTATGTTTCTGTGAATGCATGCGTGAACCCAACAAAGCACAAAACAAAAATTCAACATTCACTTTTAGTCAAATGCATCATGCGTGTAATCCAAATAGGAGACAAGTCTTTTTCTTCTTTTCTCTTGTGCAAGAAACGAAAAGCAAAAGCCAAGAGGTACACCCATCTCTTTCAAAAACCTTGCTAATACATTGACCTTGGAACATGTTTTAAGATATAAACTCAATAACCATCATATAACTATGCATTTGACTTTGAGACATGAAGAAACATGTTCCCCATGCACACACAACTCATCTCATTTTTCTTCTTGTCCTTGTGGCTGCCGAATACCACTCAAAAACCACAAACCATTTGCTTGTTTTCTTAAATACTTCCTTGGTGCAAGTAAAATCAAGGTATCATGTATCCAAGCTCAACATAAACCCTTGGTCTTTAACCAAAGGCTCTTCTCCTCTTCCTCCTTAAAAACCAACGAGCCACAAGACTCACCACACATTCTCACATCTTTCACAAACCCACCTCTTGTTTCCACTCTCACAACACCAAGTAAAACTCAAACTCATTCTACTCTTTTGATTCACTGCCGAGAAGAAGAAGGACGAGAAACAAGGTTCCGGGTTTCATTTTCATAGGTTTATAAGTTCATTTTGGGTTAAGTGTTGTTCGGGTATAAGCTTTCGAAAGTTAGTTGGCACGTCGGGTTTCTTCTACCTCGAGCTCCTCTCACCCATTCACTCGACACTCATTCACCTCCACCCACTGTGAGCCTCGACCTACCTTCATCTCGTTTATTACTTTTTCTCTTTAAGTTTCTGTTAGGAATTAGAAATTCCAGGTATTAAAGAGTCGGTCACCTCAAGTATATGTAATCGTTAGAAAGCTCGTAGTCGTAGTTATTTTAAGTTAAGTAGTATTTAGTTAAGTAACACCGTGGAGGACGGACGAGTCTTTACCCACTGCCCCCATCCACGTAGCCGATGTGTGCGTTTTATGTAAGTAATATAAATACTCTCTACCTCCCAAGGTAGAGAGTTGGAGCTCATAATAATATCTTTCACTTTCTCTCACTAAGTTCCCTAAACCTCTAACTTTCTCTCTCTAGAATTCCATCTATATGTTACTTTGTGTTATGGTTTGATGTGTATGTGAAAAGTTATATCTTACAATTGGTATCAAGAGCCATGGTTAGATCATATCTTGCACATCTTTGGATTTCTAGTGGTTTTTAGGTGGTTTTTGAGTTTGAAAAAGTTTAGTGGTTTTTGCATCATTTGATTGATTTCTAGTGTTAAAGTTTGGATTTTGGTTGTACTTTTGTGTTTAGAATCATCACAAGTGTTTAGGTTTTGATCTAGAAGGTTTGAATCATAGTGGTTGGGTTGTTTTTGGATTGAAAAGTGGTGTTTATGTGTTTTTCATGCTAGCGACTTGAGCCACGGAAAAGTTTCTTCATAGCGACTTGCTTCACATTTTTGTAGCGAGTTACAGGTTTGGAGCTAGCGACTTACCTAGCGATTTACAGTACAAGTAGTGGACTCTCCACTACGGGTAGCGACTTGGTGGTAGCGACTTGGTCTCTAGCGAGTTGCTCTTTAGCGACTTGTATCCTTTAGCTTACTTGAGTAGCGAATTACTGCCAAAATTTCGCTAGCGACTTGAGGTTAGCGAGTTACTACTTAGCGACTTGCATTTGTCTTGCGACTTGGGACTCTAGCGAACTTAGGTGAATGTAATTGCGTTAGCGACTTAGTGCATTATCTTCTAGCGAATTTAGTGCATTATCTTAGTGACTTGGTTCAAGAATTCTTAGCGACTTGTTGACTTTTCCCGACAAAACTTCAAACGGCTATAACTTTTGATCCGAAGTAACTCCGCTTTTCAGCGTTCTACCCATCAAAATGACCGTGAGAACGAGAAGAATGTCACGCCGAATGAACTTCATTCGGGTAAACCTTCGAGGGCTAAATCCGCCTCTGAAACGAAGTTATTGAGGTTTTTATGCTTTTAGACCTAAATTTCTTGGGAAAATCGTGCATAAACCAATCTAAATCTCAACCAAACAACATCTCTGCTTATCCCACAAACAATCATAAGTCCTAACACACAATTGTCTATCATTGTGTCGATCCATCATTCATCTTAACACATTCCATTGGTCATTGCTTAACGGTTTGGTCTTGATTTAAGTAAAATCCCGCGAAAGATTCTATTTCTTGGTTTAAATCATAGACTTGTAAAATCCCGTGCATTCTACCACATCATGTCTTACTCACCCAATCTGATTTTAAAGTGCTTAAATTGTATGATGCTGTGGACAACAATGATAAAGTATGCTACCCGAACGTTAAAGATGTTTGAACTGAACAATGAGGATGTGAGATCTTCATGTTCTGAGTACAATGAGAATGCCACGCAAATGGAATGCAACATTGAGCCATATCAGCTACTTCATCTGCACCTCATACAACTATTATCCATAGCTGGGGATCGAACATGTAGTGCTCTTTTCCGCCAGGACTTACCTACATTGACAAGAAGCTTGCTGTTGAACTTAGAACACTTAAAGTTGCAACTTACCAATAAAGAGGTTCAAAAGGATGGTTCCAGTGCAGCTCTTCAAGTAATCTACAAACAATTTCAGCCATTCATCATTGGGGAATATTCAGCAGATTACGATCAACACTTGACTGGAATTTCCTTCAAACAACATACTGGAATGGAAATTCAGGAATTCATTGAGACATTTATCCAACTCATGGATAATGTGAAAAAGTACATTGAAGAATCTGCTCAAAAGAATGAAGACGTGAATGAGTGTCGGGTGCAGTTGAAAGATTGTTGTGATAAGTTGGGTAATGTATATGTTGAAGAATCGGGTGTTGCTGAATGCGGAATGTCAGTGACAACAAAAAATGATGAGTCGGATAATGGAAAAATGGAATCTTCGTGCTCAAATTCACAAGAGAGAGGTGAACCGCACACAACCTGTGCAAGTAAATGCAAAGGAACGCTCCATGGAAGCTTCGGATGTACCCAAGATAGAGATGCACCCGTCACACCTCGTGCATGTCAATGCTCGTAAGTTGCATGGATGTTTCGCTTGTACCTAGTTGTGCATCTTCTACTCAAAATGATGATTATGAACTGCATGAGTACGTGCCGATTTGTGCTGATGATTCCTTTACCATCGAGCTTAACATATATAAGGATCAGTTGCTATTTATGAACAAGTACGCTAAGTTTGAGTTGACCACCCGTGAGCAGGAAATGGATGTCCAAATACGCACAACTATTAGAAAAAGTAGGTTTAGAGAAGAAGTATTAAAACAAGAGTTAAACTCCTTACAAGAAAAGCTTTCTAAAACCGCTAAGCAAAAACAAGAACTTCAAGAAAATGTTAAAATGCTTAAGCAAGAATTCAAGGCTAAGGAATCAAAACTTTGATTTTTCCAATCTAAAACTTTGAAAAACAAGCTTGAAAATAAGTTGTACGCACAAGGAATACCATTCAGATCGCCACATGATCACTAAGCATAGAGTCTTAAGCGATAAGCATAGCATTCCCCTTGTTGAGGAACCTAATCCAGAGGTAATTAAAAAGGCTAGAAATGCTCATAAGGTACTGTATGATGGTAATGAGATCCTTAAGCCTAGACAGAAACCTAGTTGCTACTGAGCAATGAGGAAGATAAGAAATCAGATGAGGTCACTAGGGAGAAAATGAATAAGAAGCTAGAAGATCCCGAAAAAGAACAAGATAAAAATAAAACCCCATGATTACACTAAGGAAAATTGGATATCCTTAAACATGTTTAAGCCTCGACTCTATTGACCCCCTGAACAAGTGTTCTGAAAAAGGATATGGACTTGCAAAAGTCGAAAATCTTGTTGAAAAGAATCCCCTTGTAGGAAATTCCTAAAGTTTAATGTGTATCCTCCGAATACACCAATGCATTTAGTTCCTAGAACTATTGCCACTAAGAGCAAGACCTTAATCACCCAATATGTTATTCTTCAACTATTTACCGATTTTGAGAAAACTTGTAAGAAAAGGATCACACCCACTCGGATAACTGAAGGGGAAAGGGGTTTTGAGCAAATGAAAGAATGTTATTTAACTGAGGTCATGCCTTTCTTTAAACAACTAAAAGATCATTTTGAGAGTCTTAAAAAGGGGATAAAATCGGATATTAAAGAAATGGAAAAGGAATTTGATGCAATGATAGTTGAGGTTAGTGATTATGAGCGTGCACTAAAATATAATGAGATTGAGAGGAAGAACTTGCATACCTTAAATGAGACTCTTATTATTGAATGTGTTGCTCAAGATATCTTTTTCACGCTCAAATTGCTCTATTAATGCTTCCAAATTTCATGAACTATCTGTGGACCTGAAAGTCTCCCATGATCGTGTCATTGAGCTTGAAAAACTAATTCTAAACTAAACGAGAAAATTGAACTGGATGATCACGATAATTTGGTTAAACATTTTTCTAAACTAGAAGTTGAGCATTTTAATTTACAACTCAAATATCAACATCTCAAAGAAAATGTCAAAACTTCAAATATCAAGACATCTTCGGATGCTCCAGAGTTTGATGCAGTTTTTCAAATTAACAAACGTGATGAACAGATTCAAGCTCATTGTGCAACACGATCGAAAGTTGAAAGCCCATATCTCTCAATTAAAGGGTCAAACGAACAATATGACAGGCTCCCAAATGCCTCCTCCTTTAGATTCTCAATATTCTCAAACTTTTCATCTTCAAAACTTAGTTAATGCTTTACAAAAGGAAAACAAGAGTTTTCTACAAGAAAATGAAAAAGTTAAACGACACTTTAAAGAGTTATATGATTCAATGAAAGTCACCCGTGACCAAAACAACGAAAAAATAACGTCTTTACAAAAGGAAATTGAGAATCTGAGAAGTCAGGGAAATGGGAAACGACCACTTGTTTTCAATAAGAATGTTGTCTCAAAGTCACCCTTAGATTGCAAATACACTGGATGTTAAATATATTCCTTCTCATCTTAGGAATAATGAACATGCTTTTCATGACTACTGTGCTCACCTTAAGGATAGTCTAGAATGTCTCCGTGAGATTGTCGAAGAGGATTTCATTAACAAACCTCTTGATAGTGAAATTAGGTTTGCTTGCCTCCGGGCCAAACGATCTCAAGAGCTGCTTGAATGTGTAATTGCAACATGTCCAAAACCCTTAGGTGAAAAAGGCAAAGCTGTGAAGCCTTGTTCTATGCCTAGTGCCAAACAGAAAATCCGTTCTATGCCTAAAGCCAAGCATGTGACCCTTGATATGCCTTGTTCCATATCTAAATTCAAGCAAGCAACCCGTGATGTGCCTCCTAGAATTTCAAATCCCAAGACTTCTAGACCAGAATGCAGAAGTAGTGAAGCCATGTAATGTTCCCTTCGTTACTTCTACAGATGTTAAGATTGACACTAAAGTTAGCGGGTCAAAACCTAGAAGCTATGCAAAGAAGGATAGGATTACGCAAACTAAAAGTGATCATGATAAGAAAGTGAAAGAACACCATAGGGACAAGAAGTTTGATTTGAACAAAAGAATCGTGTTAGTTCTAGTATTAGCTCCAAGCTTACTAAAATTAATTCGAGGCCTTATGCTGCGCAAAACATGCAAAAAAAAATGTTTAATTTCTGGTAATCATGATAAATGTGATGTGTTATTTCGAGGTCTAAGATTCATAACCCGTTAAGAAAGTTTGGAGAGCAAAACAGATAAGCAACTGGAAACCTACAGGGAAGGATTTTACCAATGTAGGATTTCAGTGGAAGCCAACAGGTCGAATATTCACGAATGGCAAACCTTGCCCCTTAACTAGACCCACTATGCCTAGAGTAGTGCCTGAAGGTTGGAAGCCAACTGGTAGAATAATCCCATTAAGCACAAAATGTACCTCGACTAAGTCTGATGCTTCTACTAGTTCAGCTCCTAGTGACAATGACATTGCACCTAGGGTTTCTCATTGATTCAAAGATTGTTTGTGCTAACCAAAAGGACCCCATGAGCACATGGGGATCCAATGTTTCCAATTCTCTGTCTTCGTCTGTTGTCCAAAGCAGTCGTACAAGTCATCCCTTGGTATTTGGATTCGGCGCTCTAAACATATAACCGGCTCTAACAATGACGCCTCTGTTCACATCGGGTTCAGCCTCGTTCTTCATCATTATGGTGTCTGGCAGATATCACCGTGCAGCCCCGTTCTTCAAAGAAAAGAAAAGTGTACGCCTTCTCCGTATTTATCTTCACTTAAAGAGAAATTCTCTCATGAACTGCCATACTCATCTACATTCTTCATCAACAAGCTTCATGTTTTTCCACGCTCATTCAATCATCAAGTGGATCTATGATCATTGGTGTATACTCTTATTCACTTGTTAAATCAAAAATGGCAACTTCGGATGCAATTTTTGAGGGGGAGAAGAGTGAATATACTACATGATGATGGATGTTTGAATAATGGTTATACGACTTTATTTTTGATGATGATGAGTGTATATTCTTTTGGATTATGAGTGAATATACTAAGGATAACTGGGATTCATTGTTTTGATTGTTGATGACTCTCCTCCAACGCCTAATGCTTCACTTACTAAGGATAATTGGGAATCAATGTTTGGGATTCATTGTTTTTCAAAGATATGTTTGATGAGTACCTTCAACCTTCGACACGAATGTTGATCATCCAAATTCTTCAAGCTCATGTTCCGTTTCTATTGACTCAACCGGTTCATCATCAAAGAAGTACAACTCACTACTCAAAAGCCCTATCTCCAGTTATTCCTTAAGGCGTTGATAATGATTATCATAATATTGCAGTTGCACTCATGAATAATGATCCGCTCTTGGGTATTCCTTTGCCAAATCTTCACGGATTGTTGTTCATGGATAATGATCCGCTTTTTGGTATTCCTTTGCCAAATCTTTACGGATTATTGTTCCTCTCATTGTGCACGCTATAAATCAACTACATGAACATTAAGGAAAATGACTACCTTATTCGCCGAACATTTGTGGTGAATCTTCCGCATCGCTCTACATGTATACCCTTCGGAAGAATGCATTAATGTCGAGAAATCATTTGTTCCGGTTCAAATTGTCTACTTATGGGTTGATAAAGATAGTCAGAGAGAGTTTCTATCGCAGTGGTCCTATGGCTCCTGGACAATCCAGCCGACCCGCACTTCAAGACAGTCCCATTGGTTCATCCTTGTACCATATCTCTTCCAACTCCATATGTACCTCCATCAGAAGATGATTTAAAGAAATTGTTCGATCCAATGTTTGATGAACACTATGAAACAAATGCTAATGAAATGTCAAATCCATCAACAGAGGCTGCTCCTATCCCTATGAATGAAGTCAACCCTTCCGCCTCAATCTCATTAAGTCAAGAAGCAGCCGATCACTCGCCTCATCAACAAATCATCATCTTCAATGTACATCATGGAACTGTTTTTCGCATCAATGATGAAGTTAATCCCTTTGCTACTCCTGAAGATGCTCCATTTGAAAATGTATTTGCTCCTTAATCTTCATCAGAACCATCTTCTTCAGGAGACATCGACTCTGCTACTTTAGTCCCTCAACCAACCCACATGAACACCTCAGTGAATGGACTCACGATCATCCATTGGACAACATCATTGGAAATCCCTCTCATCCTGTATCCACACGAAAACAACTTGCAACCGATGCCTTATGGTGCTTCTTCAACTCCGTACTCTCTAAGATCGAACCAAAAGATGTTAAAACCGCCATGAATGAAGACAACTGGTTCAATGCCATGCAAGAAGAAATTCATGAGTTTGATCGACTTGATGTATGGGAATTAGTACCTGCTCCAGATTGTGCTATGATCATTGCTCTAAAGTGGATCTTCAAAGTGAAACTTGATGAGCATGGTGATGTGTTAAAGAACAAGGCTCGATTAGTTGCTAAAGGATACCGTCAAGAGGAGGGTATAGACTTTGAAGAATCTTTTGCTCCTGTTGCTCGAATCGAGGTTATCGAATCTTTTGGCTAATGCTGCTAGTAAGAACATGGTAGTCTATGAGATGGACGTGAAGACGGCATTCCTGAACGGAGATCTTAAAGAAGTCGCTACGCCGCAACCTGAAGGATTTTTAAATCAAGAGCATCCTACTCACGTTTATCGTTTGAAGAAGGCCCTTTACGGTTTAAAGCAAGCTCCATGGGCATGGTATCATACACTGTCAAAGTTTCTTCTATCAACCGGATTTAGCAAAGGAGCAGTTGATCCAACATTGTTCACCGTGAAAGTCGCAAACATTTAATTCACGTTCAAATTTATGTTGATGATATTATCTTTGCCTCAACTGACCCCAATGAATGTGATCGTTTTTCAAACGAAATGGGTTCCAAATTTCAAATGTCAATGATGGGACAAATGTCATTTTTCTTGGGATTACAAATTTCACAAAGTCCCGAGGCATTTTCATAAATCAATCTTAATATGCAAATGAGATTTTAAAGAAATTTGGATTTGATTCAAGTGACCCTGTTGACACCCCCATGATTGACCGAACCAAACTAGATGAGGACCACTCAGGGATCATGATTGACCAAACAAAATATCGTAGTATGATTGGATCCCTGATGTACCTCACTGCTAGTAGACCACATATCTTGTTCGCCGTTTGCATGTGTGCTAGAAACCAGGCTAAGCCTACTAAAAAGCACCTTGAAGCAGTTAAACGGGTCTTTCGGTATCTCCAAGGAACCATCAATATGGGACTATGGTACCCGAAGGACACCGGTATGTCACTAACGGCCTATGCAGATGCCGATCATGCAGGTTGTCAAGATACACGTCGAAGTACATCAGGAGGTGCTCAGCTTTTGGGTGATAAGCTTGTGAGCTGGTCTTCAAAGAAGCAAATGAGTACTTCTATTTCTTCTACAAAGGCTGAATACATAGCCATGTCATCTTGTTGTGCTCAAATCCTTTGGATGAGATCCCAATTATCTGACTATGGCTTTGAATTCAACATAATCCCTCAGCATCTGATAATAAAAGTGCTATTGCTCTCTCATGCAACAACGAACAACACTCAAGAGCAAAGCACATTGACATCCGACATCATTTCATCAGGGAGCAAGTGGAAAACGGTGTGGTGGAACTCTATTTTGTTAAGTCAGAATACCAGCTTAGCGACATCTTCACCAAAGCTCTTCCAAGAAGAACGCTTTTGAGTTTATTCTACCACGACTTGGCTTGAAAAGCCTTCAACCAGAAACACTCAAACGTCTTCGGGAGGAAGACGAGGAGTAAAGGTCTTTCCTTCATCTATATCTATGTATATATTTATCCAAAAAGCAAAATACAAAATTATAAAACCCTATAAAACCAAATAGAAAAATATAAAACTTTCAAAAATCCATAAAACTCAAAAAATTCGAAAAATCTTCAAAAAATATTGTCAATTTGTCATGTTTTTCTCAGTTCGATTATATCTACGTTCTTTGTGCTGTCACTCAAAGAATGACACGGGACTTTAGATGTTGTTCGAATTTAAAAAAAAAAAAAAAAAATCAAAAAATCAAAAAATCAAAAATATTTTTGGGAGAAAGAGAAACAATGGTTTATTGTCATTTTCAGGCAATAACCCGGTTTTAAAAGAAAGAACAGAGCCATGTTTTACCATGTTTTCAAATTCCATGCTCTGATTCTATAAACATTTATCTGCTGAAAACTAAATGCTTTAAAAAATAACTCGGTCTCTATTTTTGATAATCATCAGGACTTATTTGTCAAAATCTCTATCTCTCAATCAACAACCTATGTCATTGATTGAGGGGGAGAATGATTTCAATTAAATTAAAAAGTTATTTGGCATTAAATTGTTTTCAAAAGATATACATACATGTTTTATCAATGGAGTTTAAAGTCTTAAAATCCGATCCTTATCAGTTAAAACGCTTTCATAATCAAGTCACAATTCTCCTTAAAAGCTTTCAAAATCAATTTAAATCTATAAGAGATCACAAATCTCAAATGATTTGATAATTGTGATCGGGGAGAATGTGTGATTTAAATTGGATTTAAACTGATAATTCGGTAAATGGTTTTATAATGATGTACAAGCTCTCCTTCCCACATGTGACAAACGATTTCAAATTTTCCATGCACATGTTGAGGGGAGCATCTATCTTAAACCTATGATTTGAAACGTGATCATTTATCTCAATGTGCAGTTTCCCTCTAGTATGTGTAAAACTCTTTTCAAATCTCGAGGCACATATTGAGGGGGAGCAAATTCATGAAAACCTCATCCTTCCTGGAAATGCTTTATCTACTTGATTTGATCAAGGAAGTGATGTTGATATTTTTTAGAAAATGGTAAACAAAGAAGTTAATTTCTTCCTCTTGCCTCCGTGTGCAAAACAATTTCAAACATTTGATGCACATGTTGAGGGGGAGCACTTATTCTAAAAATATCAAAAACAATTCAGGTACAAAATGTTTTGATAATATATCACAAGTATCTGGATTGATTTTCAAATGGTTTTCAATTGGTTCCAATGGCAGATGAACAATACCAAATAGACCGACCAACTTTACTTTATGTACGGTGATATAAGGATGATAAGGTTAGGTATTGGTTCCCATGATCCGCCAGAACCGGAGGGATCTACCCAGGGACAATCCACTAGTTAGTGTAGAAGTCCTTAGGTATGATGATAAAAGGAGAAAAATGAGATATGGGAAGAATGCGGACTAAGACTGAGCTAGTACTGGAATAAACCCAACAAGGTTCTAGCTATGAAGTCTCGGTAAGCACAGAAGGGGTTGAAGAATTAAAAAGAATTGAATGAGAAAAGGGTGAAAACAAATAGCCCTCCATCTATTCAACCTTAGGGCAGAAGCCGGGTTCAATTCATATGCTACTGATGGTAACATCGGTATTGAAGACAAGACGTCATGGACCCAGTGACGCACTGCACTTCAACTTTCCAAACCACTCAAGTTCCTCTTAAAAGGACTTGTTTCATTCTCACGGGGAACCGACATTATCTATCGACTTTCTCTTAGAGATTGTTGATATTAAAGAAGGAGACCCTCTCCCTAGTCTCCCAAGGATCCAAATATGCAAAAAATTGAGTCTAGAGCCACGAGATCATCAATAAATCTCATTAGGACACTTTCAATGAAGACTCTCTGTTTCACAATGTGGAAAGATAAATTATATCCTGAGTCCTACGCATTATCCTTGTGGTATTGCCAGAACATCCGAGTGATGTGTTTACACATTCACAATGAAGATGGAAAGCCTTCTGAAGTCAACATCAAACAAGCTCCTGGTAGGTGGCATGTGAGATCTATTATATGGATCAACCATGTGACAACCGAACGTAAACAATGGGGCGATTCAATCTCTTGAATCAATCCCGTTCATGTTATGGATTGATGGATACCTTTGAAAAACCGGTCGTTGTGCTTAAAAACTTTTTCTTTAGCACATCGACTGTGTACTAATTTTTCAAATCAAAAGGTGTTTTATGATTGATAATTGATTTTCATTAAAACCTTCGTTATATTGCAAAAACAATTTCTATTGAGCAATACACGATTGTTTTTCAAATCTATTTTCATCAATCAGTGGACTTAAAATTCGCTGATTCACTCACTCCGAGTTGTCTTCTTTGAGACGTTCCGGTTTGAGAACAGCTAGAGCAGCTGCGAAACCCTGTCAAGGAAATTCTTCGGAATTTTACCTGATCACAGTGCATATGTATCGATCAACGGGAACCGTGGGCCGTGTACCTCAATTCAACGAAAGTGATCAAAGACACTTTCGTGCGATTTATTGCTAACCGTTGTATGCAGGTACGCCCGACGCTTTTGCAGCTGTTCGAATGATGCGGTCAATCCTTAGCCGCATGCTCACTTAACACATTCATCTCAAAAGAAATCATGATTAGTGCATCAATGACTCGGATATTTTCACTCCATGCTTCTGCTACGCTACTGCCAATATCATGATTCAACAAATGCTTCCGCTACTCTGATGAGAAGATATCATGATCCGGAATGTGAGCATGTCGGTCCTAAAGTCACAACATCACATAATACCAACACCACAAAGGATGTCACAGAGATTTTTGGTGATAATCACAAATGATGGCTCAAAATTATTATCACATGGATCAGTAAAAGACCTCCACTTGAAGTAACCAAACATGCAATGTGAAGAATCAATGACTACGAGCTTAGGAACAAAGGACTACATCAAGAATGCAAGAACAATTGTTAATGTCATATCTGTTTGTATTCAATGTAATTTTAGTGCATGATTGAGGTGACCTCACTTAGGGGGAGATTGTTAGGAATTAGAAATTCCAGGTATTAAAGAGTCGGTCACCTCAAGTATATGTAATCGTTAGAAAGCTCGTAGTCGTAGTTATTTTAAGTTAAGTAGTATTTAGTTAAGTAACACCGTGGAGGACGGACGGGTCTTTACCCACTGTACGCCTGATCCACAGCCCGATGTGTGGCGTTTTATGTAAGACTATAAATACTCTCTACCTCCCAAGGTAGAGAGTTGGAGCTCATAATAATATCTTTCACTTTCTCTCACTAAGTTCCCTAAACCTCTAACTTTCTCTCTCTAGAATTCCATCTATATCTTACTTTGTGTTATGGTTTGATGTGTATGTGAAAAGTTATATCTTACAGTTTCATGCATACATAAAGTTTTATAAATGGGTTACTTGGTTTACTCACTTGACTTCAACATATATATTCATGCATACATTCATAAATACGTGAAAGATGACCATGTTATGTTTTCAACTTGTGTGGCGAATCTCGAACTCGTTTAATACTTGTAACTACCTTAAAAATAAGCATGTGCATATTTTCATTACACACTCCATATTACACACCAATGTTAGCGTTCAAATAAGCATGCTTAAGTGGTTAAATATTTTTTTTTACTTGCATGGCAAACTCACTCATGGGTCTCGTTAAATGGCAAAATAAGTTTTGGAGAAGAAATAAAAGAACTCAACTCATGCATACATGACAGTCACTGAGGAAGAATTAAACCAAAAAACTGAAACAGTTAAAAGAAGGTTAAAACTGACAATGTTGTAAAATAAAACACAAAACGAGCTTGGTCCAGATGGTTGGGGCTTTGGATTGTCAGGCGAGTGGTCTCAAGTTCGAAACCTGGGCGTGACACTATGCTAATTTTTGTTATTTTTGCAACTTTCCCCCTTTGACAGATTCCGACCCCTCGACTTTGTACCACTCATCAATTTCCTTAAAAACTTTTAATAAGTCTTATAACTTGTATTAAACTTTACATTTATCCTACAACTTTAACTCACTTGACACTTATCTAAAAACTTTTATAAATTTAAATAACTTATATTATTGTATTATTCTTGGTTTAAATAAATATGTTTAAGCATATATTTGTTTGACGACCACATTAGCGTAAACTTTAAATAATATATTTGTCCTAGTATATTATTTCCCTCAACTTCAATAAATATAATTTATATGTATTTAGACCCTCGAAAACCAAACAAATTTAATATTTACTTGTCTTCTTATATTTATTAATCCTTCGACAATACTCTTATACGATACTTTTCGTACTCATTATCATCCCACATCTATTTCAAGAGCCAATATTCACAAAACATTTTGTTTTTTTTTTAACTTTAAACATTTGCCACACAAGCAACATTAAACACAACCTCTTATAAACACTTGCATTTATTTAAAATCTCTGAGTCGTGAACACACAAACTGCAAACTGAGACTTGCTGTACTATTTTAGGTTGCGTGTTGGAGCTACTTGTTACTTGATCTCTTGATACTTTGTTCACCGAACTACTGATGTGAGTTTATAGCCCCACTTTTACTATTATTACTTGCTTTATAAAACTTTGGGGTGAGAAACATGCAAAACTCTTTTCGGACCTGAAACTAAAAACACTATTACGTAAAACAACCTTGAATCCCAACTATGCTACCGTTAGTTCCCTTTGGGGAGGCGCGATTGTTATGAATAGATCTATTGGGGATGACACCCCCGTTCGAGTTTGACCGGATAGGCAAACGTCGGGCGTATATCATATCGTATTGATTGAGTGTACTGGAAATACACTTGCTGGGCTTTTATTTATCATGCTTCTAGATGCATGCACACTGTCGTAGTTTCGGTCGCATGAACTTGGTACTAGCGTAATAGCCTTTTTGCATATAGTGTCATTCACGGAGATGTTATATGTGCAACTGTGGTCCAACTTGATTTCTTAAACTTAAACCTATGAACTCACCAACCTTTGTGTTGACATTTTAGCATGTTTTTCTCAGGTTTACTTATTGGCGTGGGCAATGGCAAAGGCATTCGTTGAAGACCGGCATCCGAAGTGTTTCCAAACATTTTAATACAACTTTTAATGGGACAACATATATTTTTATGGGCTTTACTTCCGCACTTTGAAACAATATTGTAAAACTATTTCTTAAATTGATCTATATTTTGAAAGTGGAATAGATTTTCCATTCTTTATTACCTTGTGTTGTGATTATTGATTTAGTAGCACCCCATGACCCGAACGCTTCCGCTGTGAAATTTTGGGGGTGTTACAGATTGGTATTCAGAGCCTAGGTTATAGAGAATAAGGTATTTTTCAAAACCTAAACTATAACCAAATTTTCCTAAAAACACTTCAACGCCGCCACAACTGCCGATGTCTGCCATGCCTTGCCTACTGCTACACGATGTAGTCATGCTATGTGTTACTGCTGTATCTTAGGTTCGTATAAGCTCTTATTTGAATTAAATTAATTATTTCTCAAAATCATTAAGTTTCTTAATTAACTCACATTTAAACTTTAAGACTGTTCTTGTTTGATTGGGTCGCGAAGTTTAAATGTGTATAAGCTATTCTCATTTAAACTTTAAGGCTGTTCTTGTTTGATTGGGTCGCGAAGTTTAAATGAGAATAATGTTGATGTAACAAACTGAATGAGATTAAGGAATAATTAATTTAAGGAGAATGTAGAGTAGACTACGAATGCTTAGACTTGTTACCCCTCTATGTTAAACTGTATAACATGCCCACTATTGCAATATCGCACTATGATATGCCCCTAATTGCTTCTATGTTATTTCTTTATGTAACATACAACTACTTGATTTATATCATTTTCACACATATATCTAAACCACCTCTGTCATTGGTCACATCCTCTTATTTCACTCATATGTTCTATCCTTCGTAAACCCCATAGGCCACTACTCTTTCTATTCTAAACTCAATTATCGTCTTTTCTTGTATCATAGAAGATGGCTAGGAGAAAGTCAACAAGAATCACCCGTGGCCGACCCGCCGCTACTCCCACTCCTGCTCCTACTCCTGCCGGGACTGCTGCAAACCCACCTGCTATGGATCAAGCCATGATTGACCAACTGGTCAATGAACGCGTGGCAGCAGCGCTAGCTGCGATCAATTCGAACAACTCAACCACTGATGCTGGAACTTCTAGGCCTACTGGTAATAAACGTGGCTGCACGTACAAGGAGTTCCGTAACTGTATGACTGGCGGTTATAATGGAACGGAGGGAGCTGTTGTTTTGACCCGATGGATTGAAAAGCTGGAAACTGTGTTCAGGATCTGCAACTGTGAAGATGAAGATAGGGTGAAGTTTGCCTCGTTCACTTTTCAAGAGGTTGCCTTAACTTGGTGGAATAATTACCTGAAGTCTGCAGGCATCGATGCTGCTTATGCCATGCCTTGGGAAGAATTCAAGGATATGGTGCTCAAGAAATATTGCCCTCGCAATGAGGTCAAGAAGCTAGAGAATGAGTTCTGGAATCTCAAGGTGAAGGGTACTGATATGGCATTCTACAACCAACGTTTCCAAGAGTTGGCCTTGCTATGTCCAGAGATGGTACCAACTGAAACTCGCTTGATAGAGCGATACATCGGAGGGCTACCTCCATCTATTAAAGGAAATGTGACTACCTCCAAGGCTGCTGACCTTCACGAGACTATTGAAGTGTCAAACAAGTTAATGGATCAAGTGATTGAGGATGCCGCTGAAGCAGCAGATAACAACAAGCGGAAGTGGAGTGATAACTCCAAGGACAACAACAACAATCAAAACAAGAGGCAAGAAGTAGCTAAGGTCCGCTCTGCTGGAACCGAGAAAAGAAGGGCTATGAAAGGAAGCACCCTTTGTGCAACCGTTGTAAACTCCACCACAGTGGTCAGTGTAATGTGAAATGTCGCAACTGCCAGAAGATTGGGCACATGGCCAAAGACTGCAAGTCAAAGGATCTTGCTAACATAACTTGCTTCGGGTGTGGAGAACGAGGACACTACAAGAATGAGTGCCCCAATCCAAGGGATCAGAATGGAAACACCCAGATTGAACCAGCCCGAGGAAGAGCTTATTTCCTTGGAGAAAAAGAAGAGCGTCAAGATCAACTTCAACACTATCTAAACTAACGACAACAAAGAAATTCTCCGCCGTCTTAGATTGCAATCCTTTAAGTTTCCTATCTATTGTACCCTTTTGTGTAACCGTGATGTATTCTGAATATTCCGCTTAATGAATCCTTTATCTTTTGTTTACTTATTGCCTCATGTCATTAAATCTTCCTTAAACGACTAGCCTCTCTTCCACGTCACGTTTTAAGTATATATTCTCACATTTCATCACCGTATCGACCTCGACGATTCTCGCATCGTAAACCACGAGGACGTGGTTTCTTTTAAGGGGTAGGTACTATAACAACTCGTAAATTCCCCTACCGATTTTCGCGGCTATATTTTTTTTTTCTTTTTCTCTTCTTCGTTTCGAACTTTAAACACGACAAGTCACGGGATATTTTTCACCTCGACCTCGATAATAAAAACTTTATAAAATAAATATATAATAAACTTTTATACTTTTATATTTCACCGGGCCTCTTAACCCAAACCCGATCCAACTCTTCTATTCTTTATCTTGGGCTCGTTAGACACAAACCAACCCAATCCTTTCTATTAATTCTTTTGAGCCAAGCCCATTTCCAACTCCTAGCCCAACATATACACTTTGTCAAATATTGTGACAAATTGTGATGTCTATGTTTCTGTGAATGCATGCGTGAACCCAACAAAGCACAAAACAAAAATTCAACATTCACTTTTAGTCAAATGCATCATGCGTGTAATCCAAATAGGAGACAAGTCTTTTTCTTCTTTTCTCTTGTGCAGTAAACGAAAAGCAAAGCCAAGAGGTACACCCATCTCTTTCAAAAACCTTGCTAATACATTGACCTTGGAACATGTTTTAAGATATAAACTCAATAACCATCATATAACTATGCATTTGACTTTGAGACATGAAGAAACATGTTCCCCATGCACACACAACTCATCTCATTTTTCTTCTTGTCCTTGTGGCTGCCGAATACCACTCAAAAACCACAAACCATTTGCTTGGTTTCTTAAATACTTCCTTGGTGCAAGTAAAATCAAGGTATCATGTATCCAAGCTCAACATAAACCCTTGGTCTTTAACCAAAGACTCTTCTCCTCTTCCTCCTTAAAAACCAACGAGCCACAAGACTCACCACACATTCTCACATCTTTCACAAACCCACCTCTTGTTTCCACTCTCACAACACCAAGTAAAACTCAAACTCATTCTACTCTTTTGATTCACTGCCGAGAAGAAGAAGGACGAGAAACAAGGTTCCGGGTTTCATTTTCATAGGTTTATAAGTTCATTTTGGGTTAAGTGTTGTTCGGGTATAAGCTTTCGAAAGTTAGTTGGCACGTCGGGTTTCTTCTACCTCGAGCTCCTCTCACCCATTCACTCGACACTCATTCACCTCCACCCACTGTGAGCCTCGACCTACCTTCATCTCGTTTATTACTTTTTCTCTTTAAGTTTCATGCATACATAAAGTTTTATAAATGGGTTACTTGGTTTACTCACTTGACTTCAACATATATATTCATGCATACATTCATAAATACGTGAAAGATGACCATGTTATGTTTTCAACTTGTGTGGCGAATCTCGAACTCGTTTAATACTTGTAACTACCTTAAAAATAAGCATGTTCATATTTTCATTACACATCGACATACACACCAATGTTAGCGTTCAAATAAGCATGCTTAAGTGGTTAAATATTTTTTTTTACTTGCATGGCAAACTCACTCATGGGTCTCGTTAAATGGCAAAATAAGTTTTGGAGAAGAAATAAAAGAACTCAACTCATGCATACATGACAGTCACTGAGGAAGAATTAAACCAAAAAACTGAAACAGTTAAAAGAAGGTTAAAACTGACAATGTTGTAAAATAAAACACAAAACGAGCTTGGTCCAGATGGTTGGGGCTTTGGATTGTCAGGCGAGTGGTCTCAAGTTCGAAACCTGGGCGTGACACTATGCTAATTTTTGTTATTTTTGCAACTTTCCCCCTTTGACAGATTCAGCCCCTCGACTTTGTACCACTCATCAATTTCCTTAAAAACTTTTAATAAGTCTTATAACTTGTATTAAACTTTACATTTATCCTACAACTTTAACTCACTTGACACTTATCTAAAAACTTTTATAAATTTAAATAACTTATATTATTGTATTATTCTTGGTTTAAATAAATATGTTTAAGCATATATTTGTTTGACGACCACATTAGCGTAAACTTTAAATAATATATTTGTCCTAGTATATTATTTCCCTCAACTTCAATAAATATAACTTATATGTATTTAGACCCTCGAAAACCAAACAAATTTAATATTTACTTGTCTTCTTATATTTATTAATCCTTCGACAATACTCTTATACGATACTTTTCGTACTCATTATCATCCCACATCTATTTCAAGAGCCAATATTCACAAAACATTTTGTTTTTTTTTTAACTTTAAACATTTGCCACACAAGAAACATTAAACACAACCTCTTATAAACACTTGCATTTATTTAAAATCTCTGAGTCGTGAACACACAAACTGCAAACTGAGACTTGCTGTACTATTTTAGGTTGCGTGTTGGAGCTACTTGTTACTTGATCTCTTGATACTTTGTTCACCGAACTACTGATGTGAGTTTATAGCCCCACTTTTACTATTATTACTTGCTTTATAAAACTATGGGGTGAGAAACATGCAAAACTCTTTTCGGACCTGAAACTGAAAACACTATTACATGAAACAACCATGAATCCCAACTATGCTACCGTTAGTTCCCTTTGGGGAGGCGCGATTGTTATGAATAGATCTATTGGGGATGACACCCCCGTTCGAGTTTGACCGGATAGGCAAACGTCGGGCGTATATCATATCGTATTGATTGAGTGTACTGGAAATACACTTGCTGGGCTTTTATTTATCATGCTTCTAGATGCATGCACACTGTCGTAGTTTCGGTCGCATGAACTTGGTACTAGCGTAATAGCCTTTTTGCATATAGTGTCATTCACGGAGATGTTATATGTGCAACTGTGGTCCAACTTGATTTCGTAAACTTAAACCTATGAACTCACCAACCTTTGTGTTGACATTTTAGCATGTTTTTCTCAGGTTTACTTATTGGCGTGGGCAATGGCAAAGGCATTCGTTGAAGACCGGCATCCGAAGTGTTTCCAAACATTTTAATACAACTTTTAATGGGACAACATATATTTTTATGGGCTTTACTTCCGCACTTTGAAACAATATTGTAAAACTATTTCTTAAATTGATCTATATTTTGAAAGTGGAATAGATTTTCCATTCTTTATTACCTTGTGTTGTGATTATTGATTTAGTAGCACCCCATGACCCGAACGCTTCCGCTGTGAAATTTTGGGGGTGTTACAATATGTGGCTGGTTTTAATGGTTTCAAATGTGTAGAATATGACTAGTTTACTAGTTTGTTACTTTTACGACAATATGTGAATTAAAACATGTGATTGAGTATGTACATCATGAATCAACATAGTAACTATATATATAACATGAAATAGTTAAGATTATGAATAATAAAGATGAGATGATGGTGGTGATTAGTTGCTTACAACTTTTGGCTTTCAATTAAGAAAGGAGTAACTTAGTAAGGATATGACTTTGATTGATCACTTAAGACTTCGGATTGAGCTAGCTTTCTACACCTTGGCACCCTTGCAATCTTGAAGAGTTGGTGATGAAGTACTAAGTGACTTGAGTGGATTTAAACTCAAGAAGATCACTTAAACTTGCTAGAGATTTGATGTAGTAACTTACTACTTGAAACTTCTTTGCATAAACTTGGAGTTTATAGAACAAATTATGAAAGATATTAATATTTTGTGATATGAACGACCCAAATCAGTTTATGAGGGTGTTTAAGATGTATTTCACTTGCTATTTATAGGAGGGTTAGTTTGGTTAACCATATATTGGGTTAAATATTAACCATGGTTAAGTTAGGACACATGTAAAGATCTAAATGAACCATGGTTAGGATGATGCCACCAAAATGATGACTCCCCCCCTTAAGTCATCCATAACATGCATAGGTGGCTTAGATGATAAGTCTTGGTCTTATTGAGTTTAGAGCATGATTTGGTTCCGTTAAATGCCAACCGTAAGTTGTTAAGCCATAAAACATAAACCGGTATCGTAAAATCGAAACTTGTAGGAATGATGAAACTCATCATTATACTCCATCTAAAATATAAAATGGGTGATAAGTCTCATTGGGTGCAAAAACGCTGCTTAAAGCTGAAAACGCGGGTCAAAAACGCTTAATTCACAATTTATCAGAAAAGAACAAAATTTCAAGGAAATGACCGTGAATTTATTTAAAGTAGACTAAAATTAGTCTAAAAGTGATATGAGATGTCAAAATGTGGTTTTCGTCATACGTGGAATAACTTAACAGTTATACGTGAAGTCTAAAAGTTACGCGATTTAAGCAAAAATGTAGAACGTACAAGGTTAATTTCTTTATGAATATCATTAAGTCAAACGGAGGAGGAAATATGTTTGACTTTTCCAAAAATGTAAAAGTTTCTAAATATCTTAGAAAATACCGTGTAGGAATGGTTAAGTCTGAGTCTACGTAGATTTGTTTAAAACGTAAGTTTAGTTTCGTACGGCTCAGGGTTTATTTGGTAACCTTTAAAAGAAATCTTAAAAATTCCCAAATTAATTATGAGTGATCTAAAAATTAATTTGATGTAGGGAAAATTGTCAGATTTGATTTTCGTTATGCGTGTGATGTTTAAATGGTGTTCCGACCAAAACGAAACTTTAAAATGATGTTTTCTTAATAACTTTTTCGAAAATGATCTAACGATTGTCAAACTCTCAGTATATTACTAAAATAATTTATCTTACGAGAATGTGAAATAATTTTTTTATGGGATGAATAGTGAAAGTGAATAGTAATTTCTCGAGGTGAATAGTAAAAATTTGAGAATGGATAGAAATCCTGAAAATGCGAATTGTTACAGACGACATGACTACAAGAGTCATATATGAGTTCCAGACAAAGTTGGAACTAGATATCCTTAGTGGGTGACCTGCATAACTATATGCATTATGACCCAAGATGGGATTTAACGTCTTAAGTGGACGATATGTGCTATTATGTGATCACATATAGTTGTTCCAGACAAAGTTGGAACTTAGACCTCCTTAGTGGAGAATCGAGCCTCAGAATAGTAGAAGTTCCAAAAACGGAACTCAGACATCCTAAGTGGATGATTAGTATGTTTATATGGCTCGTCAGTTATGAAAAGCACAACTAGATATGATAAGTCTCAAAAACGGGACTTGACGTCCTAAGTGGACGACTAGAGCATATATGATGCTAAATTGAGCCAAATACGGGTTCACCAGGTCCTAAGCGGACAACTAGTATATTTAATGCAAGCATAATGCCTTCTAGAATTATGATGAGGTATCTAGCCCCCAAGTGCATGTTACGATGTAAGAATATATTCCCATGAGGAATTAGCGATGTTATAATCAACGAGATAGCTATGCGGGGGAAAGTTATTATGAAGCAACATCTAGTAACGTTGACATGTTTATTATTAGCTTTATATATGCTATCTCACTAAGCTTTATGCTTACGTTGCTTCATTTCATGTTTTTCTTATAGGTGAGATCAAGTTTATGACTAAAGGCTGCGGGTTAGCAACAAGTGGAGCTCATGGGTAATTGAGCTTATCTTAAATCCTCTCTAATACCAAGAAACGCCATAGGTTTTTATATTTTGGTGAATGTTTATGCAAACTCAGATTTGTGCAGAAAACATGTAGTTATGTTATCCTTTAAAAAGGTTAAGGGGCGTTTGGCATAGTGCCATTCTTTCCCATATTGACCCATTTTGGTTATGTGTGGATAATAACAAGTAGTGGATGTTATTTATAGTTTTTCCTTATGTTATAAAATGGGTATGTTCAGATTTTTTAAGTTTAAGTTGCGAAAATGAGTTTTCAAAAAAAAATGTGGCAAGTGAAGGAAATTAAGCTAAAAAAATGTGCAGGTCAGTCATACGGCCGTATGGTGTATTTGCATATGGCCATATGATCAGAATGTTGTTTTGGGCCACTTGATCATACGGCCGTATGGTATTTTCCATACAGCCGTATGGTACTTTGTCCAGATTTCGTCCGGTTAGTTTATTACGTATAAAATGAACCGTGGCTCGTCACAAGTCATGCCACATATCGTTAGAAAGGTCTTTGAGTATACTTTCAATTAAAAGAAAATTGAGGCTTTTACATATATATCCTTGAAAATTTCAAAAATTACATATATATCTTTTTGATGCATTAAAAGCATTGTATTTTATGCATCAAAAACTGGTACAAAGGATATACATGTAATTATTCATCCGGGGAAGGATATATATGAAATTATGCCAAGAAAATTTAAGGTCTGATTATTTTCATAATTTTACCAGTTTATTGAAGAGTAACAAAGGGTCAATTTCGATGAATAAAAAAATAATAATAAAAATAAATAATCTAGTTTGGGCATTTCAAGTTGGTATCAGAGCTGTGGTTTAAGGGATTTAAGTATCCACCGTATATGGGTACTTAGACTTAAACCTAGGCTCTGGGAAATTTATAGAGTTAGACACGTTTCCGCATATGTATATAGTATCAGTATTAGTATTGTATATGTTATTTACATGTTATGTTTATGTGTTTTGTTCATGAATTTAGTATTATACGATGACAGTGACGACTTGTTATATAATGAAATTATTTCGGCGTCTGGCCAACGTGGAAATAATTGCATCACATAACGAGTGTTTACTGGCATAGTACTGTACTTAAGGATTGAACCTGTTGGTAGGTGCGAGCATAGAATTATAAGACCTATGCATTTTATGTTAAGCAATGATGTAGAATTAGTAATTAATTATATTATGAGTCTGAGAGACTCTATTCCCTTAATGGAAATTAAGAAGTGCGTCAGAAGTTTTATCGACGTATCAGGCCCACTTAATAGTTTTACAGACTTATTAAGATTTTTCACGGCCGAATCCAGTTATGACATATGTAGATGATAATAGAATCTTGGAAATAATTTTCAGTGCATGTAATAACAATTGAGCGCGAGGATGTTTATATTCCATTGCTCGATTCTACGACCTTCAGATCGTGCTTACTAGCGATAGTCAAGAAAATTATAGACACACACGATATTATGACAGGTGCCTCCTCCGTGAATATAATACCTGCTAGTGTGTATAAGTGATTCAGTCCCCTATAACTAAGCCATCCCGGAGAAAGTTATTATTCGACGAGTCAGTATAGGCCTCCTTAGATTTAAAGAGGCAATAGACGATAAGATATTATACATGACCTTATCCTTTTGAGGGGTGAATAAGAATTTCGTTATGAAAAGTTCCCAGATGATTTAAATTCATATGTCTATAAGGAAATTGACGTTGTCATTTGTACGCAGTAACTCAATGAGAATAAGTTATTATTTAGATTAGAATAAGCTAATCTGGGTTGAACCCTAAGTGGGGGAGAAATGCCCATTTACATCTAGTGTAAGAAGGCCTCCCTGACTATAAATATAAATTCTAGAGCCAAGAAATACCTGACTCTTGACTGTTAATTTTATCTAGCTTATGTACTTGATTTTCAGAAAGTTACTTCAGATCTCAACAGCATTTCAACTGTCTAGGAATTTTTCGATATATTTTCAAAAGAATTATCAGGTAATTCTATCTGACAGAGAAATAGAAGTTCGTATCGATTACCGAGAATCTAATATGTCGTTATCCAAAATCCATAACCCACAAGACCCACGATCGATGATTTAATTGATCACTTTCAAGACATCCCTAGTTATATATTTGGGAAGGAGATACCACGAACAAGGGTATTTGGACCAGATATAGGCAGCATGAATGAGTTGTTATTCCATTTAGCTTAACGAATGTCCCAATAGTTTTTATGAGCCTAATAAATCGGGTTAGCCGTCCTATGTTAAATATGCCAGTTGTATGGGATCAATGATGACATCCTGAATTATTTTAAGTCAATCAGTAATCATGAACTCAATTGCGCCAAGTATTAGTATATTTAGTTAAGAAAAGCTTTATGCTAAATTCTCAAAATGCAAATTCTGGTTATGAGAAATTAAATATCTTGAACATGTCATTAATAGTGTAGACGTTAAGTTCGATCTAGTGAAAATTAGTGGCTGGGTACGAGAGAAACATAGTAAATCATATGGGCAATGCCTTACATGATATCAAGATTAAGTCAGAACATTGATGACTAATTGGAAAATTGCAGTCTCTAAATCTCCAGTATTTAGCTCAGTGTCAATATATGCCATGGTTCAGCCTCTACACTATGATATAGCATAGCTCTAGTCTATTTTATGGCAAATTTTAACCCCGAGTGTCATATTATAGCTTAGTTTTCATGGTCAACTTAATCCTAGTATTCGGTAACTACTCAGCTTAAGTATTTAGCTCAACTTAGTATCATAATGTAGTCAAGCCCCAATAATTTGTTCTACCAAAATTTATATAAGAATATTATGTTTGACAGTTCCAGACTCAGAACATTTAGTAATCAACTTACTATTAGCCAATCCCGAATGTGAATAAATACGTTATACAATTAGTAAGGCGCACAAGGTGTTTTATACACTTAGTCAGGTGTACGATGTGTTTATACACACTAGTCAGTCTCAGTTGCGCAGATAATGATTATGCATTTAATAAGACGCGTGAATTGCTTTATGCACTTAATCCGTCAGAGTAGTACTATAAGCACACAGTCCGTATGGTGTTTATGCACTTAGCCAATATAGTACTATAATTACTCAGTCAGTATGTGCTTTATGCACTAAGTATGTGCTTATGTACTCAGTCAGTTATGCACTAAGTATGTGCTTATGTACCCAGTCAGTATGTGCTTTACGCACTTAGTATATACTTATGTACTCGACCAGTTATACACTCAGACAGTGACGTGTTTTAGGTACGTATCCAGTATCATGTTATACGCATGTAATTCCAATAGTAAATTCCACACATAATTTCATTATTAGTAAAATTGTCAGTATTCTAAGTATAGTTGTATTGCTTAACTTGCAACTGCTAGAAATCAGTTTAAGAATAGTTATATAGTTCAGTTCAACATTTATTCTAAATTCAGTCACGAATGTGCTATGTACACTTAATTAGAATAAGGACCATATGTAATTGGTCAATTTTATAGAGAGAATGAACTCAAAATATTTAAATCATCCTGTGTGGCATTAAGTGTGCCTGAAATTTGAACATGATCACGCTATGACCCATGTCATGCAAAATAATGCAATTGTTATATTGTGACATCCGTCACTAGAATACAGCTTCGATTTTTCATCGAATAATCAATAAAGAATCAATGTTCTAGAAACTTTCACAAAATAGAGAACCCGTCTCTATAGTTTTAATAGAGATGGAAGACTATTCTAAATTCATATAGAAATTCCATAAGAATTTGGGCACTTGTGTTAATTTCAACACAGTCTATCATTCTTAGACAGATGGTCGAAGTGTTAGGACCATTCAGATAAATGAAAAGATCGACCTAATAAAGGAAGATATAAGATAGTCTAAGATAAGCTGAAATCCTACGAGGATAAGAGTAGACGAGCAATAGAATTTCCAGTTGTCGATCTAAATATGTTAACACAATTCCTTTAGAAAGGAGTTATCTGAGTCAGCAGATCGAATTAGAAAGGTGTGATTCAGATTTGTAGTATAAAAGGAACTCAATAGTATTCTAGCACCTACCATATATTCCAGCTAAAATCAAGCGTAATAGTTGAGACAGAGTATGTCTTTAATAGATATCATGACTATAGAATGACTAAACTATGTTGAGAAACGAGTAGAAACACTTGACACTAAGGTCAAGATGCTCAGAATTAAGAGGTCCTCTATTTTTAAGTCTAATGGGAGCACATAAAGGGGTCAAAATAAGTGGGGAAGAGTTAAATAAAATATCAGCTAGTACTCCCTAACATTCATTAAGAAAGGTTTGTGAGGACACAAACCGAATAAGTGGGGAAGAGTTGTAACACCCCGATTTTTACAATAATGGTTTATTATTATTTTAAAGTCTTCCCAAATAGTTTTATTGTTATTATAAACTCTTTGTTAGTGCAAAGGACCTCCCATGAAATAAGTTTAAAGCAAATAGGACTGCCTACACAATAGTTTTTCTACGAGGGACTAAAGTTGCCAACTAGTGAAACTTTAAATTATAACCATTTAAGGTTACTTTAAAAGCCAGAAACTCTATTAAGTTCCTGCTTCTTCTTCTCCTTTCTCTACCTCACGTATCACATACACATATGTAAGAAATCATCTAAGGTTTGATTATAACTTGATTTCCTTCAAGTTTAAGCTTGGATATTGCTATATTGGAGCTTAGAAACGCAAATACTAGGGTTCCCACAAATCAATTCGAGGTAAAGATTATACCAAAGTTCTTAAATTCGTGTTTTATGATTACCCAATAGTGAGTAATGATTAAGATGTTGATTTGATGCCATATATGGGGTTTTTGTAGAAATTTATAAGTTTATGTTAATTTGTGATTTTTATAAATAATCAAGATTATTTGTTAAGCATGTTTATGTGTTAAAGACAAGTGTTGGGTAAATTGTTAAGATGACATAACACCATTTTATGGTGTTAATTTTCAGAATATAAGTTATGTGTTATATAAGCCGCGGAACCAAACACCCCCTTATGGCCTAGTATACTTCTAAAGCTTGTTTATGGCAAGTTAAGCCTTATTTTAAGTAAGCTCCATGTTATTTACTTGTTAATAGGATGTAAAGGTTAGCCGGGGACGTTTATGGGAGCCCGCGATAGATTACAAGCCATATCAAGGTGAGTAACGTATATAAATTTAGAAACGGGTCCTTAGTAACTCGTTAGAAGTGCCACATATCTCGTGGTACTCATATTTAAGTTCTTATTGTATGCTTATGTATTATGCTCGTGTTATGAATTAATATTGCTTGCTATGAATTTAAAGAATTTATGTGGTATGAATTATATGTGAAATAAACTAAACGGGTCAAAACAACCCGTTATGACCCATATGGTCTTAGTAAAATGATTGTGGTCAAAATATTGTGTTATAACTTGTTTAGCGTCCTAAGTAGACGACATGACTACAAGAGTCATATATGAGTTCCAGCTAAAGTTAGAACTAGATATCCTTAGTGGGTGACTTGCATAACTATATGCATTATGACCCAAGATGGGATTTAACGTCTTAAGTGGAGGATATGTGCTATTATGTGATCACATATAGTTGTTCCAGAAAAAGTTGGAATTTAGACCTTCTTAGTGGAGAATCGAGCCTCATAATAGTAGAAGTTCCAAAAACGGAACTCAGACATCCTAAGTGGATGATTAGTATGTTTATATGGCTTGTCAGTTACGAAAAGCACAACTAGATATGACAAGTCTCAAAAACGGGACTTGACGTCCTAAGTGGACGACTAGAGCATATATGACGCTAATTTGAGCCAAATACGGGTTCACCAGGTTCTAAGCGGACAACTAGTATATTTAATGCAAGCATGATGCCTTCTAGAATTATGATGAGGTATCTAGCCTCCAAGTGCATGTTACGATGTAAGAATATATTCCCATGAGGAATTAGCGATGTTATAATCAACGAGATAGCTATGCGGGGGAAAGTTATTATGAAGCAACATCTAGTAACGTTGACATGTTTATTATTAGCTGCTTCATTTCATGTTTTTCTTATAGGTGAGATCAAGTTTATGACTAAAGGCTGCGAGTTAGCAACCGGTGGAGCTCATGGGTAATTGAACTTATCTTAAACCCTCTCTAATACCAAGAAACGCCATAGGTTTTTATATTTTGGTGAATGTTTATGCAAACTCAGATTTGTGCAGAAAACATGTAGTTATGTTATTCTTTAAAAAGGTTAAGGGGCGTTTGGCATAGTGTCATTCTTTCCCATATTGACCCATTTTGGGTATGTGTGGGTCACAGCAAGTAGTGGATGTTATTTATAGTTTTTCCTTATGTTATAAAATGGGTATGTTCAGATTTGTTAAGTTTAAGTTGCGAAAATGAGTTTTCCAAAGAAAATGTGGCAAGTGAAAGAAATTAAGCTAAAAAAATGTGCAGGTCAGTCATACGGCCGTATGGTGTATTTGCATATGGCCATATGATCAGAATGTTGTTTGGGGCCACTTGATCATACGGCCGTATGGTATTTTCCATACAGCTGTATGGTACTTTGTCCAGATTTCGTCCGGTTAGTTTATTATGTATAAAATGAACCGTGGCTCCTCACAAGTCATGCCACATATCGTTAGAAAGGTCTTTGAGTATACTTTCAATTAAAATAAAATTTAAGGTCTGTCTATTTTCATAATTTTACCAGTTTATTGAAGAGTAACAAAGGGTCAATTTCAATGAATAAAAAAATAATAATAAAAATAAATAATCTAGTTTGGGCGTTTTAGGTATAGAATAAAATTTACTTAGCTCCCAACTTATCACCAATATTTCGTGTCACTGAAACATGAAATGTTATAATTTAGTGGCATCTATATACATCACTAACAACTCCTACCTTGTGACAATTATACCGTAACTAGTTCTTCCAAACTAACTGACCACTTCCGGTTTCTAACTAAAGATTTATTGGCGAGTTTGAGTATTAACATTTACTGAACAAACAAATTATGTGTCTATACAATGGATGACATGCATTATCTATTTGACTATTTGTTTTCTCTTTATCATTTTCAGTTCTGTGTAAGAACTTTGCTTGATCGGTTTTACTTTACGTTCATAGCTTTCATTTTTGAACAACGTTTATAGCTTTCTTGCTCTTAAGAAAACATTTTAGATAACTAGAGTGAATACTGCGAGATAAATCATATGAAACATTTACAAATTGGTGCTTTCTTTAGTTAACATACTTCCTTTTTTCCTCCGATCATTAGTTTTGATTGCGTGTGAAATTGAAACTGACCACAAGCAGCCTTTGTTACAAAAACAAAACGTCATGTATCACTCTTGAAAACGCGTGATTCCATGCTCACAATTCCTGGAAACACCATGACCAAGTCATCAGTTGTTCTTACCCGCTATCAAAGTCAGAAACAGTACAATCGCCGTGTAAAAAAGGGCACACTAAAGAGGAGGTCTATGTGAATACATTAAATTCATTCACTCCATAAAGCACAATTTTTTATTTGTATGAGGTATGCGCCGGCCCACTTTTGTCTAATCTGAGTCACTAGAATTTAAACTAAGACATATAAAAGGAAATTCTGGTATGATTGACACAAGTTAATTAAGAAGATATAAATAAGCTATAGTTAGGATCAAATAAGAAGTAAAATTAAGGCTTGTGACTATCATTATAAAATGTGAAGATTTCTCAAGTTAAATTAATGATAAGTGCAAACAACCTTGACGTGAGCACACCAACTTCCATAAAAAAAAAAAAAAAAAAAAAAAAAAAAAAAAAAAAAAAAAAAAAAACTTTACTCGGTTTGAGTATGTGTGACGGTGGATTCAAACCCCATGAATAAATTGGCCAAAAAAAATTAAAACCCGTGGTTACCTAAAAAAAATAGATATAACTTTAGAAGAGTTCAACATGTTGAAAGCTACTCGCAGTTTATTTGTAAAGCTTAAGTTTTTATAAGCTGTCAAAAAGATTTTCACATGCACACATACTCAAGATTAAAAGTAACTAGCTAATAATAATATGTATGGAGTATTTTTATTTAATCCACTTGAAAATGAATCTGATTTACTAGCAAAAGTGTATAGGAGTACATTGTTACTTATATTTTGAAGTAGATTTAACTTTTTGAGAGTTCAAAATTTGTTAAGTGAAACATCAATCTTCGAAACGATATAAAGGATGACACATCATTTCGTATTTATGATGACAATAGAAAAAATATGGCTATAGGTGGTTATTTATCTGTTTTGAGCTCTATAAATGAACAAATACACTTGTGAAATATTTATATATCCATCTCATCCAGTGCTCTATCCTCTCCTCAAATATTAAACTTACCCTATAAACATATACCAAAAAGATGGCAACAAGGCTTCTCTTTGCTTCAATTAGTGGTTTTAGTGTTTACTAATTTGATCTTACATGTTCACGTGTTCTGTAATTAACCCTGGCAACTGAAGGGAGTCCTTTGAGTGTTAGTGTGGATTAACTATCGGTCAGATCATATTATTGGTCTGAAGTTTATTGCTGTCATTAGTTCGTGATTCGTGTTGAAGATCTATTGTTTTACAGGATTAATTAAATATTGGCGTATAAAGGTTCATGGGAAAAACCTAATATGTGTAAAAGTGATTTTAATATGTCTTCCAGTATTTGCATTAATCTGATTAATCAACTATTTAATGGTTAGATGGAATTTAAATTACTACTTGTTACACTATGTTTTGCATCAGTGGTATCAGAGCTGCTTATACATCGTTTAATTGTCACGTGTAGATCAAAGGCCTTTTAGTGAATTCTTTGTGAATTAGGTTATAAACCCTAATTAAGGTTTTGGGTCGTTTGACCCTATGACCAAAATCTCTATTTCTTAAAGATCTAGATCTGACAAGAACACAAATTTTATGATTATTATTATTTTGCATGTGCTTGCTAGATCTGTTAATTTATGTCATAAACTGCAATTAGGGTTTGCATGCTTAAAACTGGATCTGCAATTGTTGATGCACGCTAATGATAAAAGATAGAACTAGTAATTTAAATATTGTATTTAAATGTGTTAATTGATGGACTTGGACTCGTAATAAACAAGTTTTTTGACAATCGTGATGGGCTTCTCTTGAGTTAAATGGGCTTAAAGGTGGTGAGGTGGTATTAGGGGTATCCCAAAAAACCAAAGAACCAAAAGAACTGAAGAATCAAACCGAATAATAAAACCATGGTCCCGTTCTCGGCTCCTAGAATTTCAAATTTCGGTTCTCTTGACGGTTCGGGTCGGAATCGTCCAGTTCCGGTACTTGCCCGAAAAGAAACGAATCTTTTGAAAGTATGAAGTTTTAAGGGGTTGTTTTGGATTTTGTGTACATGCAACTTAAAAAAATGTTAAAAAAACACCTCTCCACACATGAATCGACAACTCTGCAACCTTAACCCAAAAAACTCACTAAAAATAAAAGACCTAACCTTTAATCGGTCAAAATAACATGAAACAATTACTATTGTTCTTCAGTTACTAATAGCATTTAAATATTCAATATCATCAGTAAGTTATTTAAAATCTCTTTTTCTTTTTATCTTGATCATGTGAATTGAATTGGGAATTATTTATCAGAGTCGTTATCGGATTAAAAACCACAAAAATAACTAAATTAATATATGAAGTGCACATGATTTCAAACAATTATACACTTATGTTTTGTGTTTTAGTTTATCTTAATTTAAACAATTGGAACTCTTAAAATGATTTGCATCATTGGAGACCATTTTTGTGTTCGTATTGTTATAACATGTTCTTTATAATGATCGACAATGAATTTTGATTGTTTTAAAACACACTTTGGTACTTGTCGGGAATTATAGAAAATTCTCGTACTGGAACCGAGTACCATACCGGAACCGAACCGAAGAACTTGGTGTGGTTATCGGTTACACTTTTTCCTTATTTTCGGTTCTCGGTTCTTTCGGTTCTGGTTTTCTCCGGTTACAGTAACATGGACACCCCTTGGTGGTACCATGTCATGTACTCATGTAGTCCATATTTTAGCACACATGAACACTCTGTTTTATCATGTAAAGCTTCGCTGAACATGGTTTTTGTCATACTGGGGAGAATTTTGAATTGATAAATGTAGAATTTATATTAAAGAGTCTAATTAGTATGTTTTTTTCTTGTCAGAATTTATATTTTGTGAATCACTTAGCTTAGTTTCGAAACAAAAAAAGTGTTTCCATAAACAAGTCTGCCAAGTAGCAAAATACACAATAACATGTTTAGGATATTGCAACAAGCTAGAGCAAACTTGTATGTTATGTATAAAATACGCTCATAATTCAGTTCGTCACTTATGTAACATATATAATATACTCATAAGATCGACACAAGTGCTCAATTAAACAGTTGTTGAGTTGCGAGAACAAAAAAATAGAAAAAAAGACTAGATATGTATTGCACGACATAATCTAACTCGACAAAGTTTCAATTACAGCGAACGTTCCTTTGAGAGTGTTTGGAAATGAACAACGAATCGCTCCTACTTGTTTGATGATATGAAGCAGAAGAAAACGAATATTTGAAAGAAGTTATCGTTGCTCCGCTCTCATTCATAAAAACTTCCTTCTCATCTTCAGTTATTGTCTCCAAGGTGTTTGTTTTCTGTTGTCTCGTCACACTGATGTACTGCAGTGGGGCTACCTCGCTCACAAACCTTGATATCCTTGAGTTTGCCATTTACTTAGGGAGAAAAGAATGAGAGAATACGTCCCCGTGTGCTTATGTTAAGCTACGAAGGTGTAGATGATATTATGGCAAAAGAAGAATACAAAATGTAGTATATTTATAAGGAAGTTTAAGCATGCTTAATTAAAGAAGGGAAGTTTGACAATATTGCCATTTAGGGAAGTACTTGTTTGCACCTAATAAAAATATCGAACTTTCAATAAGTTTTAGAATAATATATATCTTGTATATTAGTGTAACTGGTTTTCATGTACCGTGTCAAAAAGGAAAATAAATGTTAAAGTTACCGACATGTAAGCTGTCATAGGTGGGCAACCGAGACAACTTTTTTGAAAGCCAAATTTTGTTTATCGCGTAACTTTTGACATGGGTTTACGGTCTTGAGGGTGGTATCAGCTAAGTGATTGTGAGTTCAAGTTTCATAAAAAACAAATGTGTAATTTATACAAGAATGTATAACGTACTCGATCAGATGTTGAGTATATGTGTTGATTTTTCTTCTTATACAAAATTTGTGTAAAAAAAATCGTTTTCTCCTAACTTTAATTTATGGACAAATTGGTACCAATTATTTGGCATGTAAATATTCCCTTATTTTCAACGTGTCCGAGATGTATGCAAATATTTTGTGGTCTAAAAGTTGTTTCGAAGGAACTCTAGGGGGTTCGTAGCAAGATACACATAGAAGGTTACTCGTTATGGCTCATATTGTGTCACTAGTCGTGATCTTAAGAGTAGCTGTTGACGTTTAAACTTTCTTGCCGACTCTAACTTTATGTATTAAATGTATTAATGCATTCATGATGATATAAGCAACATGACATTTCAAATGGAGCCAAGTGTCTTTGTATTAGATGGTATGTAAATCCCATTTATGATATGGTTTTTGTTTGCCTCGAAAATTCCTTTTTTTGCACTTTTCAGTTTATAAGCTATTGCATCATGTGAAAGATATTGCAACGATATTTGATGTAACGCATCAACAATGACTAAACTACATAGTACGTAAAACCCTTTTGTGGCGTGTGGGTATAATAAGAATTTTACCTAATGACTCGAAGTCTTATAGATGCCATTTTCTGTGAGAATGCTTTTTTCAATCAAATAATTGTTGGTTCAAGTAATGTCTAACACATATGAGATAACTTTATGGTATGGAAGAAATTTACTTAGCTCCCAGCTTATCACCAATATTTCGTGTCACTAAAACATGAAACGCTGTAATTTAGTGACATCTGTATACATGGCTAACAACTCTTACCTTGTGACAAGTATACCGTAACTAGTTCTTCCGAAATAAGTGATCACTTCCAGTCACTAACTAAAGATTTTTTGGCCAGTTTAAGTATTTACTGAACAAACAGATTATGTGTCCACTCCATACAATGGATGACATGCAATATCTATTTGACTATTTGTTTTCTAGAAATAGAGATCTCTTTATCATTTTCAGTTTGACTTTACGTTCACAGCTTTCTTTTTTGAACAACGTTCATAGCTTTCTGGCTCTTGAGAAAGCATTTTTAGACAACTAAAGCGAATACTGCGAGATAAATTATATGAAATATTTACAACTAAAGCTTTCTGTTCCTCCGATCATTGTTTTTGATTGCGTGTGAAATTTGACGACAAGCAGCCTTTGTTACAAAAACAAAACGTCATTTATCAATCTGGAAAACGCGTAATTCCTTGATCACAACCCCTGGAAACACCAGGACCAAGTCATCAGTTGTGCTCACTCTTTATCAAAATCAGAAAAGTACCATCGCCGTGTAAAAAAGGGCATGCTTAAAAAGGAGGTGTGTAGACATTAAATTCATTCACTCCATAAAGCACAATTTTGGATTTGTATGAGGTATGCAGTGCCGGTCCTTTTTTGTCTAAGCTATGAGTCACTAGAATTTAAATAAAAAAGCTAGCACCTTATTACTACAAGATCAAGATGCTATGTAGTTTTCGACTACATATAAAAGGAAATTTCTATACGATTGACACAAGTTAATTATATAAGTTAAAATATATGTTTAGCTTTTAATGGCAAATGGCTTATGACTATCATTCTAAATTGTGAAGATGTCTCAAGTTCAAAATTAATGCAAAGTACGAACAACCTTGAAGCGACCATACCAATTCCTTGAAAAAATAAGACTTTACTCGGTTAGGTATCTGTGACGGTGGATTCAAACCCCATAGATAAGTCGACGAAAAAATGGAAAACCCCAATTAATTATCTAGAAAAATATAACTTTAGAAGAGTTGAACGTGTTAAAAGCTACTTGTACGTAATTGATTTGTAAAGCTTAAGTTTTTATAAGCTGTCAAAAGATTTTCACATGCACACATGTAATCAAAATTACACATAACTAGTTAATGATATGCATGGATTATTTTTATTAAATCCACTTGAAAATGAATCTAATTTACTAGAAAAAGTATATACGGTGTGACTTATATTTTGAGGTAGATTTAACTTTTTGAGAGTGCAAAATTTGTTAACTGAAACAACACTCTCCGAAACAATAATTAAGGATGACGCATCATTACGTATTTATGATGACTGATGACAATAGAAAAAATATGGCAATTGGTGGTTATTTATCTGTTTTGAGCCCTATAAATGACCAAGAACATTTGTGATATATTCATTTATCCATCTCATCATCCTCTCCTCAATTCCCCAAATATTAAACTTACCCTTTAAACATATACCAAAACATGGCAACAAGGCTTCTCTTTGCTTCACTACCAAAATCCAACCCCACAACCAAACAAACACAACACCGGACTCCCTTCTCTGCCGTTGCAACATCTCGTTTTTTGCATATCTCGAAACTCCAAGCTTCTAGGATCCTAGAAACAATCTACGAAGAAGAAACCAATGTCAGTAATGAAGGCATGAAAGAAGTTGCAGCTTCTTTTTTGATGTCCAACAGGTAGACATGCTTAGGTCAAATGCCAAAAAACATGTCCAGGAATTTTGACAAGTTCCAGTGTGCTCAAATAAGTAATTAGTATTTCTTTACTATTTTTTAGTGACTGATCAAGTGAGTCAGTAGAGATAATAAAGTCTTTTATGGGAACTTTTTGAGGTGGTGTTGTCGGGTTTAGCTTCTAGCTTCATGGCTTCACTCCTTTGTATTTTGGATGATCTTCCTTGAAACTTCTGGTTTGTGGGATCTAATAATATATTTTTATGCTACTTACGACCCTCTTCTTGAGGTTATTGTATTAATTGTCAGACTGCTAATTTGACTTAATTAGCGAAATTACTTTTAAACCCGCAGTGTAAATTAAAATTTGATCGAAGTTTCTTGTTGTAAAAGCGATCATTCTCAGTATTATAAGTGAATTATGTGGCAATACTTCACTAATCATAATCCTGTGACGATTATTTTATTGGCTCATGTAATTTTCATGTTACTGAATTAGCCCCATCGAATAAAAGCTTTAAAGGTTAAGCAATAAGCACCATACATTTCATCTATCAGTTCGGTGGTTTAGATGTGTGCCTTTGGGCTTTGAATGATGTTTTTACGTTTAGTTTTCACTAAAGCACCTTGATCTAAGTTAACTCCCAAAAGAAACGTACGTGAATGGTTTGTGTCTAATATTTGTTGATACTAACACAGAAGAACTAGGTTATACATAATATCCAGCTATTTTACCAACTAGCTTTATTTTAATTTGAACGGCATGATCTATTAAAACTAGCAAGAAGCTAGAATAAAGAGTGATTACATCGAGTTGTTACAAGCTAAAATAGGATCGTATATATCCAATCCAACCACGACGGGTGAATTTGCTATTCCTATTTGTTTTGCAAGAGTGTGAAAACTGAAAAGAGCAATATGTCATCCGTAATGGTGTCCCTTCAAGCTGATTTGTTGAAACAAGGAATAAATTCTACAGACCATGATCTTTGTCAATTAAGGACTATTATATATTTAGTCAGTAGTAACTCCTACCTAGCGTCGACCCTGCATTCGTCACTAACTTCTCCCGGCCGTCACTATGTAGTCATGACTTACTCCTCACAACTCGCTGAAAACAATTTTGACCTGCATGCGAACGAATACTTACCACTTATTAGTAACGTGTTCACCTAAATTAGTCCCTAACTAATAAGGATTTTTCTTGCAGCCGTTTGGGAAAAGAGTTGTAGGTATTTAATAAATGATCCAAGAATACTGACTGTAGAGCATAAGATCACAAATATTATAAACCGGAGACTATGGCTACATTTTCCCCTATATTAAGGGGAAATTTCATGACATTGTCATCAAATTAAATGCCATTTCCTGGATTTGGAAGGACCACAATATCCTATCCGTTAAGTCATTAACCATGTCACTCAGGTCATAAAGACTTGAGACTATCACACGAAAATGGTTAAGGTCTCAAGTTCAATTCATAATAAGTGCAAACAAGCTGAGATGGTCACGGCAATCTCTTGAAAAAAAAAGGTTTACTGGGTTTGAGTTTGTATAGCGGTAAGTTCAAATCACGTGGATTAAGAAGCAAAAAGTTCGAATACCATGCTTACAAAAAAATAAAAATCTTGTCCGTTATTCTTGTTCGGTAAGTTGACAAACAACACTTGCTTTTGTAGTAGAAAATAACTAATACTTTTCTACCTATATTAACTTGACTAGTATAGGCAAGACTTACAACGGAAATAAATAAACTCAGGCTAAAAAGAGTCGACTAACTTAACATACTCAAACGTCTAGAATATCTCTAGAATTATTAGCTCTAACTGACTATGAACCGGTCAAAGTTCGAACAATTCAATAACTCTAATACTTCTCTCTATTCTTTTATGTTTCGCCGAGTCTAATCTTTATTTTATTTTTTGAAAAAATACTTATTTATTGGGTAACAGGGTTACCTCGGTAAAATGTTAGTACTCCAAGAGAACAATTAAGTACAATGGATGCGGGTGAATCCCACACTTCATCCCAAAGAAGGCAAACTAAAAGCGTCTACAATGCTTAAGATCTAAACAAACATAAAAAATGGCATGTCATACTTATGCACAAAAAATAAATAAATAAATAAATAAATAAATAAATAAATCCTAAATGACCTAAATACTTGTAAATAGCCTAAATGAACAAATTCTGGAAATGTCATGCATTATACATCATATATTGCATCATATTATGGTAAAAGGATATGCTTATTGTGTCATATATAGTTACTAAAAAAGTTCCAATATTGTTTCTTGTAGCAACACATTGATCGAATACGTACCACTTATTAGTAACACACGTACTGCCATTGTTTTAAATCAAATAATAGAAGAAAGAACCAACAAGTGTGTTCATCTGATTGCAGATGTGGAGTATATGTGTTGATTTTTCTTCTTATACAAAATTTGTGTAAAAAAATCGTTTTCTCCAAACTTTAGTTTATGACCAAACTTGGTAGTTGGTACCAGTTATTTGGCATGTAAGTCCATATGTATTATTAGTTTTATGAATGTGGCATCCTATATCCCCTTATTTTCAATGTGTCCGAGATGTATTCAAATATTTCGTGGTCTAAAAGTTGTTTCGACGGAATTCTAAGGGGGTTCATAGCAAGATACACATCGAAGGTATACGTAAGTCGTTACGGCTCATATTTTTTTTTTGGTAAAAGGCCTTCCGCCCGGTAAAATTCATTACACCAAAAAACCATTGAAGTACAAAGGATGAGGGTGAATCCCCCATCTCAATATCAGGGTGACAAAAAAAGCACAAACATGTGCAACTTACAATCATAACTAGCTAAACAAAGCTACCTAACAATTACATTTAAAAAACAATCCAAATGTATTAAAAACAAGGTTCAAAGAACCATATCCATGGTAAGCGACTCTATCTTCAGAAATCTTCTTTGAATAACCATCGAGTGCACCACCAACTTCCACACAAAAAACCACATATTGATAAACAATGTAAAAATGAGTTACAAGAAAGACCCCTCTACATTGTTTACCCAACGTACCCATTCAGACCCACTGCAACCTCAATTGTCATTATTACCAATGAGTCGAATAATAATAACCAATCATACGAATGATACTCCATGCATCAAGAAAAGAGAGAACATGAAATATGAAGAACTGGTATACCCTGCGTGTCAAAACAACATAAGCTAATGAATCGACCATAGACTTATAAATCTAGCAAGACTTGAGACTATCACACGAAAATGGTTAAGGTCTCAAGTTCAATTCATAATAAGTGCAAACAACGTGAGGTGGTCACGGCAATCTCTTGAAAAAAAAAGGTTTACTGGGTTTGAGTTTGTATAGCGGTAAGTTCAAATCACGTGGATTAAGAAGCAAAAAGTTCGAATACCATGCTTACAAAAAAAAAAAAAATCCTGTCCGTTATTCTTGTTGGGTAAGTTGACAAACAAAACTTGCTTTGGTAGTAGAAAATAACTAATACTTTTCTAGAGGAATTTTCATTTGCTTACCTTTATTTTTATGCTTACCAATGGACAAATCCCCACCATCCATTTATTTTGATCTAATGGTGAGGATTAACCTAAGATTTAATATGCTTAACCTTAATTCTCCCAACTATATAAAGTCATTTCTTCTTCTTTTTTTTTCATTCGCTTCATTTTTTCCACACAGTTACTGTGCGTTTTTCTCTCAATCTGCTCTCACCATTTCCCTCCAAAAAGTAGTTATTCCAATCAACTATTATCGTTTGATCATCACCAGTTGGATCACCATCACCATCACCATTCCAATCACCATCACCATTCCGATCATCATCTCATCATCAACTCCGATCATATCATCCTTTTTTATGTCTTCTTTTGATTTGAATGAACCATTTGTTTCAGAAGCTGATTTGGTTGGTGTTTTGGCGGTTGATAATGTTGTTGATGGGTTGTTAATTAAGTGGATCAAGTTGTTAACATTCCTTCTTATTAAGTTGCACACCAAGTGTTTGATGAAATGTGTGAGTGAAAAATATTTGATAATTTTGTTATTTGCTCATGTAATTCTGCTTATAAATTTAGTTGTTAGTTGACTTTTTGTTTTTAACTGCATTTGAATGCTGTTTTTATATCTGATTGTTGTTTTGAATCTGCTATTTATCGTACGTGTAGTATCACCAGTGATATTTGAAGTTGAACTGTATCTGTGTATTATCACTAGTGATATTTATATTATCACTTGTGAAATTTGTTTATTTGATACTTTAGTTTATATTTTAAATTGTGAGTAGCATTGCTTTTAGTATGATATCATTTTGGGATGGGTGAATTGATGGAAATTTGATGCATGGAAGGTGTTTGACAAAATGCCTAAGAGAGGGATGCACAAGTTGAGAAGAAATCACATGTTCCTGTTTGTACATCATTTCATATATAACCAAATCAAAAATATTTATTTGAATAAACAAGCTTTAGGAAATTAATAAAAGTGCACTGTAGTTATTGTAAATGAGTAATCATATCCTATGTTGCATTAGTTGATGCTTATTTTTATTTTTCTGAATGGCGTCCTTTTGAATTATTTTAGTGCGCTTTATATTTTGCTTTCTCCATTACTCTATATTTGAGGTGATGCACATTTGATGTACTGTTTGATAATTGCGCAGTGACCTATAGCTTAAACCACAAGGACTGCTTACTTTAACAATCGTGAAGGCAAATAATTTGAAAAACATGAAAATGATTGGGAAGTGTGATCCTTATATGATTGCATATATTCGGCCACTTGAAAAGTTCAAAAGAAAGGTTGTTGATTACAACTTAAACCCTGTTTGGAATCATGTAATTCGGTTAATTGCAGAAGATAAGAAGACCCAGTGTGTTGTACTTGAGGTTACGCTTTTCTCTTTTTTGATTTTATGTATTGCTGGTTTCTCAGTTGTATCACAGGTGTGTCAGCTTTCTTTTATTTTGTTGAATCAATTGTGGTAATGGATGATCTTATGATATCACAGGCGATATCAAAGTTGTTTGAGCTTCTTCAATTTGTTTTGTGGAGATGTTGTGCCTTTTTGAACCCCAACTGCAGTTGTTGTTGATTCTTTCGTTTGATGGAGCCGTTTTTTTTCAAATTGCAATCACAAATAATTTGGTAATATCGTCTCTTTTTATGCCACATACAAAACAAACAAGTGTTTTTTAATTTGTAATATCTCCTTTGAGATTTCATTGTCTTTTGTACATTTTGTATATATTATCACCTGAGATATTTCTCTTTCCAGGTACATGATGGTTTTTGTGCCTTTTACTGCGATTGACAATCACAGGAGATGTGTTACTGTTGCGTCTGGTCCTGCTAAGGATGAAACTACTGAATCTTGTGTATAGTTACTCCAAGCATTCAAAAAAGCTTCTGTGCGTTATCCGAATATCATTGTAACTGGTCAAGATGGTGCTATGCGAAAAACAATTGCATCTGAGCTTCCTGGTTCCAAGCCCGTCTTTGTCATAATTAAAGTTATGTATCTTTTGTGATAAATAGTTGAAGTTAATTTTTATAAGGTCTTTGTGAGTTTATGAAATATTTTGTCATTTTATCACTTGTGATAAAGCATAAAAATGATGAAATGTTTACATCATTTATATGTTTACTTGTTTTTACTTGTTCTTTGTATCTGGTATCACTTGTGATATTCTGTTAAAAATGATGCAACACTTGTTTTTCATTTTGATGTTTATATCACTTGTGACATTCTATTAAATTTGATTTAACACTTTCTTTGATTTTTAGAATATGTCAAGTTTTTTATTTTTGTAATTTTCTTTCTTGTTTTTATACATATTTGGTATTGTTAAACGTTTTATGCACGTTGTACACACTCAGACCTTGAAAGATCTAGCACTCGTGGATCGTTAGTGTTGCCTATGTAATCATAAGCAAACTAATAGAAAATCTCTACAACTCGTGTTCTAAAGCGGAATGTAAACACACGCTGTTATCACTAAGAACACTTAGATCCTCTATGGATCCTTTTATTCACTGAAACTCTATGTTTCCGATTTGTTGTCTATTACAAACTATATGGTTCCTTTTATATACAAAGAACCCTAATCTCTTACTACCCAAACGACTAAACATCTTTGCATGCATTTAATGTCTAATACATTAAAACAACTCTAGAGAAGTACAATAATACCCATCTTGACCTTGAAGTTAAAAGATAATAATGAGTTTGGCATTTAATTCATAAGGCGCATGCTGATCCTAGTCGACTTTCACTCTTCAGCATAACATGGCAACGCTTGTACTCTTAGTAGAATCACTTCTTCAGCAAACAAACTGCTTCTACTTCGCAGAAGCAACCTTCGGCAGTAATGACTTGAGTCCTACTTCACATAATTCCCAACAATCCTCCCTAAACTGAATTTGACTGGTTAAGTTCCAGTTTCCTACCTTGATGGATCTTAGAGACTTCAGTACTAGAGGATTGTTCTCAAACATCAGTAGCAAAGAACCAAAACCAAAATCATCTCTATGATGAGCAAACTTTGAAACGCCAGGTTTTTTGCAGCAACACATGACATAATGTACATCAATACTTATTAGTTGCATACTATTCTCATCACATCCAGGTGTGTTAACATCTGAGAGGGTGAATCATTGAAAATAATGGATTTGATGTCTCTTTACCAGTAGCCATTACTACTGGAGTAGCCAGATGTTTAAGTTCGTAAACTATGGTACATTGATAACCATCTGATTTATGAGCAAATCAGCAACTATATAAACGGATTTGAGGTGTCTTTACCTGTAGCCGTTTTCTCAGGACTAGTCAATTCTTAGAATTGGTGAATTGATAACCAAATATGGAGATAGTTGCCTTTACCACAATCCATATACGTGTGGGCTAGCCAATTATTGGATTCCAAAAAGGAATAGACCATGGTGAATTGAGGACCATACAACTCTCAGCAATTAAGCATGGGTGGTTGAACCATGATTTTGAGCAAACCATTACGACTATCAACAGTTTGACATGTCTTTACAAAGTACCCTTTGGACTAGCCAACTCTTTGATACAGACAAGGTATATCTGGTGAGTTAAAAACCATCAACGAAATACAATAAATCTGCAAAAGAAAGTTTTTTTTTTTTTTTTTTTTTAACTAAGAAATTAACAAAAAAAGGAAAAAAAAAATTATTAAGTAAAAAAAAACAAATAATGCAAAAGATCATAAAAGATACCATTATGAAGATGAAGACGCAGCTTGAGCTTGAAGGAGTTGTGTCTTTATCAATAATCTATCGTTGTTAAGCTGTGGTCTTTCATTTCCAATTGGATCTGGAGGAATTTCCGCTTCGGTCGCATCCTCTCCATAAGTCTTTTGGACAATGGGTAAGTTCTTTCACAACATGCAGACGTGATTCCACCCCGTCTCAACTACATGCACTCGAGGCAGAGGATAGAATCTCCAAGATTCAACCCTCCATAAATGTGAGTTCTCCCAAATGAAATGTCCTTTATCATTGGGAGATTGAGAGTGAAACAGAACATGAAGATCTCCCAATAGGAACATCCGAGCCTTGTGGTGCATTGGTGCATGTGGGTGGTGACGAGAGTGTCTGAGTAAGCAAGTCTGCCCTGTCTACCAAATGGAGTATTTCCTTCATAAAGGTGAACTCCATTGAAGATTTGTCCAATCGATGTATAGCATTTAGCTCTTTATTAGTCAACGTCCAATTGACCAACACATTTTGATCTCCATCTGGAAAATCAGAGGAAGACCCTTCTATAATAAAGGTTGACTCATCAGCCTCAAGATCTAACTTAGTGATTTTGGCCATCCTCTTCTTCCTCCTTCCAGGCTTATAGATTCCTAAAGATGGTGCATCTTCACGAATGGCATTCATGCTCACTAGCAAGTTTCTAACCTTCCTAGTTTTTAAACTTGCTATATCAGCATCTGAGCCAACAGATGCCACATATGGAGTCTTGTTAGGTGAGCTAGCAATCTCTGTAGGAGGTTCAGCAGAAACCATAGATGGTTGAGCAGAATGAACTGCTTCATTTGAGTGTGTAGTCTCTATGGTAGTTTCAGTAGAGACTTTGGAATAACATGACATATCATCAAAATTGTCCACAATGTCAGCTGTCTTTGTCCTCTTAGTCTTAGGAGCACACGAAATACCAGCAATCCTTTTCAAGCTTGAAGAGTGCGAAGAAGAATACTTCATGATTTGATTATATTTGCAAATCAAAACATGATCGGGGAATGCCTTGACTTGCTTCATCGACAACCCGAGAATTATCAGAGATGAGCTCGGTTTTTCACTACAAGTCTCATTTCAGCTTGTAGAAGGTCTCTCTCTATTCCTTTGAGTAGGCTCTCTCCTGCAGTGCTTCTTGCTTCCTTTGTTGTCCGAGCCATCATCTGTTCCACAAAACTTTCCTTTGTTGAAGTGCACCTAAGATACTCACGAGCAAGTGAAGGGTTTGCTATGACTTTTGAGTGTAAGTATCCCAATGAGTGTCGAGGAAGCTTAGTAGCATTTCATCTAGCTCCCTTTTTCTTTCCGGAGGTAAATCAGCGTAGGAGAATCTTCAGTCATTTAGCCATTTCTTCATCTTTCTTTCTCTCACTTTTCAGCTAGCATTCTGTCTTGTTCACGCCTTTCCACTTTACTTACCAAGTCTGGACCAAGCTCATCTTCTACCATTAAACCTTTCCCTTTATCAGAGGCTCCTTAGCACACTCATCATCAGCAATATTGATTGAGGAATTTCAGAAGAAACCCCAAGTCTTCCAGAAGAAACATGTTGTGAGGGTGCTTCAGCTGAGAGTGGACACGATGGTTTTGTATGATGAAGATTGACCAAGTTCAGTAGCAACATCCTCCATTGGGTTATCAGCAGATGCAACTTTGACAGACTATGGTTCCTTGGATACCTCAGTAGTTGCTTTATTCAAGTACGATCTCTTTCTCCTTTTGTAAAGAACAGGTTCCTTCTCCTTTGAAGATTCTGCAATTATGCGATGAAGGATCATTAAAGACACATCGGCTAACATATCAAGAGACCCATACTGAGGTTCATCTTCTTCCTCGTCAGAAGAAACCACAAACTTCCTTTTGGTTTCCTTTTCAAGTCTGTTCTCTAGGTCCTTAACTTTACCTTGTAGATCTTTAATCTTATTACCAAGTGAAGACTTGGTTTCGCAAGTTCCTTTTTGATCTAGATACCTCAGTTGCATTCTTGTTCACAAGAGCATACACAGATAAGAGAGTAATGGGGTCTCAGCTCCACCGCAGATGCTCTGTGGTAATGGGAGCTTCATTGGACCTTCGGTGGAAACATGGTCATGCTCAACATGAGGTACCTCATCAACCGTTTCCTTGGAGGACTAGGTGAGGTCATCTGTTGAATCAGACTCAAATTCATCAAGAGGATCTTGTGTAAGTGGTGGACTAGGACAATGTGCTAGAGTTGGTGTTTGTGGAGGCGCTCTGGGTAACATGAGAAGCTTGGCAGAAAAGAGGGGCCCTCATCAATGTTAGCGATGGAACCATCAGTAGCAATAGGTGAAGAGGGTGGGATGGCAACATTCTCCTCATCGTGACCACATTGCCTTGAGGCAACATGCTTCTGTCAAGGATAATGTGCCCCCTCAAAGTTAGTTCTCATAGAGGCAAAAGTTTGGTATGAGCTCCTCTGCATAAAAGGCTTGGTTTTGGGTAGAGGTGTCTATGATTATTTGTAAGAATCTAGGGTACATTAAATACTTATGTTGTTTCCTATTGATATTTTCAACCAAATTATCGAAAATAAATTTAGAAAAATTATAAGTTAACCCTTGTGAAAGACACACAATACCATATATAATTGTGAAGAGAATTGATCCCATGCTCTGATTTGTTGCTAATGCACCCCAGCGTGTGTGAACAAGAATCTCCACTGGGCAAAAGTGCTTTTCAACCATATGTCGTCACGGTACCTTGATACCCAATAGCTCTCGGCCCAGTATTATATTCGGTACTAGTGTGATATACCCCATCAGATATCATCAAGCGAAGCTTCCTCCTAATCAGCTCCTCTGTAACCATACTCTTTAGTCAATCATGGCCTAATTTCTGTTTCACTTTGTGTAGGCGGTCCCAAATTGTTCAACCAAAGATTCATATATTTCATTAGGGAATGTGTAGGGCAAAATGAATCTTTGATCTTTTCAAGAACTCTACCATAGGCACATACAGCTCATCACCTTTTGCATTTCCCAGAAACGCAACTTTGTTGTGATCCTTCTTAAATTGAAGAGCCATTTGAAGAATTGGAGTTTTAGGGTTATGTTACTCGTAACAAAGTGTTTTGGATGAAGGAGAGGGAATCGTTTTGTTTTGAAGTGGAATAATGTGAGTGGTGGAGCGGTAGTTGTTGCCCAAGTTATAGTCAAAAGAATTAGACCGTTTGGTTGACCGTAGCTTCGTGTGTATTTCAACGTGACCGAAAGTGTAACGCTCAGTAGAAACAGGATGTGAGAGTTATACACTTGACAAACATCAAAGATAAAAATATCTTCGGTAATATTGTAGAGAGTTCTTGTGCAACCACTCGTATTAATTCCCATTTAACCTCGAACCATCTATAAAATGATCCCAATGCACACATAACTCTTCATCAAAGATCCCCAAATATCATTATAAACCCTAGTTTCTTCAAAGCTCCAAAATTAATCACAATTAACCATGAGAAGTTCCAACCCAATCACCCTTTCATCAGATGACAATGCAACCTCTATAAGATCTTGAGAGGTGGAAGAAAAGTTATTTGTCAAGCAATCCGGTGGTTGGAAGACAACTCGTCCATAAGTTCTTATGTATCACCTTATGAAGACTTCGGATGAAGCCACTTCAAAGAGAGTGAAAGAGCCCCCTGGCGATGTGAATGAACCTTCCCTCCCTTCTTGAAGATTCGATGACTCTTGTAAGGAGAGAACATCATACTCCCAATCTCGATCCTCGACACCACACCTCCACGAAGGCCACGAGCCCAGAGAATCCGCCACTCCCTAAGGATAGAGAGGTGGTCCAAGGTCTTCGCACCCAGGGTTTTGGTGTATCAACACACATCGTATAAAGGAAGGGCTTAAGGAGGGTGGATGGATTGCATTTTGGTTGAAATGAATAGATGAAGCACAAAGGACATATTATTTTTCTCCATCATCATGTGTGGTCATCGTCATCATGAACGTTTTCATCAATCCATCCTCTCCATTTTGATCCTTAGCATCTTCGTCGTATTAGTCATGCATATCCAGCCATTTAGATAGACGGAATAGGTGGTTATGCAAGACCTACAAACGCATATCCAGCATCTAGTGTGAAAGTTATGAGCGATCATGCATATCCAACAGTCACTTAGATGTTTGAATAGATGATATGTACTAGATTAGGATTAGCGTAAGTGTATAGCTCGTATCTTATAGATGCTATGTAAGCTGTAAGCTGTAAACTGTTTCTTGAATGAATGAAAGAACAATGTGACTTCAAACTCTTCTCTTTAGAATTTTGGCTTCAGTGGAATCAAATTGTTTGCTTCAGAACTTTAAATTTCGGAAGAAACAAGCAATAATCTTTTAGCTAACTTGACCAAATATTAATGAACCACACTAGATGAATGTTAACGGAACAGGGCATTCTGCAAAACAAACTCAGAGACAAAACAGAGACATACCATACAAAAACTACAAACAGGAGTTAGCAAACAACATAAACACAAAGTTTACTATAAAATCCTCCCTTGAGGCATATGCCTCCCAGGTATGCCTCCCCTTAAACTTTGCAGTTAAGGGAAGAGAAAGAACCACCATTTTTCTTGGGTTTCCAGTAAAATTTTGTTCCGTTATTCTTCCAAGAACAACTTGCTGAAGTTTTGACAGATTGTGATAGTGCCCCAACATTGTTTCCTTTTATTCATAGAGTCAACATATGCAGGCCAATAACCATGTTTAAAGTATGGGCTAGTGGGTCGCACATAAGGTCTATTAGGAGATTTCCTCCAAGAAGGGTCAGTTCTAGCTTGTGGGACATATGGTGGAATAATTTTAACATTGGTCCACACTGGTCTTGGTTTTATGCGAAGAGCACATGCACCTGATCTTTGCTCATGAAAGACACAATCCTTAATTAAATGAAATTTACTTCCGCAAACAAAACAAGTCTTCTTTTTGGAAGATGGATTCAACAAAGAAGATGTTCGATTACATGTAGAAGTATTTAAACCAGAAACATTAAAGGAATTGTTTTTAACAGACAAATTATGCAAAGATGTAAAAGACAAATCTTTAGTGGAAACAAGCTTGGAAGTTGATTCCTCAGCAGCTATCCTAGAGGGCTTGTAGATAGTCTTGGGTGTAGGCTTGGGTGTAGGCTCAGGTGAGGGCTTGGGAAGGTCTGACTTATCACTTGGATCACAGCTGTAAGTAGATCCTTGATCCGATGAATTGTCACTGTCAGAGAAAGAGACAAAATCATAAGATGAAGCATCGTTGTCTGGCAAGTCTTTTGACTTTTGCCATACGGATGGTGTGATCCATCAAAGTCAACAGTAATAGACAGGTCAGTGGGCATGAATTCACCTCTAATATGTCCAGGGACAGCATGCAAATCACCTTCCTTTCTAAAATGTTCTAAGCCTGCAGGTGTAGATTTACACCCATCATTCCTAGCTTCCAAACCTACATACTTTTGAAAACCTAAACCTATTCAAGAGTTCACTGACTGACTACTATAGAGTTCTTTAGCTAGATTGTCACCTGATATCAACCATTGTTTATGTCTAGCTATTTCCTCAGCAAGTTTCTCTTTAAGCTCTAGATTCTCAGTAATAGTATCAGCTTTTTCCTTTTCAGTGCGTTTCAAGTTAATGTTTGCAATATCTAGATCAAATTGAAGCACCTTAATCTTTTCTTCATAAGCAATCTGATTCTTTTGAAACCAAACCTTTTGTCTTTCTAATGTTTTTAACGAAAGTTTATAAGCTTCATTATCAACATAGCATGCATTGTATCTAGGTTTCATAGTATCATAAGCTTCTTTTAGTTCATTGTATCTCTCACTACAACCAAATATACAGTTGTGTACCAGAGAAAGACCCATGAAGGCAAACTGATCATGCCTATCTTCTGAAGTGCACCTTGCCAGCAGACCAAGCTTCTCTATATCAGCAGCTTCCTCATTCACAGGTTCATGAGCAACCCAGTTGACCTGTTCATCCAAGGTGACTAGAGCTACTGAAGTGCTAGCTCCTTCTGATTCTGCTGATAGGTATTGTAGCTGGTACTCTCTCCACACTTCCTGTCTTTGCATTCCCTTGAGAAATGACCCATCTGGTGGCAAGAGAAACACTTGACCTTTCTCCTGTCAAATCGAGCTGGATCCTTTCCCTTGAATCTAAACTTCCTTCCTGCCTTCTCTTCAAACCTCTTGATATCCACTGAAAGCATGGCCACTTGCCATTTCAGCTTCATTTCCTCCATCTCAAGTGGGTCCACTTGGTCAAAGTCTTGAAATACCAGATGCTGCTGAGTGTCATAATCAGCAACAAAGGAGTGAAGGACATCCTCCAATATACTTCCAGTCTTAGCTTGAGGATGTGAAGGAGTGGGACGATAGGATGATGATGGTAAATAGGATGGACTTGAAGCATGCATCATCATATTCGAGTGGGATGTCCCAACAAAGGCTGAATGACCAGAGGAGGTTGCACGGTAGGGAGATCTGACATCAGGTTCAAGAGATCTGAGTTTGTTGTATAGCTCGTCAAAAGTGAGCATGTCCAGCCCACCTTTAGCTTTCGGGGCTATACTCACATGCAACCAAGATGGAGGCAAAGATCGAAGGAACTTATAGTTGCTATCATCATTGTCAGGCTTTGCATTCAGCTGGTTTAGCTGACTCAGAATCTTGTGAAACCTGCCGTATCCCTTGTGGATACCCTCTTCTTCAGAAATATTTAACTCTTGGAAGTGTTGTCTAAGCATGGACTTCCTCATTCTTCTGGACTCTTCATTACCACCAAACCTAGCTTTAAGAGCCATCCAGATGTCCTTTGCATCAACCATGTGGTGAAAATCACCTAAGTGATCTTCAGGAATTGATTGAATGAGGATGGTTCTTACCTTGTGCTCTCTTTGCACAGCCAAAACCTCTTCAGCAGTTTTGGGAGGAGCAATGGTGAACTTACCATCAAGATCTGGGATGGTCTTCTTTAGGCTATTGCCATTTTTTACTATCTCCCATAGATTCCAATCAATATTGGAGATCCAGTTCTGCATCTTCATTGTCCACAGATCATATTCTTCCTTCTTCAGATAAGGAAACTTGCCATTCTGTTGGAGAGACTAAGGTGTTGCATAGAGGTGGTGTTTTTGATGATGTTGTTGTTGTTGGTGTTTGTGACATCTGATTCATCATCAGTTCCAGGCATTGTGAATAAGTTTTTGGTTGTATGTGGGTGAGGAAAATAAGGTTCTCAGTATCGTAGAGACTCTCCGAGGCTCACGATACCACTTGTTAAACGCTTTCGCTGCGTTGTACACACTCAGACCTTGAAAGATCTAGCACTCGTGGATCGTTAGTGTTGCCTATGTAATCATAAGCAAACTAATAGAAAATCTCTACAACTCGTGTTCTAAAGCGGAATGTAAACACAAAGCTTTGCGTTATCACTAAGAACACTTAGATCCTCTATGGATCCTTTTATTCACTGAAACTCTATGTTTCCGATTTGTTGTCTATTACAAACTATATGGTTCCTTTTATATACAAGGAACCCTAATCTCTTACTACCCAAACGACTAAACATCTTTGCATGCATTTAATGTCTAATACATTAAAACAACTCTAGAGAAGTACAATAATACCCATGCTGACCTTGGGCAGTTAAAAGATAATAATGAGTTTGGCATTTAATTCATAAGGCATCTTGCTGATCCTAGTCAGCTTTCACTCTTCAGCAGTAACATGGCAACGCTTGTACTCTTCAGTCGAATCACTTCTTCAGCAGAAACTGCTTCTACCTCAGTAGAAACCTTCGGCAGTAATGACAGCAGAGTCCTACTTCACATAATTCCCAACAGGTATATGTAATATGCAGTGTTATATCTCTTGTGATATGAAACATTTATTATAACACAAAATGCTAAGAGCACACATGTGATAAATGAATTAAGTGCTACATTAATACTTTTCCATAAAAATGATCATACAAGTCACTTAGTGATTCCTAAATGTAATACAAACTCCGGCACCATGCAATGTGGCTCGGGACCTAATAGAGGACACCCTTCTTAGGTTACCCCAAACTCGCATTGCATTTTTAAACTAAGCAACATAAGGATTGCTTCTTGCTTTGCCTGCTCCTTTTCCAGTCATCTTTGTTTCATATATCATTCTCTTTATCTAGTCATCTTTATTTTTTGTAGCAATCTTTTTGCACAATCAGACATCATCTCCTTTTTTTGTTTACTTGATGTAGAATTATCTTTGCTGCTATTATTCATAAAGTTTCATATGGATTATTTATCATCATGTGCCTCACAAGGACGTCCATCTGTAAATATTAACATGTCATGATTGTTAGAGAACAATATATACTCGTTTATCACTTGTGATATTATACTGCACTTAAAAAAAATGTGCAACATGTTGTTTGGCTTTTAGAGGAACCTGTGATATTGAGATATCATAGGTTATATCACAGGTGTATCATCTGTGATATCACAGACATGTCGACTTATTCTATTTGTTGAATCAGTGGTGGTGATGGAGGAACATGTGATACAGTGTTAAACCAATCGAAACATGCACACTCTATAAATTAAGAAAATAAATGCATTACAAATCTAATAGAAGCATGTTACAAGCTCAACATCTATTGTGATCTCTCATATTATCACAACATTCATCACATTATCATAACAATCCATCAATAACTACTAACTACCAAACTTTTATTTGCTAATTTGTCGTGTATCTCATTCTAATCATGTTCAACTTTTTGGAGGAGAATTTGATATCACAGGTGACATCATAGATTTGTCGGCTTCTTCTTTTTGTTGAATCACGTATGCTATCACAGGCGATATCACGTATGATATCACTTGTGATATCCAGGTAATATCTCACACGTGATATTACCTGTGATTTCACAGATGATTTCACAGATGATATCACTTGTGATATCACATGTGATATAACATGTCTTTGAGCTTCTTTAGTTTGTTATGAAGATGTTGTGCTTTGTTTAGCCATAACTTCTTCAATTTGATGATTCAACCATAGATATTGTCAAATCCCGTTGTAAAACCTATTGAAATACGCACAATGTATCCATTAAATAAACAAATCCAATCACAACTTAAAGAATAAGCAAAATTACACTAAATAACTATGTGTTTGAAGCAAAATCAAACTTTTTAAGTTATTTAATCTAATTACTTAAATGATAAGTAATATTGCACTATAATAAATAGTTTATCATTAACTAAAACACAATTATCATCCACAAAAAGCACATAAAACATCAAAATTATGATATAAAACAAAGATGATAAAACACATAGTAAATAGTATATCATCAAAACTTTAAATAAAAATAAAAATGAAAAACTATTTATAATTATAGAATAATAACAATGAAATATCAAAAGTGTATTATACATTACATATAATAAAGCTTAACAAATAAACAAAAAAATCTATCAAATAAATAAAATTTCACAAGTGATAATACAAATATCACTAGTGATAATACAGATACACAGTTTAACTTCAAATATCACTGGTGATACTACACGTATGATACTTTTCACTAACACATTTCATCAAACACTTGGTGTGCATTCATGTATACAAAGCTAACAGAAAGATCATAATATCTCTTGTTTTCAATTAGATCTAACCTCTAATATCTCATATTATCATAAAAACACAAAAATCCTCATAAATATTGTCATAAATATCTTTCAAAACACAAATAAAAATTTAGATTCAAGAACAAAATCATCACAATCATACCATCATCACATTAATCTATCAATTAACGACTAAAAAAACACAAGTCATTATAAATAACAACGAAATCATAAATAAAATCACAACAAATAGTAAAATAACAACTAAATAAAGAATTGGAAGCACCGTATGATTGTCTTGAGTATGAATCGGTTCATTTTTGAACCGTTTTTTCCCAGATCTGGTTCTACATGCATTGATTGTTTCATTTTTGTGTTTTTCTTTTTGCTTTTAATGGTTAAAAGTGGTTGATTTGAAATTTTTATGGTATTTTTTTACTTTGGTTAGAGAGAGAAAGTGAGGTTTTTTTGACAGGGAATTTGAGAAAAGTGAGATGTCTGGGGTGGGTTGGTGGGGTTGGGTTTGGTGAGAGTAAGTTTGTTGAATTTACATAAATGGCCACTCTGTGTTTTTTAATCTTAAAAAATGTTTTTGATCCAATGGTCCAAATATGTCCAAAATAAAGTGCCTCTACTTTTCTACCTATATTAACTTGACTAGTAGCCTTTAAATAGGCAAGACTTACAACGGAAATAAATAAACTTAGGCTAAAAAGACTCGACTAACTTAACATACTCAAACGTCTAGAATATCTCTAGAATTATTAGCTCTAACTGACTATGAACCGGTCAAAGTTCGAACAATTCAATAACTCTAATACTTCTCTCTATTCTTTTATGTTTCGCCGAGTCTAATCTTTATTTCATTTTTTGAAAAAATACTTATTTATTGGGTAACAGGGTTACCTCGGTAAAATGTTAGTACTCCAAGAGAACAATTAAGTACAATGGATGCGGGTGAATCCCACACTTCAGCCCAAAGAAGGCAAACCAAAAGCGTCTACAGTGCTTAAGATCTAAACAAACATGCATAGGAAATTGCATGCCATACTTATGCAAAACAATAGAAAAAAAATAAAAATAAAAAAACTAAATGACCTAAATACTTTTAAATAGTCTAAATGAACAAATTCTATAAATGTCATGCATTATACATCATTGCATCATATTATGGTAAAGGATATGCTTATTGTGTCATAGTTACTCAAAAAGTTCCAATATTGTTTCTTCTAGTAACACATTGATCGAATACTTACCACTTATTAGTAACACACGTACTGCCATTGTTCTAAATCAAATAATAGAAGAAGAAAGAACCAACAAGTGTGTTCATCTGATTGCAGCTAAGTGATTGTGAATTTGTGATTTCAAGTTTTGCAGAAAACTAATGTGTACTTTATACAAGAATGTATAAATCAATCAGATGTGGAGTGTATATGTGTTGATTTTTCTTCTTATACAAAATTTGTGTAAAAAAATCGTTTTCTCCTAACATTAGTTTATGACCAAACTTGGTACCAGTTATTTGGCATGTAAGTCCATATGTATTATTAGTTTCTAAATGTGGCATCCTATAACCCCTTATTTTCAATGTGTCCAAGAAGTATGCAAATAATTTGTGGTCTAAAAGTTGTTTCGACGGAATTCTAGGGGGTTCATCGCAAGATACACATCGAAGGTATACGTAAGTCGTTATGGTTCATATTGTGTCACTAGTCTAGATCTTAAAAGTCGCTATTGACGTTTAAACTTTCTTGCCGACCCTAACTTTATGTATTAAATGCATTTTAATACATTCATGAAGATAAGCAACATGACATTTCAAATAAAGCCAAGTGTCTGTGTATTAGATGGTATGTAAATCGCATTTATGATATGCTTTTCGTCGGCATCGAAAATTCCATTTTTTGCACTTTTTAGTTTATAAGCTAGTTCATCATGTGAAAGATCTTGCGTTGATATTTGATGTAGCGCGCCAACAATGACTAAACTACATGGTACGTAAAACCCTTTTGTGGCGTTTGGTAATAATAAGAATTTTACCTAACGACTCGTAGTCTAATAGATCACATTTTCTTTGAGAATGCTTTTCAATCAAATGATTGTTGTTTCAAATAATGTCTAAACATGTGAGATAACTTTATGGTATAGAATAAAATTTACTTAGATCCCAACTTATCACCAATATTTCGTGTCACTGAACATGAAACGTTGTAATTTAGTGGCATCTATATACATAACTAACAACTCTTACCTTGTGACAATTATACCGTAACTAGTTCTTCCAAACTAACTGACCACTTCCGGTTTCTAACTAAAGATTTCTTGGCCAGTTTGAGTATTAACATTTACTGAACAAACAAATTATGTGTCTATACAATGGATGACATGCAATATCTATTTGACTATTTGTTTTCTCTTCATCATTTTCAGTTTTGTGCATGAACTTTGCTTTATCCGGTTTGACTTTACGTTCATAGCTTTCTTTTTTGAACAACGTTCATTGCTTTCTTGCTCTTACGGAAACATTTTTAGATAACTAGAGTGAATGCTGCAAGATAAATCATATGAAACATTTACAAATTGGTGCTTTCTTTAGTTAACATACTTCCTCTTTTCCTCCGATCATTGGTTTTGATTACGTCTGAAATTAAAACTGACCACAAGCAGCCTTTGTTACAAAAAAATCATGTATCACTCTAGAAAACGCGTGATTCCATGATCACAACCGTACCCCTGGAAACACCATGACCAAGTCATCAGTTGTGCTTACCCGCTATCAAAGTCGCCGTGTAAAAAAGGGCACACTAAAATGGAGGTCTATGTGTATACATTAAATTCATTCACACATAAAGCAGAATTTTGTATTTGTATGAGGTATGCGCCGGCCCATTTTTGTCTAAGCTGAGTCACTAAAATTTAAATAAAAAAGCTAGCACGCCTTGTTACTACAAGATCAAGATGACTCCTTTGCAAATATTTCTTCATGATTTAGTTTTCAACTAAGACATATAAAAGGAAATTCTTATATGATTGACACAAGTTAATAAAGAAGATAAATAAGTAGTTAGGATCAAAATAAGAAATAAAATTAAGGCTTGTGACTATCATTATTTTCTCAAGTTCAATTAGTGATATGTGCAAACAACCTTGAAGTGAGCACACCAACTTCCATTAAAAAAAAAGGAAAAAATTTACTCGGTTTGAGTATGTGTGACGGTGGATTCAAACCTCATGAATAAATCGGCCAAAAAAAATAAAACCCGTGGTTACCTAAAAGAATATATATAACTTTAGAAGAGTTCAACATGTTAAAAGCTACTCACAGTTTATTTGTAAAGATTAAGTTTTTATAAGCTGTCAAAAAGATTTTCACATGCACACATACTCAAAATTAAAAGTAACTAGCTAATAATAATATGTATGGATTATTTTTATTTAATCCACTTGAAAATGAATCTGATTTACTAGCAAAATTTTATAGGAGTACATTGTTACTTATATTTTGAAGTAGATTTAACTTTTTGAGAGTTCAAAATTTGTTAAGTGAAACATCAATCTTCGAAACGATATAAAGGATGACGCATCATTACGTATTTATGATGACAATAGAAAAAATATGGCTATAGGTGGTTATTTATCTGTTTTGAGCTCTATAAATGAACAAAAACACTTGTGAAATATTTATATATCCATCTCGTCCAGTGCTATATCCTCTCCTCAAATATTAAACTTACCCTATAAACATATACCAAAAAGATGGCAACAAGGTTTCTCTTTGCTTCAGTACCTAAATTCAACCCCACAACTAAACAATCACAGCACCGGACTCCTTTCTCTGCAGTTGCAACATCTCGTTTTTTGCATATCTCGAGACTCCAAGCTTCTAGGATACCAGAAACAATCTACGAAGAAGAAACCAATGTCAGTTATGAAGGCATAAAAGAAGTTGCAACATCTTTTTTGATGCCCAATAGGTCAACATGCTTAGTTCAAATGCCCAAAAACATGTCCATGAATTTTGATAAGTTCCAGTGTGCTCAAAGAAGTAATTAGTATTTCTTTACTATTGTTTAGTGACTGATCAGTAGAGATAATTAATTATATTCTTTTATGGGAACTTTTTGAGGTGGTGTCGTCGGGTTTAGCTTCTAGCTTCATGGCTTCACTCATTTGTATTTTGGATGATCTTCCTTGAAACTTCTGGTTTGAGGGGATCTAATAATATGTTTTTATGCTACTTACCCTCTTCTAGAGGTTATTATATTGTCAGACTGCTAATTTGACTTAGCGGAATTACTTTTAAACGGTGTAAATAAAAATTTGATCGAAATTTCTTGTTGTAAAAGCAATCATTCTCAGTGTTATAAGTGAATTATGCGGCAAATACTTCTCTAATCATAATCTTTTGACGATTATTTTATTCGGTCATGTAATTTTCATGTTACTGAATTAGCCCCATTGAAAAAAAGCCTTCAAGGTAAGCATCATACACTTCATCTATCAGTTCATGGTTTAGATGTGTGTGTGTGCCTTTGGGTTTTGAATAATGTTTTTACGTTTAGTTTTCACTAAAGCACCCTGATCTAAGTTAAGTCCCAAAAGAAATATACGTGAATGGTTTGTGTCTAATATTTGTTGAAACTAACTCACAAGAATAAGGTTATACATAACTGGAGTTTAATTTGAGAGGTATTTTACATCAATTTTGGTTACTATTGATATCCAGCTATTTTATTTTGGGTAAAGGGGAGTAATCCTGCACCCTGGTAAAATATATTAACCAACCAAATATTGAAGTACAACGGACGAGAGTGAGTCCCTCACCTCAGCCCCTTAGGACACTTACAGACTCGAATATAGGAATGGCATTTTACCAACTAGCTTTATTTTAATTTGAACGATGTGTTCTATTAACACTAGCAAGAAGCTAGAATAAAGAGAGATTACAGAGTTGTTACAAGCGAAAATAGGATTATATATTGTGGAAAACTAGAAGGGGGGTGAATAGTTTTACCGATTAAAACTTGGTTTTAAACTATTTAGATCAACTTATGTCAATCTATTTAAACGTGTGTGTTGCATGTGGATAGATAAGCATATAAATAAATAAAGGAAAGCTAAAGAGTAAGAAGCACAAAACCACAACGCGAGTATTTATAGTGGTTCGGCTACAAGGACACCTTCCTTGCCCTACTCCACTCCCCGAGTCACCTACTCGAGAGTTCGTAATCACTACACAACACAAACACCTTGTGGCGGAGAAGCCTTCACAACGTCGCCTACTCTTTTTCCGGTACAAGGCTAGACACCGGGTTCTTCCACGAGGTACAACCAAACCTATCACAACGTCGCCTACACTTTATCCGGTCCAAGGCTAGATACCGAGTTCCATTACAAAGGAGTTCCATTACAAAGGAGGAACTACTACCCAACACTACACAACACCTATCCCAAAGGAGATCCACTCTTTATAACAACATCAACAAGGATATCAATATCCTTTGACCCAATACTAATCTATCTTGTACATCGACACACCATATCGAATGTACACCCTTGACACCTTTCACTAATGCCTTTGACACGACCCTTCGACACCTTTCATTAATGCCTTTGACTCTAACCTTCAGCACTCTTTACTAATGCCTTTAACACCAATCTTCGGCACCTTTCACTAATGCCTTCTACACAAGCCTTCGACACCGTTCACTAATGTCTTCGACTTGACCCTTTAGACATCTTTCACCTATGTCTACGACACAACACTTCTAATGAGAAAGGAAATAATTATCAACAATATACCATCAGTAGTCTTGATGATGACGAAGCTTGGCAACTCATGGACTTGAGCTTGCTCGACTTCAAGAGGTGGTGCTCTCGCCTTTAAGAGGAACGTAGAGAATCACACAAACAAAAACACAAAACTACATAGAAAGATCCTTTGGATCTGAGGTTAGAGAGTTTACAATACTATGAGAAAGTATGTGTGAAAGTGGCAACTTACAATAAAGAAATGACTCACTATTTATAGACAAAACTTTGCTACTGTTGCATGGATCCCACTGATCCCTTGCTTGAGGGATCCGTCTAGTATAAACTGGGGGAACCGTGGGACGCTCCTCTTTATCCATGGGTTATGGATCATGGGTCATGGATCATGGGTCCTAGACTTTGGACCATGGGTATCCAAGTATATACAATGTATCTAGAAGATGCAATGCATCTAGCCAATGGGTTATAGGTTAGCTCCATGGGTCATGGATAATACCCATTATGGCTTATGCATGATGTCATACAATGGGTCATGGGTTATGGATTATGCTCCATGGGTATGGGTATGGGTAATGGACTTTGGGTTTTACCCAACTACATTGAATATATTTAGTCAATGGGTTAAATACTTATACTTCTACCCATTCTATTACTCATTATAATACATACTAAGTATGTATATATCTACCCATTATGTAAATACTAGTTGTTGTACATATGTATTACTAAAACATGAAAGCACTATTACTTGTTTAGTGATGAAAACGTAAGTGTGTTAGTAAACTATTGGCTCAAACCATTTACATATTTTATTTGTTTCGTTAAAATGATTTTACGTTTGTTATCGACAAAACATTAGAGGATCGTAAAATATAAATAAACGTTTTTACGGCTTATTTGTATTAACATAGATATCCAATCCAACCATGACGGGTGAATTTTGCTATTCCTATTAGTTTTGCAAGAGTGTGAAAAATGAAAAGAGCATTATGTCATCCACCATGGTGTCTCTTCAAGCCGATTTGTTGAAACAAGAAAGAAGTTCTACAGACCATAATATTTGTCTTCTAGAGACCATTATATATTCAGTCCGTAATAACTCCTACCTAGCGTCAGCCCTGCATTCGTCACTCACTTCTCCCAGCCATCACTATGTAGTCATGACTTACTCCTCACAACTCGCTGACAACAATTTTTCCCTGGCATGTGATCGAATACTTACCACTTATTAGTAACGTGTTCACCTAAATTAGTCCTTAACTAATAAGGATTTTTCTTGCAGCCGTTTGGAAAATGAGTTGTACGTATTTCATAAACCGGAGACTATGGCTACATTTTATCCCTAAATTAAGGTGAAACTTCATGGCATTATCATGTAGCCTATGGTTTCTTTATATTACAAATAGGATCAACGTGGTTGGTTATCCACTTTTATACAATCCTCATAAATGATCCATACCAATCAAGTGACTGCTTATAATCTTGATAGAGTTTCTAGTTCTTTTTTAAGTTACCTCTTATCCAACGCCCAAAACAGACTACACAATGCGTCTCCTGAAAGGCTCAAACAAAAATGCATAACGCCTCATAAACACTTGAGGAACCACATTGATCAGGCAAGAAAGCCCTTGGAAAATCTCTTTCCATCACAAAGGAAATACGTTAGGCAGTGTGCAAAAAACTGTCAATTTCAAATATCATATATGTGATGTAAGGATATAAAGCTAACACACTTTGTGCTTTGCTTAAATAGTTTTTGACTTCTTCCGAAGTAAGTGATCACTTTTCGGTCTCTAAGTTGAGGTTTTTGGCCAGTTTCAGAGCATTGATTGGCCAAACAAACTATGTGCCCACACCAACTTTCTTGCGTACAATCTTCATCGAGTTTCTTTTTCGTTCTTTAGTTACGTCCTCCTATCCCAGGCATAATTTCTAGTCATTTCAAGTTATGAATGGACCAAATGCAATACCTATATGTTTACTCTCTATCATTTTATGTTTTATGAGCTTTAATTTGTTTCATATGGTATAGATTTACATTATTAGGTTCATAGCCTTCTGGCTCCTTGAAACATTTACCAATTGGTGCTTTCTTTAGTTCACATACTGCCTATATATGTTCCTTCGATTATTGGTTTTAATCGCGTGTGAAAATTGATGACAAGCAGCCTTCGTTACAAAATGAAACGTCTTTTTATCACTCTAGAAAACACGTGATTAATTCCTTGATCACAATCCCTGAAACTATCAGGACGAAGTCATCAGGTCTGCTCACTCGTTATCAATAAAAAACAGTACAATCGCCGTGTAAAAAAAAGGTATCCGTTCAAATAAACGAAAAAAGAGTTTTATGTCGACATTAAATTCATCTACTCCATAAAGCAAAATTGTGGATTTGTATGTCGTGCCGGCTCATTTTTGTCTAAAGCTAGCAACTTATTAATACAAGATCATGACCCCTTTGCAAATAGTTCTTCATGATCATGATATGTAGTTTTCGACTAAGACATATAAAAGGGAATTCCTATATGATTGCCAAAAGTTAAGACGTTATCGAAACAACAAACACTATAACAGAGGAAAGTCATTTTCTTAAGCATTACAATCAATTAAACATATGTTACAGCTATTACATCTACTTAAATTTTAAGCAAATAAACCTATTTAAGCAAAGTGTACAACTAAATTATGCACCAAAACATAAATACACCCACAATTAATAAAATCTATAAAACGCCCCTTGAATTAAAATTACAAGTAATAAAAGTAATAAATGTCATTTTACAAAACAAAAAAAGTACTACAGACAAAAAAAAATGTAGAATTTAATAATCACACAAACATAGATTGAGTGATCCAACCGAAAAATATATATATATAAAAGTAAATTTTGACCGGAAAATAAAAAATAGATATATCATGTAGATGATTGGTGGATCAAACAAATCGAATGAGAAAGTATTTGGTAAAAGATCAACGTTAATAAAGAGAGAGGGAAACAGATGGAGGATTTAATTGTTGCTATCAGTGAAGGGAGTAATGATCAAATGAGAAGTAAAATTAAAATGAGAATGGTGAGAACAAATCACCGCCGCATATATCAGATGAACCTAAAGAAATAGATGCATCTCCTTTTAAATTTCTCATCCTCATTTGAAATATGTGGCTCAAATTTTTTCTCATTCTTCTTATTTTGATTTATCTTCTCACTAGATCTCTTCCCTGAGTGAAGGATGTATAATCAATGGTGACATGAAACGAGAGTTAATGATGGAGGATTTGGATTTGATTGAATTAGAGAAAATTAGGATGTTTGTCAAATATAACTTGAGCGGAAATGCTATAATGGTCCTTTTATTTAAATAAAAAGATAAAAACTACTTATATAAATACTCATAAACCAAATTTTTTCTTCTACCTTACACTTTGACAAAGTTTATTTTCATTCTTATGTTTGTTTATTTATTATAGTATAAAGTATGTATCAATTTTATAAAGTATGTATCAATTTTATAGCGCAATATATAATTGCACAAAAATAATCACGGTGTACCCACCGCCGCATTGCACGAGTACCCATCTAGTATACATAAAAGGGTGTTTTATCAACCAAATAGTTGTATTTAAGTCCCAATATTAGTATATATATGTTTATATTAATATGTCGTATGAAATAGTATCATGAAGTAGTTATATAATAGCAAAAGAGTAATAGATTTTTTACCTAATTCATAAGTTTATATGATGCCTATAAATAATATTCAATTAGTGGTTTTAGTGTTTACTAATTTGATCTTACATGTTCACGTGTTCTGTAATTTACCCTAGCAACCGAAGGGGGTCCTTTGAGTGTTAGCGTGGATTAACTATCGGTCAGATCACATTATTGGTCTGAAGTTTATTGCTTTCATTAGTTCGTGATTCGTGTTGAAGATCTATTATTTTACATGATTGATTAAATACTGGTGTATAAGGGTTCATGGGAAAAACCTAATATGTGTAAAAGTGATTTTAATATGTCTTCCAATGTTTGCATTAATCTGATTAATCAACTACTTAATGGTTAGATAGAATTTAAATTACTACTTGTTACTCTATGTTTTGCATCAGTGGTATCAGAGCTGCTTATACATCGTTTAATTGTCACGTGTAGATCAAAGGCCTTTTAGTGTTATTTTTTTGTGAATTAGGTTATAAACCCTAATTAGGGTTTTGGGTCGTTTGACCCTATGACCAAAATCTCCATTTCTTAAAGATCTAGATCCAATGTTGCAAAAATTCGCGAATCGGTAGTCGGGCGGTCGACCTCCCTGTAGCTTGTAATCGGTCTAGGCGGGAATAATCGATGATTAATCGGATTGGCATTTCCGACAATTTTTTAGTATTTTTGGCAAATTTTAGGTATTTTCTACAAGTTTTAGGTATTTTCGACAAGTTTATGTATTTCCGGCAATATTTTTCTTGAAAAATATCTTGTAATAGATATAAACAATGACCATAAGTTATTCAAACAATTTTATGGGTAGTTTTAAGTATTTTCGGCAAGATATGAAGGTTTTCGACAAGTTTGACCACCATTAACCGTCATTAACTACCATTGACCACGGTTGACCGATTTGTTTGACCGATTTACATAAATCGGAAAGGTTGGTGCCCTTGCAGCACATAATCGGCGATTAATCGGCCTTGTAGGCCTTGTTTTGCAACACTGTCTAGATCTGACAAGAAAACAAATTTTATGATTATTATTATTTTGCATGTGCTTGCTAGATCTATTAATTTTATTTGATTTATGTCATAAACTGCAATTAGGGTTTGCATGCTTAAAACTAGATCTACAATTGTTGATGCATGATAATGATAAAAGATAGAACTAGTAATTTAAATATTGTATTTAAATGTGTTAATTGATGGACTTGGACTCGTAATAAACAAGTTGTTTGACAATCGTGATGGGCTTCTCTTGAGTTAAATGGGCTTAAAGGTGGTGTGGTGGTACTAGGGGTGTCCAAAAAAACCAAAGAACCAAAAGAACCGAAGAATCAAACCGAATATTAGAACCATGGTCCCGTTCTCGGCTCCTAGAATTTCAAAATTTTGGTTCTCTGGAGGGTTCGGGTCGGAACCGTCTGGTTCAGGTACTTGCCCGAAAAGAAACGAATCTTTTGAAAGTAACGAATCTCTGGACGGTTCGGGTCGGAACCGTCCGTTTCCGGTACTTGCTCGAATTTAGTAAAATCAATTCCCTCAATCTAAATCAAAAGTCTAGAGTAAAATGGGCGATAGAAGGTGACGAGAACTAGAGGTACTTTCATGGAATTATTAGTAACAAGCTTCGTAGAAATTCCATAAAAGAGTTAGTGATAAACGGTACTTGGGTCGACACTCCACTTGTAATTAAGACTCACATTTTGGAATTCTATCCCTATAAATTCTCGGAGGTAAATTTTGCAAGGCCGAAATTCTCCAGCACTAGATTTAAAACCCTATCTAGTGAGCAGCGGGATTTCTTAGAAATGTCATTCCCCAATGATGAAATAAAAAAGACAGTTTGGTTATGTGGTGGAGACAAGGCCCCCGGGCCTGACGGTGTCACATTTCGTTTCGTGAGGAGATTTTGGGAGGTTCTCGGGCCGGATATAATTAAATACGTGCATAATTTTGGTTCTACTGCTTCATTATCTAGGGGGTGTAACTCTTCGTTCATTTCTCTTGTTCCTAAAGTATCCAGCCCCTTATGCATATCAAATTATCGGCACATCTCTCTAATTAGTTGTCAGTATAAAATCGCCAAAATTCTTGCGGAATGACTCAAGCTTGATCTTCCTTCTGTTACCAGCAAAGAGTAGTCCGCTTACTTACATGGTCGTCAAATCATTGATGGTCCGCTTATGGTTAATACGATCATCAATTGGTCGTCGTATCGAAGATCCAAGCTAATGATTTTCAAAGTAGATTTTGAAACGCCATTTGACACTCTTATCTGTAATTTTATTGTTGATATTATGCGTCAAATGGGATTCGGTCATGTTTGGAGGAAGTGGATTAAGGGTTTCCTAAATTCTTCTTACACTTCTATTTTAGTAAACGGGTCACTAAATCAAGAATTCAAAGTAGGAAAAGGTGTGCGCCAAGGAGATCCACTTTCCCCTTTCCTATTTTTTATCGTAGCTGAAGCTCTTAGTGTTGCCATCGAGGAAGCTATTGAGGGAGGTATTTTTAACGGTGTCAATATCGGTAATGATTCTCTAGGATTATCTAATTTACAGTTTGCCGATGATGCTATTTTTCTTGGTGAATGTTCATACATGAACTTGAAGAATTTACTTCGGATTCTTAGGTGCTTTCATCTAGCATTTGGTCTCAAAGTCAATATTTCTAAATCGACTTTATATGGTATGGGCGTGTCTAAAAATGAAGTTGATTGGATGGCTAGTACTCTAAGGTGCACTCTAGGGTCTCTTCCTTTTAATTACCTCGATCTTCTGGTTGGGGCCAATATGTCTATTGGCTGTCATGGGTCCCATATCATTGACAAAGTTCAGAAAAGATTATCTTCATGGAAAGCTCGGTGTCTCTCTATAGGTGGTAAGCTCACTCTTGTTAAAAGTGTTTTTGGTAGCCATCCACTTTATTACTTTTCTATCTTTCGTGCTCCATCTAAAGTTTTGAGCCTTTTGGAAAGCATTAGGTGCAGTTTTTTTGGGGTGGTTCGGCTAAGGAGCGGAAAATTTCATGGGTAGCTTGGAAGCAAATCATGGCGGATCGTTCCATGGGTGGCCTTGGAATTGGTAGTCTCTCGGCAAGCAATCTTGGTCTTCTCGAAAAGTGGTGGTGGATGTTTCACACTGAACCGGATGCTCTCTGGCGTCAAGTTATATCTTCTATTCATGGCTCGTCTGGTGGGTTTAATTTCGATAGGGAATCTATCAAAAGTTCTGGTCTTTGGATTAACATCGTTAAGGCTGGCTGGAAGGTCAACGATAGCGGTGTTCCATTTATTAGCTCTTTTAAGCGTAAGGTTATATCAGGTTCCTCCACTAGTATTTGGAAAGACATGTGGTTGGGATCTCAAAGTCTTGATCGGACTTTTCCAAGGTTGTTCGCTTTAGCTTTAGATAAAGATTGTTCTGTGCAACAATGGGTGTCGGCTAGTTTGGAGAATCGTGATCTTTGGAGGAGAGATTTGTTCTTGGGCAGAGAAATGCAGGTGCTCGAAAACTTTGATAGTGTGATCATGGGCTTATCTTTACAAGATGAGTTGATGGATGGACGTGGTCTTTGGACGCCTATGGTTCATTCTCAGTATCCATTTTAAGATCACGCATTAACTTGTTAGAATTTTCACAATCTGATCCTGCCACTTTATGGAATAGTTTATTCCAAAAAAGGTGAATATTTTCTTTTGAAGATTGATTCGTAATCGCTTGCCAACCAAAACAAACCTGGTTGACAAAGGTATCAACCTTCAAACTGTATTATGTTCCTTTTGTGATGATTATTGTGAATCGTGAGACCACATTTTTGTTGAGTGCAAGATGGTGAAACCAATTTGGGACTCTATAAGTAGATGGTTGAGATCAAATGATTTGTTCTTTAGATAAATTATGTTCTGCATTCAACTTTTGTCTTATATAAATACCTATAAAACCCAACGTTTTCTTCCATCTTAGGTTTTGATAAAGTTTATTTTGTTTATTTATTATAATATAAAGTATGTATTAATTATATAGCGCAATATATAATTAAGAAAGCAAATTAAGTTCTATTCATGTAATTTTAGTCATCAATACTAAATAAAAACCATGTTTGCAATGTTTTAAAACAAAAAAAATGTTACTGATTAGAATGGATTTTTTATACCGTAAAATATGTAATATGTTTATCACACCGTTACTTAAAGTTATTGCAATATAAGTTTCTCGCCTTCTAGAAAGTTATTATCATAGAAAATGTAATATCAAAAAACATTACTCGCTGCAAATTGTAATTACAGTAAATACAGGATATCCGCTGCCGCAACGAGCGAATACTCTACTAGTAAGTTAAAATATATCTTTAGCATGTCTAGTAAACTAGTGAACTAATTATCAAGAGCTACTAGCCTAAAATATACATAAAAAGGGTGTTTTATCAACCAAATAGTTGTATTTAAGTCCCAATCTTAGCATAATTCTACTACTTATAAAGTAAATTTGCCTATTCTTGAAACTAAAAAATACTGAAAAAAGAGTAAAGTGATTTACCTAATATACTTCTTATTACTTCTTAAAATTTTATCTTAAATGCCAACCTTAAAATTGTCAACTAATAAAAGCAATGTCAACTAAGAAATGAAAACTTACAAAAATATGGTATAACAATGACATATAATTTAAAGAGTTAATTACATAAATCGTCCTTGTGGTTTGGTCAAAATTACGGATCTTGTGCTTATACTTTTTTTTCAATGCGTTTCGTCCCTATGGTTTACAAATCTTACGGATCTTGTCCCTGATCCGACCCGGTCCCAAAAAAAGGACCTCCCTTGCAAATACTCTCTAACGTGAGGGACTAACATCATATTTTGGTTTTAACGATCGGAGTTAATTACATAAATCGTCCTTGTGGTTTGGTAAAAGTTACGCATCTTGTCCATGTGGTTTATTATAATATTTTTAAAAACTGTTTTTCATTTAAAAATTAATTTTTATTAAAAATTAAAAAAAAACTTTTTTAATTTTATTATAAAACGATGAAGGCGTATAAAAAAAGCGTTTTATACGGTTTCTCTATTTTATGTTTCATTTGTTTTTATCGGTTTCGTTCGTTTTGTATGAAAACATTTTTGTACAAAATGTACGTTTTGTATGAAAATGTATGAAAACATTTTTCATACAAAAGAACGAAACCGTACATTTTGTACATTTCGATTCGTTTTGTATGAAAATGTATGAAAACATTTTTGTACAAAAATGTACGTTTTTGTATGAAAACATTTTTCATACAAAAACGAACGAAATGTACAAAAATGTACGATTTTGTATGAAAATGTATGAAAACATTTTTTCATACAAAAACGAACGAAATGTACAAAAAATGTACGGTTTCGTTCCTTTTTGTATAAAAAAATGTTTTCATACATTTTCATACAAAAACGTACATTTTTGTACAAAACTGTTTCATACATTTTCATACAAAAACGAACGAAATGTACAAAAATGTACGGTTTCGTTCCTTTTTGTATGAAAAAATGTTTTCATACATTTTCATACAAAAACGTACATTTTTGTACAAAAACGTACATTTTTGTACAAAAATGTTTCATACATTTTCATACAAAAATGAACGAAATGTACAAAAATGTACGGTTTCGTTCCTTTTTGTATGAAAAAATGTTTTCATACAAAAACGTACATTTTTTGCAAAGCGTACATTTTTGTACAAAAATGTTTTCATACAAAACGAACGAAACCGTATAAAACAAATGAAACGTAAAGAGAAAACCACCGTATAACAACGTTTTTTTATACGCCTTCATCCGTTTTATAATAAAATTAAAAAAAAATTAATTTTTTTTTATTTTTTAATAAAATTAATTTTTTTAAATGAAAAAACAGTTTTTTTTTAAAAAAATATTATAATAAACCACAGGGACAAGATGCGTAACTTTTAAACCACAAGAGCGATTTATGTAATTAAGTCCGATCGTTAAAACCAAAATATGATGTTAGTCCCTCACGTTAGAGAGTATTTGCAAGGGAGGTCCTTTTTTGGGGCCGAGTCGGATCAGGACAAGATCCGTAAGATTTGTAAACCACAGGGACGAAACGCACTGAAAAAAAAATATAGGGACAAGATCCGTAATTTTGACCAAACCACAAGGACGATTTATGTAATTAACTCTAATTTAAAATGAAAACTTATAAAAACACGGTTTTACAAATATGCGTTTCATGCTTCTTTCTAATCTACAAATATGCATACACGGTTCCATTCTTTTTTATTATTTAAAAAACATTATAATAAATATTCAAAATAATCATCCTAATCTATGCTATATAAACACCACAACATTTTCTTACTTTTATGGTAATTCATAGTTAAGTTGAGAAAATGAATCATCAAAAAAATGTTGATGTTGAGGTTAGTACATTGTGATATTTTATTTATCATTTGTTGTTTCCTTTGCTTTAGTTAATGGTCGTCTATATAACACCTACTTGTGCACTACTTTTGTTTGTTTATTTCATCCCGCTCCCACTCCAACCACAATATGTTTTTCAATCCGAATTTGTTAAAATGAAACTTGGATTATGTTATTGTTATATTGGATGACGATGAAGACATACCAAAGCTAGTTGTTGAGAATCAAGTTTTGGTATTTTGATTATTTTACTAGGGTAATCCCCTCTACCAAAAAAAAAAAAAAAAAAAGTTTTGGTAGTTGGATGGAAAAAGATTTAAAGTCTAATTGATGAAAGTGAAATTGATGAAGATTAATTGCTGAGCATATTGGTATTTATGTTTCTTCTCAAAGTTCATGTTATACGAAATACTTGACCATAATATCACAACTATAGCTGTTTGCATTTAGCAAATCTTGTTGTTATGCACAAAAATGCTCATCAAGTATATGTTTATATTATTATGTTTTTATGAAACAATATCATGAACTAGTTGTAAAATAGCAAAAGACTTATTTGTTGATTGTGTTTTTGTGAGTACATATTAAGGATTGCATGTATGTTTAATTATTTATAATAAATGCATAGTATATCGAACAAACATCAAACACTAAACTTAATGGACCCAAATCCACAATTAGGTTTGGGCCAACTAACTTAGTCATTTAACACTCTCTTGTAGTTTGAACGGGAGACTTTCGAACAAACAAATGAAACAGATATTGAAAGGAGCTTCTTCTTCTTTTCTTCCATTATCTTCTTTGTTATTTGTTTGAACGCAAGCATAATTGTATTTGGCGGCAAAGTTTTTTTTATTGCTTGCAGCTTCCTCCTTTGCGTGACTTTTATTTTTGTACGTCATGACTTGCTTTGCCTCAGGTAAGAGCAGTAATTTAGGGACCAACTATTTTCGAAAACAATATGATCTCCAGTGGTAAAACAAAGAGTAATGCCGATGAGACAAATTTTGTTGATTGGTGACTATATCAACATAATATGACATGTGTTATAACGACTAGAGTTAATTTGTTTGGGGGTTTATGATTAGGATTAGAGAAAAAAGACTAATAAAACAAAAATATAAAGCGAATGAAAGTAAATAAACCAGGATCCTTTTGAATTATTGGCGAGTAGCCGATGATCGAAGGATAACTATTTTGTGAGGGGTTGAACCTAAAGCTCCGATACCATGTAAAATAGCAAAACACTTGTTGGTTGTGTGTGCGAAATATTAATATAAACTTATAGTGCCGATGATTTACGAGAATATAGGATTACACACATATCACACGATTTCGATTAGTATATGTATTGCATATATATATATATATATATATATATATATATATATATATATATATATATATATATATATATATATTTTTGTGATTACATCGTTAAGAGGAAATGAAATGGGTTAATTACAGAATGTGCTTAATTAGCAATTGGCCTTAAATAAATTATTGATTAGTAATTAAACTTTTGACCAATAGATTTGATCCAAAACCCATTTAAACTCATGGGCCGTTTGATTGGACGAAAATCCCAATGGAGAATTTTAATTATAGTAAACTTACAGAGAAAGATAAGTATCTCTATTTGAAAGGGACAAATCTTCTATTTTGAACAGAAGATATAATTTCCTACAAGATAAGCTTCCGTATTAGATAAGAATTAGATATTCTAATAAATTGTAAGATATATTTTTCTAAGATAGATATTATAGGAATATTCTAGAGATATTCTAAAGAATATTCAATTAAGGTTTGGGGGCCTGTAAATAGTATTAGATTTTTTTACATAATTCTCAAGTTTATATGAAACCCTGATTCCCCCTCCCTTCTTCTCTTACGCTCTGTTCCTTAGTTTAGATAGGAAATAAGAGAAGGTGTAAAAGGGAAAGGGGGCCTAAACAGAAGAGGAAAGAAGTGATAATACAATTTTTTTTTGTTTCCGAGTTGGGAAGAAAGGAAAGAGAAATATAATTTTTTTGTGTTCCCGAGTCGGAAAGAAAGGAAAAGAAAGTTAGCAATTTTACTATAATACCCTCACTAGAAATATAAAAATCAAATACAAACACATAACAATGAGTATGTTACTCAATAGTATTTTGCTAGGTGTGTAGTCTAACTTTCAGACTTAGCTTTTGCCAAGCCCAACAACTACAATAATAATGGATTGAGGCACGATGAAAATTTAACAAACATCAAATAGCAATCATATCAATTGCAACCAAATGTGTGGAAACGTATAGGGGGGTGAATACGTTACCATTTAAAAACTTTAAATCTTTAGTATCAAATTGCTTATGAAGCTTGTTATAATATGAAAGTAGCAATTATTGTTTGTGACTAATATAAAGCATGGTAAACCAAGTTGTCACACAATCATGAACATCAAACCACATCAGAAACAATAGTATAGTGCAAGTATAAAGGTAAAGAGATAAAGAAAGGAAAGTGCAAACCGAACACGAGGATTTATAGTGGTTCGGTCACGGATCTCCTTTCCGCCCTACTCCAGAGTACCCAACTCGAGAGTTACTTCACTAAATCAACAAGCTCCCTTCTCGTAGGAGAAAACCTTACAATCGTCGCACACTTTTCCGGTACAAAGCTAAATAACGGGTTCTAGTTCGAGGTAGAACCAACCTAACGTCGCCTATACAATATTTCCGACACTAAGCTAGATGTCGAGTTCTTTTACAAGGGTACAACCACTCCCAATATGTTTTATGGCCCAACATAACAAACCTTGTGTTTTATGGCACAAACACATAAACCATCTAATCTAGTTTGGTGAAAGTGTTGTTATGATGCAATGATATTCTACACTAATGATCCATGACACAAATGTCTAATGGATATGAATAACTACTTCTAAATGATCTTCCATTGATAGGAAGTCTTCATGATGAAGATCACAAGTTCCCTAAACTTGTTGTGCTAGATCTTCAGCTTGTGGTGAGTGGGGATGGCTAGATCTCCAAGCTTTCCTTGGTTGATCAAAGAGTATGCTTACAACAAAGATGAATGTTAGAAGCATTATGATCATGATCATTAGGGTGTTTAATGTATGTTATTACATTGTTAATGATTGATCTAAATGTATGCAAGAAGGTGGAGAAGATGTGATTTGAAGTGGTGAAGAAATGGGAAAACAATGGGCTTCTATTTATAGCCAAAAGTGGACAGGAGCATCCACGGACCAAGGAGCCCTTTAAAGGGTTCCGCCCTTTATAGAAAAGGGTTCCGTGGGTGCCGACAAAACTAAAAAATCTTTCTGCAAATCTTTCCAAGATATTACCAAATCTTACTAAGATCACATTTGATATATTGTGTGTCAATCTAACCAAAATATTCAAGTGATCTTCCAAGGATTTCAAAGATGATGCATGACATGATGTAACATGTATTTCCATTTTAGATTAAAAGGTTTATCAAGGTAAACTTGTAAAATGTATTATGTAACTAGTTAATAAAATGTCTAGTAACCTTTTGAAATACTTGTGAATGCAAAATGTAAAATGAGGTTCGAAATAGAATGGTTAACCTATTAAAATACTTAGTGACTCTAAATGTATTTTAAACATTCTAAATGATTTGTTAATGGGTTTGATCATAATGCCACATAACAAACATGTACGAACCTGTGTTGTAACATACGAGGACTTGAGACATCGAGAGGTGTTGAATGTATGTTGAGACAAATGTAATTACAAGTAACTTGTACATTTTACGTTATGTATTACAAGTTACATGTTTGTCATCAATCAAAACAAACGAGACTGTATAGATTAAATATCGTAATATTTGCACTAACAATCTCCCCTTTTGATGATGACAAAGATATGTAAACGTAATAGAAAGTAAAATGTAAAGGGTTACTTGTATCCTTACTACCTTTACATTACCTTCTCCGTTTACACTCTTCTCCCCTTTTGAAACAAAAGGTGTCCTTGGAGTTTAACTTCATTTCTCCCCAAAAGGCGAGCTTGCATCATCCCTAGTGAAGTTAAATCGTCCACTTCAATCGGTCCCTTGTTTGGTAGCGGATCCATGGATCAAATAAAGAGGCTTAACCTACATCAAGGTTAGTTCTATGCAACAAAAATTATGAGAAATATATGAAAAAGGAAAATCCATAGCAATGTTAGCCTATTTTCTCCACTTTTTATCGAAGCACAAATACTTGTTGAAAAGTGAGAATGATGCTAAATGCGTGCATGCTCCCCCTTGACGGTTGCTCCCCTTGTTTGAGGTGTCAGGGTATGATTAAAAACCTACAAAACAATTATTAGTGCAAAACTATATTCGTCATTGGACGAGTAAGTGATATACACAAAGTGTGTATAAGATGCATTAGTAAATTCTTGACGGAAACTCCCTTGCTCTAGGGCGTCAAGATGAACCTTCAAAATAAATATTAGTATAATAGAAGCTTTGTCTTTAGACAAATATGTCATATACAACCAAGTGTATAGACGATGCAATATGAGTGCTTAAAGGATATTCCTCCTTGTTCTAGGATGTCAAGAAGCACCTAAAATAAGAAAAATAATTGATGCAAACTTCATCCTTAGATGAGTAAGTTATATACAATCGAGTGTATATGGTGATGAACCTACAATGAAAAACATTAGTGCAATATATTTCATCTTTTCACAAAGAAAAATAAGATGTATATATGTGATAAATGATATAATCAAAGATCTCATGAAGTGTAGTCTCCTAATTACAATCATAAGAAAAGTGAGAATATAATATGATAAAAGCCTACAAAATAGTTCCTAGAAAGAAGATATGAAGTCTCCCACTGGGTGTGCCACTAGTGGTGCTAGTGTTGGTGTCGGTTTACTAGTAGGATTCATGTGGTGATGGTAGATGACTCGAGATTTACAAAAGTAAGTTTTCGCTAATCCATGGTGGTGATGATTAGTGAAAGTGGTGATGGAAGGTGGTGGTGATTAGGTAGGAAGCTATTAAGGAGTTAGAAACTCATACGTATAGCAAAAAAAAAATATGGACTCATGCAATCCTTTCGTCATGTCAAGTGACCAAAGTAAAAAAAATATGAATGGACATTGCATTTCAATGATGCATAAGGGTTATGATTTGAATGATTTATTGATGCTAACAACCTATTGTTTTGAGCAAGTTCTCATATGCTTCAACCCAAGAGTAATCAATAATGCGTTCTATCTAAGAATATATAAAAGTGATAACATGAAGATAAATTCGTTCATTGATTTACACGAATTATAAAAATGACCTATTCTAGGTGACAATGGGAAAGGTAGTATTAGCATGGTTTTGACCGACATGGATGATTATCACTTTGAAAAGAAGTGAAGACAATATGGAAAATACTAATAATAATAATGAGTACCTATATGAGGATGAGAATGACATCATATAAGTGAGAGTTGGATGGACCAACGTGTTGGAAATGGCTGTTTGATTAATATATCGTTTGCACTGACAATGACATGCATGATATATGTCAAGCGAGAAAAGGATAAGATCCTATGATGGTGTTCTAGATAGTGAAGTTGTAAGGTGCTAGTTAAGGAAAATCCTAGATTCGTTGATTGTGGAGGAGGAAAGTTTGTAAAACACATGATGTGTTTTTCACTTGATGAGGTATTGGTGCAAACTTGTGATATAAGGTTTAAAAGGTTGAACTAGTTGTGGTTTCGTGAACGGTTTTAGCTAAGTGGTTTTGCCTATGTGTTGGTATTTTAGAGTCTAAGAATAAAGTAAAATTGAACTAGTTGTGGTTTGTGACAATTTTAGCTAAGTGGTGTTTATATGTGTTGGTATTTTAGAGTCTAAGAGACATAAAATTTGACAAAAGACAATTATGTGGATGGATTTCTCTCCCCTTAATTGGTGGACATCCAACATAATGTGTATCAAATAAGGAATGACAACAAAGTGTTTAGGAGGTTATTCGGTTAACGAAAATAGATGAGCTTAGTGATGTTTTTCTGGATGATGGTTAGCATACAATGAACTTCATCCTTAAAGTCACGTACCTCTTCTCGATTAATACGAGATGATCGTATGATGAGGCATGTGGTTTCCTAATAGGAAGTGAAGAGGATTAGAGTATTGTTATAACTAAATAATGATGGAGGTGATTTTTGGAAAGCGGAAGCAAAAATAAGATTTGGAAAGAGGTCGGTTGAAAGACAAAAATGCAAAGCCAACCCGCTAGAACTTAATTCTATATGTTTTTAAACTATATGCAAGTGTAGGGGTCCCATAAAGCATATTACTAATCTAAGTAGCAATAAAAGGGATTATGCAAAATGAGCATATAAAAGTTAAAACCAAGTGAGATAACAAATAATTTGTTATCAACCTACAAAAAAAATTTGTTAGTGACAAAAGATGTTAACATGATAGAAATCAAATGATAACATATTATATAAGCAAAACAACACATTGCACTTAGTAGACAAGAAATCACCACACAAGATAGCATCAAAACAATCATATTATGCAAGAATACGACTTTATTCAAGACATTTCATTATGAGATTGTTTTGTCGTTAGACTTAGACACTTAAGCATAGTTGGATATACAATAATCTATGTGATTAATTTGTAAGATAAAAAGGCTTCTAAAAGTTTGTCATACCAAAAGCACTTTGACAGATTATATGTGCACACGTAGCAAACAAATAATGTGACAAGAAGCAAAAAAAACAAGATGAAAGATCATGTGCAAGACAATTTGGAGCATGTATCATTTAGATCTTACTACACATAGATATAATGAATGCCAACTAATAGCTTTCAAACACAAATATATCATATCAAAATTATCACGTATCAAAATGACATATTATGAGTTCATAAGCAACATGTTAATCATGCTAATAATTACAAGTAAGTATCATGCAAATAAAGTTTAGGTTTAAACGTTTAGTAGCATGAAACAAGGATACAAGCATTATAAAGATAAAACCGTACTAAGGTTTACACATTTGACTAGTTATCAAACACTAAGATAATGTCAAATCAACTTATCGTATCAAACAAGAACATATAATCAACACATGTAAGTGCAATGCAAGTGGTTTTAAAAGAAAAGTCATATATACTACTTGTTTGATTAGTATTCCTAAGGCGAGGCAAACTATCAATGTTTTAACACTTACTTTAGGCAAGTATAGGAATACAGAATTTTCAAGTTGGAGAATGAATATGAGACTATTACTAGCGGTGCTCAATTAAGGCTAAACACGACCATTTTAACGGGTGATTCCACATACCCAACTTCTCTCCAGGAAGCAATTCAACCGTTAGGTCAAATTGAGTTTCTAGTGCAATAGGTTCTCCAGTAGTCATTCTCATGTTAGAAAGATGGGAACTCCTACTTTTGCTAATTAAAGTGCATAAAAATGATAGTTTACCAATACTTGGCTTAATGTGACACAACTAATATGCAATATAACTAAGGTGATGAAGATGTCATGTTATACACATGAATTTTAACAATGGTGTGTTGATAAACAATATGTTTTAATCTTGTGTTTAGAATCTAAGGTTGTTCAAATTACATAGCTAATTGTATGATCTAATGGATGACATCTTTTGCGTTGAGTTGAAATGTATACTTTAAAAGCTTTGATTATCTAAGACTAAGGAATGGAATATGTTAAATTAAGAACATTCTCAAGAAAGCTCTTTTTATTTAACAAGAATCTAAATAAGGTTACCAACTTCAATAGATCATGTGTATGTTCTAGAGATGTGTAGTTTTAACCTTGGATGTGCACAAGGTTTGAGCAAGGTTAGGTTATGATGTATGCTTGAAAGGAAATGGATACAAATAGTATCTTTCAACAAATGCATGGGATAAAGTTATAATGCTTATGAAAATAAGTATGACAAGATGAATTGGATATGCTAGTTCATAGAACTTGTGGATGTTCGTTTCAAGATCATTTAGCCAATGAGGTGTAATGAAATCTCTTGTAACATAACCATTTATGTCGCAAGGAGAGAATGATGCATAGGATATACAATATCCTTTTAACAAGATGAATACTTAGCATAATTTCTTAGGCATAATGCTTTTCAAAACATCATGTTTTCCTAAATGAAGATATGAAGCCAAAGTGTTTGAATCGGATAGTCCCATCTAAATAAACTTGGTCTCAAGATTATATTCACTAGATGACGACAAGAGGAATTCACTCGAGTTTCTTATGTATACTCCTCAAGAGTCATTGTTGCTTGGGGTGTATGATGTTGGCTTTGAGATTGCATTTTAACATATGTTGTTAAAATGTTGATTTGAGTTTTGAAATTTATGCAGTTTAACGACAAAGTTTTACTAATACTTTGATAATTTGTGAAGGTAGTACTACTTATACCTAGTGGAAATTGACAACAATTACCAAGAGCACCATGCTTATTTGATAGTTGAGGTTCTAGCCATAATGAATTATCTAAGTCCTTATATGTGGGAAAGGATGTTTGAGTTTGTTCAAACGTGCATTTGATTCAGTACAAGTGTTGGACACAAGGGCTTTTGAGCAATACACTCAACGAATTCAAATGATGGTAAGGATGGTGGATTGGTTGATCTAGGTGGTAGGTCTTCTAGTGTGTCTAAATAAGGATGTGGTGATGTAGGGGTTTGTTGTGCTATGGGAGTACTTAGGTTGATTATTTGTCCATAGATGTTGAACACAAAAAGTATGGATACTAATTCTTATGGTTCATTGGTTGCTACAACTAGTGGGTGAAGTGCTTGAAGTTTTGGTTATGTCTATGAAGCTTAGGGGCTGAGGTATAGGTTCACCTTGAAAGGGCACGTTTGATTTAAAGGATGCTCTTGGAAGTTCATGAGCAATACGCTTAATGGTGCCAAAAGATGGAAGAGGGATAGTAGGTGTCAAAGAGGGATAAGTGGCACAGTGGGTTGTTTGTTTTGGATAAGTGTTTCAACATGTGTTGTTAAAATACTTGGTGTTGATTTTTTCAGATATGACTTTTAATGACTACAATCGTAAGTCGCATATACTTGAATATTTCGGATGAAATACTTAAGTTGTCAATCCTAATTTGTTGAGATTATAAAGCTTAGATTAAACTCAAGGATAACAAGACTTGATAGTATGTCTTTAACATACGTGTGAGTTATGACTCTATGTAAATACTTATCATCTTGAAGGATGACACATTATTTTCATGTTAACCAAGTGAGGCAATACATGTAGATACAAAACAATATCTATAGTCATATGATAGACTTGTGTATGATATCTTTGCAAATAATGAGTCCAGATTGTTAGTCAGGTAAGTCATCTAAGTCATCCGAAACGGGTGAGGATGTTGGTGGTGTTGCACAAATTTTGATAGAGACAAGCTTTGGAGACTTTGGTAGTGAAGGTGTTTTGGATGGTTGTGAAGTAGTCATAATGGTGGGTGATTTTGGTGGTGGAGTTGGAGTACTTAAGTTTAGAAAGTTCACATCTTGAATGGGTGATGAGATGTTGAGAGGTAATGAGTCTAAGGATGAAGAGTTCAAGTTAATGTAGCAACAAGATCGAATGCTAATCCTAGTGGTTTTCTTAAGTGGCTTATTTGAGGTGGAGGATTTTGTCATTTTGACTTTGCTTTAAGAAATGCTAAGCTTGAGGAAAAGTAACAGTGAAGGTGTGAAAATGATCATTCAATGTGTCGATTTATGGAACTAAGGATTCATGGAGTTGATGTTAATCCATACAAAGATGGTAGTTTCTAATGAGATGGAAGTGTCTAAGATCATGTCAAACATCCTAAGTTAATCCATTGAGGATGTGTTGAGTGAGGTATGAAAGATATGCATTAACAACTATCCTAGAAACGAAATTTGGTAAATTAGATTGCGGGATTTAGTAAAATTCAACAACTTACCTGTAGGATTCACGGCACCATTTCTTTACAGGCGGAACCAAATTGGTGCCTCTGGTCCGCCTCACGGTATGGCGGTACCAAAATCCATAATAGACGGACCAAATTTATGGTGCCGTCTGGTCGTGGGGAAATCTTCTAGACCCATTTTTTAGGTGTCGGGGACTTTTTGAAACCTGAAATTTTTCTTAAAACATATGGCATTAACTATTTCTAGTTAGGAAAGTCAATAACACATACACAAACATAATGGAGCATTGATTTTGAACAAGGGCTAACGATTTTCACATATAAGTGAAAATGGGTAAAATTGATAACACCCGTGTGCTATCCCCTTGCATGAACTGGTTAGCATACATCAATGTTTTAAGTTAGTTTATCATCCTGAAACAAGAAAACATAAATGACATCATACAACATTGTTTTTGTCCTTGTACCAAACACTCTCTAAAACCTTCATTTTTCAAAGTACTTGACTAATTTACTTAGTACTCATTGCTAAGTGAGTTATGACATTTCATAAGTTATGCGAGATTTTAGTATAACCTATGCAAAGAAAGTGATCTAATTCTACAAGCGATGGTAAAACAATTTTCCAACTTAGTGCACAAAATCTAGCAAAGTCCTATTGTGCATAAACAAGAAATCGTCAAACAAAGCGAAATAAATAACATGGCAAGATTGACACTTACATTATGCAAACAAACAAGTGTAAACAATAAAGGTGAAAATATGGCGCAATATATGCAAACATTGTCAGATTCAAGATCCGGTTCGAGTTAGTTCAATTTTTGTAGTATTTGGTCTATTTTACTTATTTAAATTAGACTCAAGCCATGAAAGTATTTTTAAGTGAAATTAGACTCAATTACCTTTAAAATGATAGGTGGCTCGACTTCGTATGGGACTTACGGTTAATTAGTTATGATTTTTGAAGTTGCCCAAAAGCTGCATCTTGTACACACACGTTCCACGGAACCAAATAAAGGGATCCGCCCTTTATAAGATTTGGTGCCGTGGTCCTCTGAGACAAATTCACCAAAACTAGTATTTGACATAGAGAAAACGTGTGTGACTTACTAGATTTCATAGTAAACATATAATACACATATTTAACAACATATCTACTTATGTAACTTATCTTAAACATTTACGGAGGTGATTTTTCAACTAAATTTATAGTTATCCCAAACACTCCTTTAAAATCATATTTCTTGGTAAATTTTCTATAAGCACACAATACAATACTTACTAGTTCTTTCAACAAACTTTTATTTTATTTTTCAAGAAAACCTTCAAGCTTGTATACAAAGTTACATTTAACAACAAAATTTCTAAGTATAACAAGCAAAGCATTTTTCATATTATTTTTCGCTTCAATGGTAATTTGATACATGGATCGTACTCTATTTTAAAACCATTTGTTTTGAAAATAAGAGCTACGTGGCTCGATACCAATTGTGGAAACGTGGGGGTGAATCGTTACCATTTAAAACTTTAGATCTTTAGTATAAATTGCTTATGAAGCTTGTTATAATATGAAAGTATGGTATTGTTTGTGACTAATATAAAAGCATAGTAAACCAAGTTACACAATTGCAGACATCAAACCACATCACAAACAATAGTATAGTGCAAGTAAAAGGTGAAGAGAAAAGAAAGGAAGAAATTAAACCGAACGAGGATTTATAATTGGTTGAGTCCACGGATCTCCTTTCGCCCTACTCCTTTCGGTACCCCAACTCGAGAGTTACTTCATTAATCAACAAGCTCCCTTCTGGCCGGAGAAAACCTTGTCGTCGCTTACACTTTTCGGTACAAAGCTAGATACGGGTTCTAGTTTGAGGTAGAACCAACCCTACGTCGCCTATAAAATATTTCGACACTAAGCTAGATGTCGAGTTCTTTTAGAAGGGTACAACCACTCCCAATATGTTTTATGGTAACATAACGAACCTGTGTTTTTATGGCACAAACTCATAAACCATCTAATCTAGTTTGGTGAAAGTGTTGTTATGATGCAATGATATTCTACACTAATGATCCATGACACAAATGTCTAATGGATATGAATAACTACTTCTAAATGATCTTCCATTGATAGGAAGTCTTCATGATGAAGATCACAAGTTCCCTAAACTTGTTGTTATAGATCTTCAGCTTGTGGTGAGTGGGGATGGCTAGATCTCCAAGCTTTCCTTGGTTGATCAAAAGAGTATGCTACAACAAAGATGAATGTTAGAAGCATTATGATTATAATCATTAGGGTGTTTAATGTATGTTATTACATTGTTAATGATTGATCTAAATGTATGCAAGAAAGTGGAGAAGATGTGATTTGAAGTGGTGAAAAATGGAAAACAATGGGCTTCTATTTATAGCCAAAAGTGGGCCGGGAAGATCCACGGACAAAGGAACCCTTTAAAGGGTTCATACCTTTATAGAAAAAAGGGTTCGTGGGTGCGACAAAAAGCTAAAAAATCTTTCTTCAAATCTTTCAAGATATTACCAAATCTTACTAAGATGCATTTATTATATTATTATTGTCAATCTAACCAAAATATTCAAGTGATCTTCCAAGGATTCAAAGATGATGCATGACATGATGTAACATGTATTTCCATTTTTAGATTAAAAAGGTTTATCAAGGTAAACTTGTAAAATGTATTATGTAACTAGTTAATAAATGTCTAACCTTTTGAAAATACTTTGAATGCAAAATGTAAAATGAGGTTCGAAATAGAATGGTTAACTATTAAAATACTTAAGTGACTCTAAATGTATTTTAAGCATTCTAAATAAATTTGTTAATGGGTTTGATCATAATGCCACATAACAAACATGTGCGAACTTTGTGTTGTAACATCACGAGGACTTGAGACATCGAGGTGTTGAATGTATGTTGAGACAAATGTTATTACAAGTAACTTGTACATTTTACGTTATGTATTACAAGTTACATGTTTTTCATCAATCAAAACAAACGAGACTGTATAGATTAAATATCGTAATATTTGCACTAACAAAATGTTTTGTTTTAGGGACGTAACTCGTGTTAAATACAAGATATATTAGCGATGAACATTTGGTGGTATGCATGAACCATAATCAACTATTGATGAGAATGACAATAAACAAAGCTAGACCATGACAAAGTTAACTTAAAGGTGCCGTACTATTTTAAAAAGGCTCATCAATGGCTCCATATATCACAATGGTTTTGAATTTTTATGAACATTGATTGTTGGTTTTTCTTAATGGCTCGGATGACAGTTAATGGCTCCGGCACTTGTTTTTATAGACATTTTATGAGCATTGATTGTTATCTTGAATTTACTTGTTAAAGAAGATGATATGGTTATTGGCATGTGGGTGTGAAGGCTGATGCGTTTTATTTTTAGTAAATAAGGTTTACTTATATAAAAACATTTATATTAAGTTAAGGGTATTTTGGTGATTGAAAAAAATTAAGGAGGCTTGTGATTTACTTCTTTCCAAATCATCCCAACTATGGGAAGAAGATTGGGAAAGGAGTACACATGATTTACATTTCATGTATCTCTCTTCTCTCTTAAAAAAATCTCGGAACATGAATTTTTACAATTTCTCTCTTCTTCTTTCCACTTTTTACCCGGCTCCAAAATGTCTGAGAAACGAGTGTTATAAGAGTACGTAAACCAAAACTCACGAAAACACCAATGATGTTTTAAATTGTTTACTATTGATCTTACATGTTCTTTGAAGTGTTACGTAATTAACCATGGTATTTGAATGGGTCCTTTCGCGTGTTAGTGTGGACTAACTATCGGTCAAATCATTATTGGTCTAAAGTTTATTAATGTCATTATAAAAGGTGATTAGGTGTTGAAAGATCTACAAGTGTTAGGTGTTTGTTGGCTTGCATAAGGTATGTAATCTACTGTTTTACATGATTGATTAAAGGCTCTTGTATAAGGGTTCAAGGGGGAAAACCTAATATGTGGTAAAGTGATTTTAATATGTGTTCCTATGTTTGCATTAATATGATTAATAAACTATTTAATGGTTAAATAAAATCTAAAATTAATACTTGTTACACTACGTTTTTCTACTAGTGTTATCGAGGTCTTATACATCTTTCAATTATCATGTGTAGATCAAATATGCGCCTTTTAGTGTTCGGTGAATTAGGTCGAAAACCCTAATTAAGGTTTTTGGGTCGTTTGACCTATAACCAAAATCTTCATTCCTTAAAGATCTAAATCTGACAAGAACACGAAATCTATTGTTATTATTATTTTCATGTATTTTCTAGATCTGTTAATTTTAATTAATTTATGTGATAAACTGCACTTAGGGTTCACATGCTTAAAACAAGATCTGCAATTATTGATGCATGCTAATGATAAAAATATAGAACTAGTAATTTAAATATTGTATTTAAATGGGTGATGGACTTGGTCGTAATAAACAATCACGTTGGACAAAGCGCGATGGGCTTTTCCTGAGTAAAATGGGCTTCAAGGTGGTATGGTGGTACTAGGGGTGGCCAAAAAATTGAAGAACAAAAGAATCAAAAGCAGAGCGATACCGACTAGGAACCAACCCGAATATTAGAACCATGGTCGGTTCTCGGGTTCTAAATTTCAAAATTTACGTTCACCCGGGGCGGCTTAGGGTCGAACAGTCCGGATTGGTACTTTCTCAAAACAGTAGAATCTTTTCGAAAGTATGGAGTTTAAAGGGGTTGTTTTGGACTTTTGAATTACTAATAGGATTCAGGAGGTTTAAAATCATATCAACATTATTCTTTACATGAAAGTAAGTTATTTGAAATCTCATTTTCTTTTTATCTTGATCATGTGATTGGTAAAATTTTTTTAGTAGTCATTATCAGGACTAAAACAACAACAATAACTAGATTAATTATATGAAGTGCACATGATTTTGAACAATCATAAACTTATGTTTTGTGTTTTTGTTTATGTTAATTTAAACAATTGGAATTCTTAGAAAGATATGTATTGTTGGAACCTTTTTGTGTTTTGTATTGTTATAGCATGTCCTTATAAATGATCAACAAGAATTTTGAATTTTGTAAACACACTTGATTGCTTATCGGAATTCTTTGAAAAATTTCCATACCGAGCCAGACGAAAAGAACTTGAGTATGATTCTTGGTTCTATTTTTTTTTCTTATTTTAAGTTTTCCGGTTTTCGGTTCGATTTTCCATGGACACACCTAGGTGGTACCATGTCATGTACTCATGTAGTCCCATATTTTAGTACACATGAACTCTCAGTTTTATCATGTAAAGCAGCTGAATAAGGTTATTGTCTATTGGGAGAATTTTGAATTGATAAATGTAGAATTTATATTAAAGAGTCTAATTAGTACATGTTACGTTCTTGTTATATTTTTGTGAATCACTTAGGTTAGTTTTGAAACAAAACAAGTGTTTAAAATAAACAAGTCTGCCAAGTAGCAAAATACACAATAACATGTTTAGGATATACATAACAAGCTAGAGCAAATTAAACTTGTACGTTATGTATGAAATACGCTCATAATTCAGTTCATCACTTATGTAACATATATAATCTACTCATAAAATGAAACACGGTGCTCAATTAAGCGATTTATTACGAGATGCGAGGACAGAAAAAATAGAAAAAGGCTAGATATGTATTGCACGACATAATCTAACTCCACAGAGTTTCAATTACAAGGAACGTTCCTTTGAGTGTTTGGGAAATGAACAGCGATTAAGCTCCCTACTTGTTTGATGATATGAAGCCCGAAGCGGCGACTTGAAAAAGTTATCATTGCTCCACTCTCATTCGGCTTCCTTCTCATCTTAGTTAATTGTCTCCAAGGTTTTTGTTTTACGTTGTCTCGTCCTGCCCGATATCTTTGTGGGTGACTACCTCGCTTACAAACCTTGATATCCTTAGAAGTTTTTCCATTTACTTAGGAAGAATGAGAAGTACGTTCCCGATTGTGCTTATGTTAATTTAAGGAAGGTGTAGATGATATTAAGGCAAAGAAGAATAAAATGTAGTATTTATGGGTAAAAGTCATAAAATAACAAGCATTACTTTTCTAAATTTACGACTTGAAACACTTACTTTTATT
>OU343223.1:32348438-32417983 GCA_910596185.1 Chrysanthemum makinoi
AACATATACACCGCGATACTTTCAAATTTGTTCGACTTTACCATATTGTAGTAAAATAATATTATTTAATATGATATTATAGTAACGAGGCATTATAAGCCCGTGCATTGCACTGTATTGGTATGGATCGAATGTATAATCTTTTTTATGTAATATTGTATGGAAGTAGTTACATATAAGATATTGAAATTGATAGTATCATAAGATTTGTTATCGTAGGTAGGGTAAACTCTTGCCAAAGTTGCTTCTTCATCTCTCGTAGATGAGTACATAATAATGTTGACTAATTTTTATTTTGGTCAATGTCCTAAATTGTAAAGATGACTACATTTTTTTTACCCTACATTAATTTAAGTTACTATTATTTTAGATAGACAATTAACCTTATAAGAGTATATGTGAAGAGGTTTATGTTAATATGTTACATTTAAAAAGACTTTTCATATGTAACACTTTAATATTAGTAGGTTACATAAATTATGTTTAGCCTATTTATTTGGTGCTTGTTTCATAATGAGTTATAGAACCAATTGGTTTGTTGTATATTTTATTTTCAATGGCAAATTTAGAGTTGATAGGTAATTTATCGAATATGAGGTTCTTCAAAATTGCATAATTGCATGCGCGTGGTTTGTTACCTTGAGGCGGTGAAGATGATGCATTATCCAAAATGTTATTTGGTTGTTGCCAACATTTGAGGAGGGTAATAGCGAAGAACCATACAATGATGGCAAACATGGAAGCTTATGGTGCTAATGGGGTTGCTTTGGAGTCACTTGAAGCTTTAAGAAAAACCCAAGATAGACATCGGTTATTGCTTGCAGAGTTAAACTATTTGCTAGATGAAGCGAAAGTGGGTGCCCGTGAGGAAGAAGCTAATGCCATTAAGATGAATGAGTTTAAGTAGTTGTTTGGGTTTAGGTACTTTGGTTGGTTTTAATAATTTGAATGTTTTGTTTGTTTTTGGAATGATGATATGTCAAAGAAATATATATTTATTTCATGGCAAATGATATACTTGGTGTATTTAAATTAGATTAATTTTATTTCAAGTTTCATTTAACACATATTGGAAATGTTAGTATATAAATATAAAGATAATCTATAAGTTATTACCATTATTTTTTTTATTTTTTTTAAATTAGGATGTTAATGCCAAAGCATTGTATATATAGGGACTGGTTTAGATCTACTTAAAAGATGAAGGGTTTGAATTGCAAAATGAGATAACTTCATAAATCTGCATATCAGTTTTTGCATGAAGAATATGCAAGGGCTACAGTAACACCCAAATTAAATTTGCCAATGCCTCTTGAGTGTTTTTTTTTTTGTAATTATATGTCCAATTTATGAGTTAGTACATTGTAATTATGTATACTTACAAAACTATAAACACAACCATCATAACTTAACCCTATACCATCATAAGTTAACCCTAATCGGAAAATGTCTTCCACACCTAACATTGACGAAATGAAAGCTGCGCAGTCGAGGAGAAGCTTAGCGATGCTTTTAGGCTTTTGATTATGCAAGACATTGCGAGAGGAAGAAGTTGATTGAGCGGGAGAAGAGAGCACCATTCTCAGAGAGACTGTTGCTAAAAAAGAAGAAACAATCGATGAGGCTAGAAGATTGTTTCCTTCTTTCAATGGTTCGCAAGCAGGTGAGTATGCCCTTCGTGAGATCCAGTTGAAGGATCGAAGAAAGATTGACTTGCTTGCTTGTTGTTGGTGCTATGTCGTCGAGGGTTTGGCGGAGAAGGAGGATTTTCTGGATGACTTGGATGAGGTTGATGATTCAGAAGATGAAGCGTAGGAAGATGTGGGGGGTTTGTGTTTTGATGTAAATTTTATGGTTGTATGTATGGTTTTATTGACTGCTACTCTATTATCTTAACTATAAGTATATATATTATGAATGGATTAAATTGATGAATCATCAGTTTCTGGCTTTTAGATTTGATGGTCTAGTAACTTGAAGAAGGCAAGTTTTTTTATTTAGTTATTTACTTTTATTATAAAATGGTCAAGTAATGTGTGTGTTGACTTTAAGTGTTTCACACATCTATTTCACTTTTACTCGGTCCAAACACACAGTGACATTCAAACCTCCGATCTAGGGTTTTCAATCAATCGAAAAATCAATCAAAATAAATGTTAAGCAATCAAATATTATTGAGGGCTATTATAAAGTGCTTGATTATCTGCTGATTGAGCCTAATATCTCAGGTATTCTATTTGAATATGATAGATTGAAAGGAATGTTTAGCGTTATAATTTATTGCAAGGTTGTTACTTTAGGATGTTTGTTGATTTATAATTGATATTGTGTTATGTTAGTTTCGATTCAATCATGAAAAGCAAGTATATGTTTTAATGATAATTTGATCATAGTTTATTAATTTTGCATTATAAAGCTCGAATCTTTTGTTGTTTTATGTTGAGATTGGTAATCATTGATCTGGGTTTGAATAAGTGTAAGATCAATTTTGATTTTTTAGTTATAATCCAGTTAGGGGTTTGAGCTTTTTTGGGGTTCAATGATTTTACATTATAAAGTTTAGAAGCATTATAGATGTTTTGGCATTGTTTAATTTATCTTTTGATAAGCAACGAAAATAAGCACTTCATGAAATAGTGTTTGGATATGCTTATGTTGTAAAAGATGCTATGTGGATGAAAAACATGACAGGATAGCTAGTCTTTGTGTATTTTAAGATTTTTACGGGTCTAAAAGCCATTCAAGTTTATCTCAAATAAGCACCTTGAAACATGAAAAACAGCTTAGTTTGCTCCAAGATATGTATCAGGATACGCACTATATGAATCAGACATGACAAACATTAACTCACACCATACCTTTACCTAGTTTGTCATCTGTAGCATAGTCTATCAACAAAGAACCTTTATTGCTTCAAGATCCTTTGGAGGAGTTCATGTATGTTTCTAAGTGTGTTATTGTTTTGTTTATGATTAAACCGAATGAAAGGGAGGTTAGAAAGTTATGTTTCGAGCTTTCCCTTTTAATTTTTCGGATATATATAGAAGCTAAGTTTTGATAAAGATTAATGACGTATCAGGTAGGCGAAGGTTTTTGTCTTGTTTTGTTTTTGTTTTTGTAAAAAAGAAGCTTGACTTCTTATAGATTTATGAGGTTATGAGTTCAAGAACATGAGATATTTGTAGATCTTTAAATATATTAAAGTGTGTTGAACAAAACTGAAATATTAATTTGTTTTCCTTTTGTTTTGAATCTTGTTCTTGGTTTAGATATAGATAATAGGTGACTGAATAACGGTGAGACGTGACAAATTGTATTTAGTTGAAGTCATGAGAATATTCGTTTTTGTCGGGGGGTATTAGTCACTTGCATAGGAAAGCGTATTTTTTGGATGATTTACGGCTCATTAATTGATCTAATACGGTTCGTGTTATACATGCATGGGTAGGTGAATATCGATGTGGCTTTAGGTGATGCAAATAATGGGGGCGTCGAGGATATTGCGATGATATGAGAGTTGGTGTTATAACGATGTTTCAAGCTTGATGGGTGTTTTGGTTTAGTATCGCAAATAATGAGACTTCGTCAATGAGACAGCGGTGCAAAATGCTGCGGTGATCGCAACATCAATAAGGTATGCAGTTTAGTTATTGACTTTTGATATTTTATGCTGACTTAACGGTATTATAATAACAACATTGGGGTATGCATTATTACCAGAAAACAAAAAGGGCGCAAATTGCAGTTTAAGCATTATTCATTTTAAAAACGTAGAGAATAACATACCAAACTTCAAGAAGGAAATCTATGAAAATAACTTGTTAAAAATACTACTTGAACACTTGAGTTTAGGTATCAATAAGCTTTCCATTGTTATTGCTCCTTATAGTTGTTGCCATAAGAGAACTCTATATGTTCACAGATTGCATGATTGTTAGGATATATAACTTGCAACGGTTCCATCCAGAACTATTGGCGGTGCTAACGACAAATCCAAATTGATGTTTTTTTTTTCTGTATGTAGCTTTGAAAAAACGTCGTCTTAATTTTTCGTGTTATTCGTAATTGCTAATCGGATCTTCTTTATCCGTCTTTTTTCTTCTGCAGTTTGTAATTATGTCTTGCATATTTTCATTAGTATTTGAATCACCTTCTTGCCTATATGAAAACCAAGTTGGATATCACAATATAGAAAACATATGAATGCGTACTATAAAAAGCATAGTTAAATGTTAATGTTTGTGACTTAAAATATGTATATATTAGCGAATAGGCAAAACCATTTTTATAAGATTGAAATCATTATTTTATCTGGAAACATTGAAGATTGCAGATTCAAATCAGGTTTGTGGTATGAAAATCAGAAACAAAATTTAGTGTCAATTAATTGCTAACCTGAAAATAGTTAATTAACTTTTCTAAACTGAGAAGTTTTCGATATGGCCAAGATTTAATTCCAACCGATCGACAATGCACTTTAAAAAGAGACGAACCAACATGAAAGCATTTTGCAGCTCGGTGTAAGGGCATATGAAAGTAGTGTGAGATGACATCCTTGCTGAATGACATAGTTTTAGAATGTGGATATCGATTTTGTATGATAAAAAAGGTTGAGATGTGTATATTACTGAGATAAGTTGGTTTTAAATGTCTTATCAAACTTTTGAGTGACTTGAAATTAATAAAGGGCATGTAACTCCTAATAAATCATAAAATCAATTTAATATATATTTATGTGAACATTTGTGCATATTATTAATATTATATGCAATAATAGCACTTGATGAGTATGCAGTTAGGTTTTGATATGGGTGGTAACAATTTATTATGTGTCTTTTAACATGAGAATATAGATGGACCCTGTTAATAATTGGGCCAATACTATAAAGTTTATGAGTGTTTGTGGCAAGTAATAAAGTTATAATAAATAAATGTGTTGAACTATCCATAGGTGTTGCCATTCAAATTTTATTATGTGTATCTGAATATGGAAACACAAACAATGCATATATGAAATAAAATGTACCACCTTATTATATTTAATATCTGAACATTACATAGATATGCTAAAAGGCAGACTGAAAGCTTCTTTGAAAACAATGTTACGTGTGCAATTCTTAAGTCTAGGGTCTTTGTCTTCAATCATTAGTATCTTAAGGGTCGGAGTGGTAACTCTAAGCAGCGCCACATAAAGTTGTCCATGTGCAAAACACGAGGTAGGCAAATAGAGGCAACGTAAGTAAGTGATTGGCCTTGACTTTTGTTGATAGTCATCGCATAACATGCTCTTACAGGGAATTGTCGCCGTTTTAGGATAAATGGCCATTTGGATTGCGTTGATGTTAGTATAATCATGTGTATAATGACATTGTCTCCTATATTTGAACCTGTAAGGATCGTTGCGTGAATAACAAATTGGCCTAAATCTGTTATGATCAATCTTGTTCCATTACACAGACCTTTGCTTGGATTGATGTTACGCAATAGCATAATGGGTAGTTCCTTTTTTAAGTGAAGTTCATGTGGGGGCATCCCGGGAAAATTTAATGAATTTAGAAATTCAATCGGGTACAGGTCATGCTGATCTAGATTGTCTGTAGATGCCTTGCAAACTTCATCCGCGCTATTGTATGTAACAGAGTCCCCTTTTAATTGTTTAAACATATAATCATTGATAGTATCAACATCATCATTCCGAGGAGTTAGGATTGCCCTTTCTTTGAGATACACACATGTCATCTGTCTTGTTGTAAAATCAGGGTATGTCTCGGCTACAATTTTCTCAATAGGACAGCCCCATGATTGGATTAGGAAAGTTTCAGGAATGTCGATCCAAGATGGCTCGTCCTCATCTTCTTTGCATTTTGCTTGGCAAATTGCCATCTCCCACAGCCAATACCCATTTATTGAAATCCTGTTTTCGAGTATCAAGCAGTCCATTCTCACTATACTCATTGACCCGCATACTCCGTGTAAGGGTAAATACCTTGCAATGCTTCCACAACTCAGAATGGTTTATACATGATTGAACAATGACTGGCCTGCTTGCTTTTGGTATAATGGCGGCACTTGACGAAAGTTGCCTCCTAGCAAGACCGTCACGCCCCCAAATATTCGTTCTCTACTTTCAAGGTCATGATATCCTAAGATATCTCTCAGAGTCTTGTCCAACGCCTCAAAAGCATATTTTTGGGTCATTGGAGCTTCATCCCAGATAATTAGTTTCACTTGCGCATGAGTTCGACATATCGTGTTTTGTTTTATGCCGCCGCGTGCTTTGTTTTCTAATAATTCAAGTGGTATAACAAAACGACTATGAGCGTTCTCCGCCCTAGTAGCAACAATGAAGCAATGCCTATACAATTGAATGACACTTATCAGTTGCGTAATTGTTTAAATGTGTAAGTTAGTTGTTTATTTAAATTTAGTATAAATACATACTTGAAGATGCGACGGCAAGCACTATTTTACGTTGATCTCATTGAGATGATAGTCTTGTATAAAAATGTCTTTCCGGTTCCTCCTAGTCCGTACACAAAGTAAAATTTCCTTCGTTACCATTCAGATTCAATAACCTCCTCATAGATTAGAGCTTTGTTGGGTGTTTAATGATGAATGGAGTTGTTGATGTTGAATCTTACTTTCCTTCATATCATAAGCCAGCGCTTCTCTTATGAGACGATTGTCCATATTGGTTAGCAACATTGGGTCTGGTAGTGGTAAATCTTGAAAATCTCCTAAAGATCTTCCACAACTATTTAACAACTCTTGTATTTCAAGCAAACAATAGTTCGAAGCTTTCATCTGTCAGTTCCAAGTTAGGGTAATCGAACAATTTCCTTTTCTTGTGTAGGATATCCTCTGCTAAAAATTTCCAGTTTTCTTCCCATAATTTTAAAGGTGCTGTGACATCACAAAACAATAGAATTGTCACAAACATGTCCGGAGCTGTGGTCGAACATCCACACTTGCTTCAGATATTGCATGCGTCCATTCGTGTCATCATTTAAAAGCCATATGCAAAACATGCTTCCTTGAGCGTAGAACATAATCATCGTTACAGTCATGAGTTTCTGAAAGGATCGAGGTCCTCTGACAATGTTCAACAACATTCGAAGATAGTATCGTTCTCCAGAAGCCGGATGGGAGTAAACAATCCTCCCAATGCATTTATGCTTTTGCTTCGTTCTTTCCACATTTGTCTTTCTCATGCCACACATAATGTGGGTATCTCGAGAATCGTGTATTTATTCGCTTCGTATCGCAGCGTTTAAGTCAAACCAATCAGTGAACATGGTTATCGATGCCTTCCCTTTGAATTAGTCTGGTAAGCTTTCTGATCACGAAGTGTGATTGCATCTGATTTGGCAGGTGATAATTGAGTTTAATTTGATGGATCGAGTAATGGATGTCATAGGAAAACAAGCCATCATAGCCTCACATGGAGCTAAAAAACGACAATTCAAATAATTCTTTATTTCGTCCACCTCCAAAATCTTGGCATCTGCCTGACCACCATTGTTTTTAACATTTTCTTGTATAACAATTGTGGCTCTATCAGGACCTTTATTCAAGTACTTGAATAAGTACTTAATACCTTTGATTGGTTGCACCATTCTACGTTGATGTGGGCTTGGTATTTTATAAGGAGATAACGGTTGTGAGGAACCACATATCTGTTGTCATATTTGAATTTGCCTTTTATATGGTAAGCTTTATTATCCCTCCGACGATAAATAGCATAACCATCACTATCGACCATTGTTTCAAACGCGAAAGTTTAGGAAAATGTTTTGAGCATTTACCCTCAGATGTACATGGTGCATGTTTAGCATCTTTACCGCAAGGACCATGTAACATAAATTCAGTTACCACTTTATACCCATCTGGATCATTCTCGACATGGTATTTCTAGTAATTATATCATTTATCTGGGACGGGGATTTCCGTTTAAGTCTTTCTTCTAGCCATAGTAGGATGTGAGCATGAGGTAGTCCGTTTAGAAATTCTATTACATATACAATGAAATAAAACATAAAACAAATAAGATAATACCTTAGTTTGTTATAAAAAGAACATATTATTGCCATTATTAGGTAAGGTGCATTACCTCCCCGGGACTTGCCAAAAATATGGCGTTTTGTAAGATCATTTAACAATTTAGTAAGCTTAAGCTTGAAAGCAGCGTGGACACTTCGGGCGGTCATGTGCTTTTTGGCCGGAATGTGCTTTAACATTTCGAGATTTCAGCCACTTTGTATTAGCAGTGAAAGTGATGAACAGGTTCGGGTTTCCATATGTTCGACATATAGCCATTGCGTCCTGGTAGTTTTGCATCATATACCTTGGGCGCCTATAAAACTTTTGGTAGGACGATTCGTTTCCCAACCTGCGCATTTGTATCACCTCTTGTTACAGCGTCACACACGTTGTTATATAAATCCACCGTAGTATCTTGATTTTTCCTATTCCATGTTAGCCTTTGCTCCTCGACAGCCGCATATGCGTCAACCAAAAACTGTTGCAATAATCGGCCACCTCTTAGCAATGTAGTTCCTTGGTTATTTCGATGTTGTATGATGTATGAGTAGTACTCTTTCATTGTAACAAAAGGCCTTTTGGTTTTGCGCACACCTTTGTTGTTGTGATACAGTATCTTTTCATGATACCCGTCCTCTCCATATGGAAATAATAATGGATATTGGAGGGCCATGTATTCCGGATGCATCTCAGATATACGTTTCAGCCCTTCCTCTTTGTTTCTTACAACAATATCTCTTGTGGGAATACCATCACCAAAATCTGTAGTAATCAGAGCTGCAATTTCGGTACAGGTGGTGGTGCCGAGATGCACCTCGACCACTTAGTAGCCGTAGTTCAAGTGGCTGAATTATGGGTCTCAGACCAATCCCTTGCCATTCTAAATGCCTTGGTGATTGGATTTTTTTGATTGAACATCTTCATAAGGCTTGCAACTATATTTGCATCCACGCACTCTCCACTATCTTTGCTTTCAAAAATTCCCATTCGGTTCTTAAGTTCGTTTTCAGTATCAAAAAAGTATAGCTGCGCAAATTTAGGTGAGCACCTGTTTAGGCAGCGAGAGAACCTATTCGATGATAGCTTTGGCCATTTACTCTAAAGGTATATGGACCTACTGTGTTAATTGAATGGTCTATTTTGCTCCAAAAGATGTGTAACAAAACATACCATTATACACGATGCGGTCTTTGAAACTTGAGTTTGCAGAAATCTTTGTAGTCCATAAGCTCATTAAGAGGAGAAGGTGTTTCATTATATATCGGAAGAAGCACTTTTCCCCTTGGCGACAAACGAGAACGTTGGGTTTACCGGTTTTGATACGTTAGATCTTTCCTGGTACCACATAAGAGCCTTGCAATTTTGACATTCAAATGTTGGCGGGCCAATATCATGGTACACCACAGGAATACCTTGCAAATAAAGGTAAATATCATTGATAAGAACCACATTATAATAAGTTAACTAACATGATGCAAGACTTATAAAATGTTTAATTACCTGCAGATGCATGTGCAGCTCCATGTGGGATATTTTTAGTACCGCGATCGAGAATGTGTTCCTACAGGAATAACCATTACGGTAATATTCAATATTATGAAATCGATAAACTCGCGACTTTAGTACTAATTACACCGATCTTTTTTTTTATAAACAAACGATTTTTGGAGGTTGAATCTATTTGGTTCATGGCGGTCTGTCAATGCCTACGGTGTGATTCTTGTCCTAACAAAGTATGTTGATCATGCGAAAGTAGATATGCATTATTGCAGATTTGTTGTAATTGCATAATGGAAGTAAAGTCTTATAAATGGGACAAACACGTAGATGGTCCAACATTTTATGTCATCCGTAAACCACAGAAACTCTGCATCTTTCCACTGCCATTGATTACAGTTCTTGAATGAATAAACAAAGTTTTGTTCAATATGTCAACAGGGATGGTTTAGACTGTTACGTGTGATACTGCAATGCAAAGACAAATACAGGTTTAATCACATACATAATCGGAAGGTATGTAAACTTGTAAAGTAAATTGTACTGTATCCATTTAATGCTTGAAGGACCGATTAACATTTGCAAAGATCATATTCAGATCTGGTAAGATAATGAATTAATAAGTTTAGTATATCACATATTGGGATTCTACTACTTAACTGATGCAATAAGTGTGGTGTATAATGAAAAGGCATATACTTATAGTTCATGGTAAGTCTCTATATGTATTATAGATTCTTATTGAGTTTTAATAACGATCGATCTTTATGAAACAATTTGGTTAAAAAGGCTAGTATGAGTGCATCTTAGACTAATTGGAAAAAACATAACTCAACTTCATTTGGTCACATCTCATTGGTTACTTATACTCACAACTTGGTTCAAACTACTATATTTAAATTAAAGTATTGTCTACATGAATTTAAAAGTACCACTTTAAAACAATTCTTAATATGGTGATTTATACGATTCAATTTTGCAAGTCATTTAGTTGTCAATTTTGACAACCAACTGGCAGACCACATCTTAAAAAATGTATCAAAGTGTGGGTGAAATGGGTGAGCATAAAATTTTATAAAGTTGAGTTATATAATGATTATAGCACAATACATTATATTTACAAATTATCACGAACATAATACTCTTGCCTGTTATAATGAAATTATTTGTAAGACAATTGTTATGGTTAAAGGAAATAATTAACATGAAAATGAAACAGATGTATGATAGGACATAAAAAATATAAATAGAAAGAGTTTTGGAAAATCGTGTAATTAATAATAAGTGGCGATGAAATATCATATATAAACATTCACAATTTGTTGTTTGACAACCCCAATCATAACCTAACACTTGTAATTACTTAATATGCCATAACCACAAAACTTTTCATATCATAATGTAACATGTAATGTCTGGTTTGTTGGTGATGGTACAAATATAATTTAAGACTATCTTGTTCAATGTAGCAATTAGCATAAACTTCTTCAATATTTTGATCATCCAAGTTATTCTTATAATATGGATTATGCGGGCATGATGATACTTTTGCATATGTGAGTTTGTGGATGTTTTTTACAACCCATTGCATATTGTTTGTTAAAAATCATAATTAATTCCAAAAAATACAAAATTCAACGAAAGCATTTTTACCCATGTATTAAAGTGTGTAAGTATTGTGATACGATTTCCATTCTGAACCACATGTGTTTCTTGTATGGACATGAAATAATATATTGTTGAACTTTTATAGCCAACGGTAACAAATGGTACTCCATATAATTCATAAGTTGTTGCATTAGTTATTTGCCCAAAGTATGTTTTTTTACAATAATTGTTAATATGCATTTTCATTTGGTATCTTGTGGTAAGCGTCCATTTCCAGGCGGTTCATATTGGATGTACCGAAACCAAGTCAAGCGAGAAAAGAACCAATAGTTTGCATGACAGAAAAGTATAATAAATTATCAAAACAAAATAGAATATGATGCAACAAAGCATACAGTTCATTGCCTTCCAAACATAAAAAAGAAAGGATCCCAAACTCAGTTTTAATACAGTTTATTATTCATGTAATAATAGTTTATTTTGATAAGGATTATTCGGGTTTATCTGGCTCAGGGTCACTCTGAATCATCCATGACTAACGACCACAAAATATACAAAGAGGCGTATTAATATGTGGGCAGATATAAAACCATATTTGACCAAATATGGTATACAACACGTGCTTACCGTCTCATTTTCTTCTTGTCAGTTGTGGTGTCGTCCGACCATCCGGTCACCATCTCAGATATAAGTTCAATATCCACGTTTGAATGTTCAATATCCGCCATGAAAATATTCGAACAATGTTTGTCATGCTAGATCTGTTGTGTAAGTAATAGGCCTAAAGTAAAACCGTTAAAATGTTTGGTATTTATGTTGTCACAAAACTTATTATGTCGCGATTACCTTTTTCTTATCATCTGCGAGGTAGACTTGACAACCGTTTACATGCGTTGGGTCGATTCATCATCAACGTCACGAATCTTGGGGTCCACTCTGAAAATAAAAAAACCATTCATATCAGGTATCTTTTTATTGCATTAGCAAAAGGCCTAAAGGAACAAACATTTTTATTATAGGTATATTACAGGGGTTGATTACCTATAGTTCTTTTTATTCTCTGTAGGTTTAGACGGTGTAACAACAGATGGAGACGGTGTTAGGGTTTTGGATGATGCAAGCGGTCCAACATTTCATTATCAATGGTTCTTGAGCTTTCAGTTTCAATCGACGGATGAGGTGAGTCCACCGCCCAACATGTAAAACTCTCAAACTTCCCATACTCATAATATGTATGACTTTTGATTTCAAATTCGTGTGTTGTGCCAATGAGATGCAGTATTTGCATAGCAAATCATGAGTAATGGGGACGGGGAGTAGGGGTGCAAATAAAATCTAAAATTTGGTGTACCTCTTTTCGTCCGTCAACAATGCCGAAGCTGGAAACTTTATCAAGTTAACCGAAGCCTCATCAAAAAGGACCACCACAGTACTACCGGTATCATCAGAGATACCAAGCTCAAGGCGATACCTGTAAAGATCATGTAGTGGATAGTAAGTATGAATGTCAATAATTATATATAATGTATACAAATGTCTAACATATGGGTCACAAATATAATAGCACCTTATCACAGGGTATTCAATCGGTCTTTCACATGAATCACACCAAAAACGGCCACCCTTCCTAGTAGCTCCTTTCTTGCAACTGTCACCTCCACATGACGGAAAATTCCATCCCTTTCTAGTACGCACATCATCAATCTTGGCTTTACATAGGAAAGTCGCAGACTGCATAAATAAAATACATCAATATCATGCAGTTTAAGGAGGCTACATAGCTAACGGGGGGAAAAGCAAACAGACATCATTTTTCCGGTTGCGTGCCCACATGAGCAGATTCTCTATTGTCCCATCTTTGGGTTCTGAGAGGTGTGCACCCAAATATGATGTTGAAGACACAACACTTCTAACAAACAGGTAAAACATCTTGGTAAGTTAATAGTAGTTTGAATCGTATCGCCTATAAATTTTATATTCAAACAATTTCATACCTGGCGTCTTTTCAATGCAATGATCGCGGAATGTCAACGACATCTAGTATTTGTGTGGATGAACTACTCGATAAATAGAGCTTATCTGAGAGGTAAAATTAAAAACCAACTTAGCATGATAAAGACGTATACTATGCAAAAGGTAAATAGACAAGTGACTAACGTTATAATGCCTTGCAGATGTGGGCGTAACAACAACGGCGCCGCGTTCTGTCTGTTTTGATTTCATTTCAATCAATATATCAGCGAGCCCTCCCCATAGAGTCACCCGTATCGATTGACTTCTGATGTCACGCGGGAAAAATAATCAAACGGTTAGTTTCATAACGAGTTATAAAATTGTCAGCATCAAATGCAAAAAACATGTATACGAACTTTTGATTGGTCAGGTAGAAATCAATGTTTTTTGACCACGCTTATGATTCATCCTTCCAGCATTCGTCACATAACCTGCGACATCTAAGAGGTAACAATTTTTATGGCAACACTATGTAACAGGGATTTAACTGGACAAACATACAAAATAGAAAATTACCAATGAGATATTTGTTATCCGTAGGCCTGACTTGATCTAAATCCACCAGAAAAGGATGTCGACAAACCCTTAGGATATAACCAAACTTTTCTTATTGCGTTGTTCCATCAAACTCTATCATAAAGCGATCATCCTTCCTAACTCTAAAGTCTTCCTTGTTATGCATGACAACAAAATTTCTAACAGTGTAAACACCTCCCTCTTTTAACCTCAAGAAATTGTGAGCCACGGTTGCCTTGGCGGTACAATTGATAACATTACCCTGCAATAGAACCATGTTAAAAGTTGTTGTTAAATAATACATACATTTTTTAATCCTTTATTATCTATTCTTATCTTCGGTATTGGGAAGGTACATATGCATATACTTTGCATCAGACATCAAGAAATCGGTGCTCAAATACCGGCCGTTGAGTATTTACATCCACATTCTACACAACATCAACACTATGGTACGGTTGATTCAGGATGCATTTCGTTTAGGAACAACTCACCATTTGAGCATCAACACAATGCACCATGATAACACACGTCTTTGGAATGTGTTGGTTTTATTCATATTGTTCTTCATGCCTCATTTATGGAGTTTCCATTTAAGAGAGATGTAATTGATAAGTGATTCGGCTTCTTTAAGGGTGCATAATGCACCCTTTCGTGTTCTAATGCATGTTGTACCAAATAATGTATTCATGTAACCACAAATACGATTGTTGAGCTTCTTGCATTCATGCCATTAGATGGAACTTTTCGTCTACTATAGCTAGAAGCTTTCATTGATGATTACATATTTCACTTCTTGGTATTAAATCATATGGCTTTACACGGATTGTACCGTACAAATTGTTGTGCACATTCACTCTTGCACATTAAATTAAGGGGCTCAAGTTTATAGTATTATAGATATAAATCGGTCATATGGGTGAAGTCGGAACAAAATTTGAAAGTACGTAGGTGTATATGTTAATAAAAAATTAAGTATTTCAACTCGGTACATTTTAGAAAGTACGTTGTTATTTTATAGCTTTTACCCTATATTTACAAGGAACTTTAAGCATGCGTAATTAAAGAAGGGAAGTTTGACTATATTGCCATTTAGGGGAATAGTTGTTTGCACCTAATAAATATAGACTTTCAATAAGTTTTCTATTAAGATTTAGAATAATCTTTTACTGTAACTGGTTTTCATGTACCATGTCAAAAAGGAAAATAATTGTTTAAGTTACCGACATGTAAGCTGTCATACCAATATAGGCAACCGAGACAACTTTTTTGAAAGCTAAACTTTGTTTATCGCGTAATTTCTTACAAGGGTTTACGGTTTCTGGGGTGCATTAGCTAGGTGATTGTGAGTTCAAGTTTTGTAGAAAACAAATGTGATACAAGAATGTATAACTCGATTAGATTTGGAGTATATTGTTGATTTTCTTCTTATACAACATTTGTGTAAAAAATCATTTCTCTAACTTTACTTTATGACCAAACTTGGTACCAATTATTTGGCATGTAGAATCCATATGTATTACTGTATTAGTTTTCTGAATATGGTCATCCTATATCCCCTTATTTTCAACGTGTCCGAGATGTATGCAAATATTTTGTGGTCTAAAAGTTGTTTCGAAGGAACTCTAGGGGTTAAGTAGCAAGATACACATCCAAGGTAACTTCGTTATGGCTCATATTGTGTCACTAGTCTTGATCTTAAAATTAAGCTATTGACGTTTAAACTTTCTTGCCGACTCTAACTTTATGTATTAAATGCATTTTAATACATTCTTGAAGATATAAGCAATATGACATTTGAAATGGAGCCAAGCGTCTGTGTATTAGATGGTATGTAAATCCTATTTATGACATGGTTTTTGTTTGCATCGAAAATTCCTTTTTTTGCACTTTTAAGTTTATAAGCTAGTGCATCATGTGAAAGATTTTTGGTGATATTTGATGTAGCACCAACAATGATATTTGCGTGTGGGTATAATAAGATTTTTACCTAATGACTCGAAGTCTTATAGATGCCATTTTCTGTGAGAATGCTTTTTTCAATCAAATAATTGTTTGTTAAAGTAATGTCTAACACATGAGATAACTTTATGGTATGGAAGAAATTTACTTAGCTCCCAGCTTATCACCAATATTTCGTGTCACTGGAACATGAAACGCTGTAATTTAGTGACATCTGTATACATGGCTAACAACTCTTACCTTGTGACAAGTATACCGTAACTAGTTCTTCCGAAATAAGTGATCACTTCCAGTCTCTAACTAAAGATTTTTTGGCCAGTTTAAGTATTTACTGAACAAACATATTATGTCCCTCCATACAATGGATGACATGCAATATCTATTTGACTATTTGTTTTCTCTTTATCATTTTCAGTTTGACTTTACGTTCATAGCTTTCTTTTTTGAACAATGTTCATAGCTTTCTGGCTTTTGAGAAAACATTTTTAGACAACTAAAGCGAATACTGCGAGATAAATTATATGAAATATTTACAACTAAAGCTTTCTGTTCCTCCGATCGTTGGTTTTGATTAAGTGTGAAAATTTGGCGACAAGCAGCCTTTGTTACAAATAAAACGTCATTTATCAATCTGGAAAACCGTATTCCTTGATCACAACCCCTGGAAACACCAGGACCAAGTCATTAGTTGTGCCCACTCTTTATCAAAATCAGAAAAGTACCATCGCCGTGTAAAAAAGGGCACACTAAAAAGGAGGTCTATGTGTATACATTAAATTCATTCACTCCATAAAGCACAATTTTGGATTTGTATGAGGTATGCAGTGCCGGTCCTTTTTTGTCTAAGCTATGAGTCACTAGAATTTAAATAAAAAAGCTAGCACCTTATTACTACAAGATCAAGATGATATGTAGTTTTCGACTATACATATAAAAGGAAATTTCTATACGATTGACACAAGTTAATTATATAAGCTAAAATATATGTTTAGCTTTTAATGGCAAATGGCTTATGACTATCGTTCTAAATTGTGAAGATGTCTCAAGTTCAAAATTAATGCTAAGTACGAACAACCTTGAAGCGACCATACCAATTCCTTGAAAAAATAAGACTTTACTCGGTTAGGTGTCTGTGACGGTGGATTCAAACCCCATAGATAAGTTGACAAAAAAATGGAAAACCCCAATTAATTATCTAGAAAAATATAACTTTAGAAGAGTTGAACGTGTTAAAAGCTACTTGTACGTAATTGATTTGTATAGCTTAAGTTTTTAAAAGCTGTCAAAAGATTTTCACATGCACACATGGAATCAAAATTACACATAACTAGTTAATGATATGCATGGATTATTTTTATTAAATCCACTTGAAAATGAATCTAATTTACTAGAAAAAGTATATACGGTGTGACTTTTATTTTGAGGTAGATTTAACTTTTTGAGAGTGCAAAATTTGTTAACTGAAACAACACTCTCCGAAACAATAATTAAGGATGACGCATCATTACGTATTTATGATGACTGATGACAATAGAAAAAATATGGCTATTGGTTGGTTATTTATCTGTTTTGAGCCCTATAAATGACCAAGAACACTTGTGAAATATTCATATATCCATCTCATCATCCTCTCCTCAATTCCCAAATATTCTTTACCCTTTAAACATATACCAAAACATGGCAACAAAGCTTCTCTTTGCCACTACCTAAATCAATCCCACAACCAAACAAACACAACACCGGACTCCCTTCTCTGCCGTTGCAACATCTCGTTTTTTGCATATCTCGAAACTCCAAGCTTCTAGGATCCTAGAAACAATCTCTGAAGAAGAAACCAATGTCAGTAATGAAGGCATGAAAGAAGTTGCAGCTTCTTTTTTGATGTCCAACAGGTCGACATGCTTAGGTCAAACGCCAAAAAACATGTCCAGGAATTTTGACAAGTTCCAGTGTGCTCAAATAAGTAATTAGTATTTCTTTACTATTTTTTAGTGACTGATCAAGTGAGTCAGTAGAGATAGTAAAGTTTTTATGGGATCTTTTTGAGGTGGTGTCGTCTGGTTTAGCTTCTAGCTTCATGGCTTCACTCCTTTGTATTTTGGATGATCTTCCTTGAAACTTCTGGTTTGAGGGATCTAATAATATATTTTTATGCTACTTACGACCCTCTTCTTGAGGTTATTGTATTAATTGTCAGACTGCTAATTTGACAATTAGCGAAATACTTTAAAACCCGCAGTGTAAATTAAATTTGATCAAGTTTCTTGTTGTAAAAGCGATCATTCTAAGTATTATAAGTGAATTATGTGGCAATACTTCACTAATCATAATCCTGTGACGACTATTTTATTGGCTCATGTAATTTTCATGTTACTGAATTAGCCCCATCGAATAAAAGCTTTAAAGGTTAAGCAATAAGCACCATACATTTCATCTATGAGTTCAGTGGTTTAGATTTGTGCCTTTGGGCTTTGAATGATGTTTTTACGTTTAGTTTTCACTAAAGCACCTTGATACTAACATTTGTTGATACTAACACAGAAGAACTAGGTTATACATAATATCCAGCTATTTTACCAACTAGCTTTATTTTAATTTGAACGGCATGTTCTATTAAAATTAGCAAACTAGAATAAAAGTGATTACATCGAGTTATTACAAGCTAAAATAGGATCGTATATATCAATCCAACCCGCGATGAATTGAATTTGCTATTCCTATTAGTTTAGCAAGAGTGTGAAAACTGAAAAGAGCATTATGTCATCATAGCGGTGTCCCTTCAAGCTGATTTGTTGAAACAAGGAATAAATTCTACAGACCATGATCTTTGTCAATTAAGGACTATTATATATTTAGTCAGTAGATACTCCTACCTAGCGTCGACCCTGCATTAGGTCACTAACTTCTCGGCCGTCACTATGTAGTCATGACTTACTCCTCACAACTTCATTGAAAACAATTTTGACCTGCACTGACGAATACTTACCACTTATTAGTAGCGTGTTCACCTAAATTAGTCTAACTAATAAGTTTTTCTTGCAGCCGTTTGGGAAAAGAGTTGTAGGTATTTAATAAATGATCCAAGAATACTGACTGTAGAGCATAAGATCACAATATTATTATAAACCGGAGACTATGGCTACATTTTCCCCTATGTTAAGGTGAAATTTCATGACATTGTCATCAAATTAAATGCCATTTCCTGGATTTGGAAGGACCACAATATCCTATCCGTTAAGTCATTAACCATGTCATTAACCATGTCCTTTCAGTCATAAAGACTTGAGACTATCACCTGAAAATGGTTAAGGTCTCAAGTTCAATTCATAATAAGTGCAAACAACCTGAGGTGGTCACGGCAATCTCTTGAAAAAAAAAAGGTTCTTGGGTTTTGGAGTTTGTATAGCGGTAAGTTCAAATCCGCGTGGATTAAGAAGCAAAAGTTCGAATACCATGCTTACAAAAATAAAAAATCTTGTCCGTTATTCTTGTTGGTAAGTTGACAAACAACACTTGCTTTGTAGTAGAAAATAGCTAATACTTTTCTACCTATAATGTGACTAGTAGCCTTTAAATAGGCAAGACTTGTGAAATAAATAAACTTAGGCTAAAAGACTTCGACTAACTTAACACTCAAGCGTCTAGAATATCTCTAAATTATTAGCTCTATGACTATGAACGGTCAAAGTTAGAACAATTCAATAACTCTAATACTTCTCTCTATTCTTTTTATGTTTAGCCGAGTCTAATCTTTATTTTATTTTTTTGAAAAAATACTTATTTATTGGGTACTTGAGGGTTACCCACGGTAAAATGTTAGTACTCCAAGAGAACAATTAAGTACAATGGATCTTGAATGAATCCACACTTCATCCCAAAGAAGGCAAACTAAAAGCGTCTACAATGCTTAAGATCTAAACAAACATAAAAAATGGCATGTCATACTTATGCACAAAAAATAAATAAATAAATAAATAAATAAATAAATAAATCCTAAATGACCTAAATACTTGTAAATAGCCTAAATGAACAAATTCTGGAAATGTCATGCATTATACATCATATATTGCATCATATTATGGTAAAAGGATATGCTTATTGTGTCATATATAGTTACTAAAAAAGTTCCAATATTGTTTCTTGTAGCAACACATTGATCGAATACGTACCACTTATTAGTAACACACGTACTGCCATTGTTTTAAATCAAATAATAGAAGAAAGAACCAACAAGTGTGTTCATCGATTACTTGAGATGTGGAGTATATGTGTTGATTTTTCTTCTTATAAAAATGTAAAAAATGTCGTTTTCTCAAACTTTAGTTTATGACCAAACTTGGTAGTTGGTACGGTTATTTGGCATGTAAGTCCATATTATTAGTTTATGAATGTGGCATCCTATATCCCCTTATTTTCAATGTGTCGAGATGTATTCAAATATTTAGGTGGTCTAAAAGTTGTTTAAGCCGAAGATTTTAGGGGTTCATGTAAGATACACATGAAACTTATCTGTCTCATATTTTATCAATTCATTACACCAAAAACCATAGAAGTACAAAGGATGGGGGTGAATCCCCATCTCATTATCGGTGACAAAAAGCACAAACATGTGCAGCTTTAATCATAACTAGCTAAACAAGCTACCTAACAAGTACATTTAAAAAACAATCCAAATGTAATAAAAACAAGGTTCAAAGAACCATATCCATGATAGCGACTCATCTTGAGAAATCTTCATTGAATAACCATCGAGTGCACCACCAACTTCCACACAAAAAACCACATATTGATAAACAATGTAAAAATGAGTCACAAGAAAGACCCCTCACTGCTTTGTTTACCAGCGTACCCATTGAGACCCACTTTGCAACCTCAATTGTCATTATTACCAATGAGTGAATAATAACCCATCATACGAATGATACTCCATGCATCAAGAAGAGGAACATGAAATATGAAGAAGAAGGTATACCTAGCGTGTCAAAACAACATAAGCTAATGAATGCGACCATAGACATAAATCTAGCAAGGTCATCAATTAACATGTGCAAAGAACAAAAATGAACCCAGCGGGAAGAAAGAACATAGGGTTAAAACCAACCCTAACCTACCTTAAACGACCTCACCAAATCAGATGTACAATAATTGCCCAAATAACCAGTCGATGAAGTCACGAAAGAGTTTTTGAACAAGAACCCTAACTAAAAACTTGACTTATATCCCACTAAAAAACCCACGAATAAAACTTACATCAGAAATGAACGTACATGTCTCGACCAACCAACAGGTTGACTTGCAGGCTGACTATCAATACAGGCTAGCATCGAAACCCTAAAAAATTAGGGTATCGATGAACAATCGGCAACTGAGATCGAACCAAAGCGACCAAGAGGATAGAGCGAAACCCTAAAAATTAGGGTAACGCAAGCATCAAAGAACATCCACCCCATAGATTGATCAAATAGATCACTTGTAGCGGATCTATGGGAAAACAAACATGTTGTTGCCATCACCTCCAAAAGAAACCTAAAAACTAGGGTTATGACCGATGTCACTTAGATGGCGGCGAACAACATCACTAACTTGCCAGCCACACACCAAATAATCAATAACAACACCCTCAGAAGAGGGGATAGGCTGAAGAAAGTGAACCCAAATAAAGTCTAGATCTTAAAGTTGCTATTGGCGTTTAAACTTTCTTGCCGACTCTAACTTTATGTATTAAATGCATTTTAATGCATTCATGAAAGATAAACAACATGACATTTCAAATGGAGACATTTCAAATGGAGCCCAAGTAATACTGTGTATTAGATGGTATGTAAATCCCATTTATGATATGCTTTTCGTCGGCATCAAAAATTCCATTTTTTGCACTTTTTAGTTTATAAGCTAGTGCATTATGTGAAAGATCTTGCGTTGATATTTGATCTTGACCAACAATGACTAAACTACATGATGCGTAAAACCCTTAAATAATAAGAATTTTATCTAGCGACTGTAATCTAATAGATCACATTTTCTTTGAGAATGCTTTTCAATCAAATAATTGTTGTTTCAAGTAATGTCTAAACATGTGAGATAACTTTATGGTATAGAATACATTTTGCCAAAAACGACTTATCACGTATTTCGTCAGAGCATAAAAGAACATTGTAATTTAGTGACATCTATATACATCACTAACAACTCTTACCTTGTGACAATTATACCGTAACTAGTTCTTCCAAACTAAGTGACCACTTCGGTTTCTAACTAAAAGATTTCTTGGCGGTTTGAGTATTAACATTCTTGAACAAACAAATTATGTGTCTATACAATGGATGGCATGCAATATCTATTTGACTATTTGTTTTCTCTTTATCATTTTCAGTTTTGTGCATGAACTTTGCTTTATCTGGTTTGACTTTACGTTCATAGCTTTCTTTTTTGAACAACGTTCATAGCTTTCGAGCTCTTAAGGAAACATTTGTAGATCACTAAAGCGAATCTTGCAAGATAAATCATATGAAACATTTACAAATTGATATGCTTTCTTTAGTTCACAAATTTCCTCTTTTCCTCCGATCATTGGTTTTGATTGCGTGTGAAATTAAAACTGACCACAAGCAGCCTTTGTTACAAAAACAAAACATCATTTATCACTCGGAAGCGTGATTCCATGATCACAACAGGAAACACGGGACCAAGTCATCGGTTATGCTTACCCGTTATCAAAATTAGAAACAGACAATCGCTAGTGTAAAGGGCATATTAAAAAGGAGATGTGTGTAGGCCTTATATTCATTCACTCCATAAAGCACAATTTTGGATTTGTATGAGGTATGCGTGCGGTCCATTTTGTCTAAACTGAGTCACTAAATTTAAATAAAAGCTATACGCCTTACTACAAGATTAAGCTAGATGACTCTGCAAATATTTCTTCATGATATGTAGTTTTCGACTAAGACATATAAACGGAAATTCCTATATGATTGACACAAGTTAATTAAGAGGATATAAATAAGAGTTAGGATCAAATGAGAAGTAAAATTAAAGCTTTTGACTATCATCATAAAATGTGAAGATTTCTCAAGTTCAATGCATGCTAAGTGTAAACAACCTGAAGTGAGCACACAAGCGTACTTCACGATAAAAAAAGTAAGACTTTACTGGTTTGAGTATGTGTAGCGGTGGATTCAAACCCCATGGATAAGTGGGCGGAAAAGTTGAAAACCGTGGTTACCTATAAAAAATATAACTTTAGAAGAGTTGAACAAGTTAAAAGCTACTCGTAGTTTATTTATAAGGCTTAAGTTTTTATAAGCTGTCAAAAAGATTTTCACATGCACTCATACTCAAAAGTAAACATAACTAGTTAATGTTATGCATGGATTATTTTTATTTAATCCACTTGAAAATGAATCTAATTTACTAGCAAAAGTATATACGTTGTGACTTATATATTGAAGTAGATTTAACTTTTGAGAAGTGCAAAATTTGTTAAGGGAGACAACTCTCTCCGAAACAATAGTTAAGGATGACGCATCATTACGTATTTATGATGACTGATGACAATAGAAAAAATATGGATATAGGTGGTCATTTATATGTTTTGAGCCCTATAAATGATGAAGAACACTTTTGAAATATTCATATGTCCATCTAATCCTGTGGTCTATCCTCTCCTCAAACATGGCAACAAGGCTTCTCTTTGCTTCAGTACCTAAATCCAACCCCACAACCAAACAAACACAACACCGGACTCCCTTCTCTGCCATTGCAACATCTCGTTTTTTGCATATCTCGAGACTCCAAGCTTCTAGGATCCTAGAAACAATCTACGAAGAAGAAACCAATGTCACTAATGAAGGCATGAAAGAAGTTGCAGCTTCTTTTTTGATGTCCAATAGGTCGACATGCTTAGGTCAAATGCCAAAAAACATGTCCACGAATTTTGATAAGTTCCAGTGTGCTCAAATAAGTAATTAGTATTTCTTTACTATTGTTTAGTGACTGATCAAGTGAGTCAGTAGATATAATTTAGTCTTTTATGGGAACTTTTTGAGGTGGTGTCGTCGGGTTTAGCTTCTAGCTTCATGGCTTCACTCCTTTGTATTTTGGATGATCTTCCTTGAAACTTCTGGTTTTGAGGGATCTAATAATATATTTTTATGCTACTTACCCTCTTCTAGAGGTTATTGTATCAATTGTCAGACTCCTAATTTGACATAATTAGCGGAATTACGTATAAACCCGCAGTGTAAATTAAAATTTGATCAAAGTTACTTGTTGTAAAAGCAATCATTCTCAGTATTACAAGTGAATTATTATGTGGCAATACTTCACTAATCATAATCTTGTGACGATTATTTTATTCGGTCATGTAATTGCCATGTTACTGAATTAGCCCCTCCGAATAAAAGCTTTAAAGGTTAAGCAATAAGCACCATACATTTCATCTATCAGTTCAGTGGTTTAGATGTGTGCCTTTGGGCTTTGAATGATGTTTTTACGTTTAGTTTTCACCAAAGCACCCTGATCTAAGTTAAGCCCCAAAAGAAACGTACGTGAATGGTTTGTGTCTAATATTTGTTGAATCTAACACAGAAGAACTAGGTTATACATAACTGGAGTTTAATTTGAGAGGTACTTTACATCAATTTTGGTTACTATTGATATCCAGCTATTTTACCAACTAAACTTTATTTTAATTTGACGGCATGTTCTATTAACACTAGCAAGAAGCTAGAATAAAGAGTGATTACAGATCGAGTTGCTACAAGCTAAAATAGGATCATATATATCCAATCCAACCACGACGGGTGAATTTGCTATTCCTTTTAGTTTTGCAAGAGTGAAAACTGAAAAGAGCATTATGTCATCCAAGTAATGGTGTCTCTTCGCTGATTTGTTGAAACAAAGAATAAGTTTTACGGACCATGATCTTTTGTCAATTAGGACAACTCATATATTTAGTCATAATAACTCCTTACCTAGCTTCTAATTCTGCATTCGGCCACTAACTTCTCCCGTTTCATCACTATAGCCATGACTTACTCCTCACAACTCGCTGAAGACAATTTTTACCTGCATGCTAACGTAATACTACCACTTATTAGTAACATGTTCACCTAAATTAGTCCCTAACTAATAAGGTTTTTTGCAGCAGTTTGGGAAAAGAGTTGTAGGTATTTCATAAATGATCCAAGAATACTGACTCTAGAGCATAAGATCACAAATATTATAAACCGGAGACTACGGCTACATTTTCCCCTATATTAAGGTGAAATTTCATGACATTGTCATGCAGCCAATGGCTACATTTTTCTGTATATTACAAATAGGATCAACGCGGTCAATTTTCCACTTTTATACAATCCTCATAAATGATCCATACCGATCACCTGACTGCTTACAACCTTGATAGAGTTTCTGGTTCTTTTTTAAGTTACCTCTTATCCAAGGCATCATCAAATTAAATGCCATTTCTTGGATTCGGAAGGACCACAATATCCTATCTGTTAACTATGCCACTCAGGTCATAAAGACTTGAGACTATCAAACTAAAATGATTGAGGTCTCAAGTTAACTTCATGCTAAGTGCAAACAACCTAAAGTGGTCACGGCAACCTCCTGAAAAAGGAATGGGTTTACCTGGTTTGAGTTTGGCACGGAGGTTCAAACACGTGGATTAATAAGTAAAAAGGTCGAACACCATGCTTAAATAAAAAAAAAAAAAAAAAAAAAAAAAATGAAAACTGCTATCCGTTAATCATGTTGGGTAAGTTGACAAACAAAACTTGCTTTTGCAGTAGAAAAGAACTAATGCTTTTCTACTTTTATTAACTTGACTAGTAGCCTTTAAATAGGCAAGATTTACAATGGAAATAAATAAACTTAGGCTAAAAAGACAACTTAACATTCTCAAACGTCTAATATATCTCTAGATTTATTAGCTCCTGACTATGAACTAGTCAAAGTTCAAACAATTCAATAACTCTAATAATACTCTCTATTCTTTTATGTTTCACAGAGTCTAATCTTTGTTTTATTTTTTGAAAAAATACTTTTAAATAACCTAAATGAACAAATTCTGAAAATGTCATGCATTATATTATGGCCAAATATATGCATATTGTGTCACTACAAGAAAAACTGCTTTTAGTGACAAGTGGTATTTCGTCACTAACAGCAAAAAGTCGCCACAAATCCTGTTTAGTGACGAAAACTGAGGTCGTCATGTCATAGTTACTAAAAAAGTTCCAATATTGTTTCTTCTTGTAACACATTGATCGAATACTTACCACTTATTAGTAACACACGTACTGCCATTGTTCTAGTCACATTGATCGAAAACTGAGGTCGTCATGTCATAGTTACTAAACAAGTGTGTTCATCTGATTGTGGCTAAGTGATTGTGATTTCAAGTTTTGCAGAAAACAAATGTGTAATTTATACAAGAATGTATAACTCGATCACATCTGGAGTATATGTGTTGATTTTTTTTCTTATACAAAATTTGTGTTAAAAAAATCTTTTTCTCCAAAATTTTGTTTATGACCAAACTTGGTACCAGTTATTTGGCATGTAAGTCCATATGTATTATTAATTTTCTGAATATGGCATCCCATATCCCCTTACTTTCAACGTGTCCGAGATGTATGCAAATATTTTGTGACCTAAAAGTTGTTTCGAAGAAACTCTAGGGGGTTCATAGCAAGATACACATCGAAGGTAGCTCGTTATGGCTCATATTGCGTCACTAGTCTTGATCTTAAGAGTCGCTCTATTGACGTTTAAACTCTCTTGCCGACTCTTACTTTATGTATTAAATGCATTTCAATACATTCATGAAGATAAGCATCTTGACATTTCAAAAGGAGCTAAGTGTCTCTGTATTAGATGGTATGTAAATCCCATTTATGATATGGTTTTTGTTGGCATCGAAAATTCCTTTTTTTGCACTTTTTAGTTTATAAGTTGGTGCTTCATGTGAAAGAACTTACGTTGATATTTGATGTAACGCACCAATAGTGAATGGTATGTAAAACCCTATTGTGGCATGTGGGTAAATAATAAGAAGTTCACCTAATTAATGACTCGTAGTCTAAAAGATCCCATTTTCTGTAAGAATGCTATTCAGTCATTCAAGTAATGTCTAACACATATGAGATAACTTTATCGAACTAAGTGACTACTTCCATACAATGGATGACATGCAATATCTATATGACTATTTGTTTTCTCTTTAACATTTTCAGTTTTGTGCATGAACTTTGCTTTATCTGTTTTGACTTTACGTTCATGGCTTTAATTCTTTTTTGATCAACGTTCATAGCTTTCTGGCTCCTAAAGAAACAATTTTAGATAACTAAAGCGAATACTGCAAGATAAATCATATGAAACATTTGCAATTTTAGATAACTAAATCGAATACTTCCTCTTTTCCTCCGATCATTGGTTTTGATTGCGTGTGAAATTAAAACTTACCACAAGCAGCCTCCTTTGTTACAAAAACAAAACGTCATTTATCACTCTGGAAAACGCGTGATTCCTTGATCACAACCCCTGGAAACAAGTCATCAGTAGTTGTGCTTACCCGTATCAAAATCAAAAAGCGCCGTAAAAGGGCATACTGAAAAGGAGATCTATGTGCATACATTAAATTCATCCTCCATAATTTGCAGTATTTATCGTGCCCACCATCCGAGTCACTAGAATTTAAATAAAAAAGCTAGCATGCCTTGTTACTACAAGATCAAGATGACTCCTATGCAAATATTTCTTCATAATATGTAGCTTTTGACTAAGACATATAAAAGGAAATTCCTATATGATTGACACAAGTTAATTAAGAAGATATAAGTAATAGTTAGGATCAAATGAGAAGTAAAATTAAGGCTTTTGACTATCATCCTAAAATGTGAAGATTTCTCAAGTTCAATTCATGCCAAGTGCAAACAAACTTGAAGTGAGCACACCAACTACCTTTAAAAATAAGACTTTACTCAGTTTGAGTATGTGTAATGGTGGATTCAAACCCATTGACAAGCCGACGAAAAAGTTGAAAATCGTAGTTACCTAAAAAAATATATATATTTATAAGAGGAACATGTTTAAAGTTACTCGCAGTTTATTTGCAAAGCTTAAGTTTTTTTTAGCTGTCAAAAAGATTTTTACATGCACACATACTCAAAATTAGACATAAGTCGTTAATAATATGTATGGATTATTTTTATTTACATACTCCAATTGAAAATGAATCTTATTTACTAGCAAAAGTATATACATTGTCACTTATATTTGGAAGTAGATTTAACTTTTTGAGAGTGCAAAATTAGTTAAGGGAAACAATTAACACTCTCGAAACAATAGATAAGGATGACGCATCATTACGTATTTATGATGACAATAGAAAAAATATGGCTATAGGTGGTTATATATCTGTTTTGATCAGCCCTATAAATGATCATGAACACTAGTGAAATATTCATATATCCATCTCATCCTGTGGTCTATCCTCTCCTCAAACATGGCAACAAGGCTTCTCTTTGCTTCAGTACCTAAATCCAACCCCACAACCAAACAAACACAACACCGGACTCCCTTCTCTGCTGTTGCAACATCTCGTTTTTTGCATATCTCAAGACTCCAAGCTTCTAGGATCCTAGAAACAATCTACGAAGAAGAAACCAATGTCAGTAACGAAGGCATGAAAGAAGTTGCAGCTTCTTTTTTGATGTCCAATAGGTCGACATGCTTAGGTCAAATGCCAAAAAACATGTCCACGAATTTTGATAAGTTCCAGTGTGCTCAAAGAAGTAATTAGTATTTCTTTACTATTGTTTAGTGACTGGCCAAGTGAGTCAGTAGAGATAATTAAGTCTTTTATGGGAACTTTTTGAGGTGGTGTCGTCGGGTTTAGCTTCTAGCTTCATGGCTTCACTCCTTTGTATTTTGGATGATCTTCCTTGAAACTTCTGGTTTGAGGGATCTAATAATATGTTTTTATTCTCCTTACCCTCTTCTAGAGGTTATTGTATTGTCAGACTGCTAATTTGACTTAGCGGAATTATGTTTAAACCCGCAGTGTAAATTAAAATTTGATCGAAGTTTCTTGTTGTATAAGCAATCATTCTCAGTGTTATAAGGGAATTACGTGGCAAATACTTCTCTAATCATAATCTTGTGACTATTATTTTTATTCGGTCATGTAATATTCATGTTGCTGAATTAGCTCCACCGAATAAAAGCTTTAAAGGTTAAGCAATAAGCACCATGCATTTCATCTATCATTTCAGTGGTTTAGATGTGTGCCTTTGGGCTTTGAATGATGTTTTTACGTTTAGTTTTCACTAAAGCACCCTGATCTAAGTTAAGTCCCAAAAGGTATTATTAGATGCCTTCGACCAAATCTTGTTTCTTACTGATGGTGCGTTTGGAACAGAAAATAAAATGGTGCAGAAACAAGAGTGTTTGCTACAACAACTTGCAACATAAAAATGCTCCAAGAATGATAATAAAATTGAATATGAAACTCAGAATTAACTCTAATTGAATCTTTATTGAATTGATTAAAAAAGTGTTTACAGAAAGTGACCTATTTATACATATTGAATCGGTGCCTTCAAAGAGACATGTCGATTCCTAAAAGACACGACCTATCCTAAACGTTATAACCCTATATACTAAACGGTTATATTTTAACCCAACCCATAAACAATTTGGGTTTACCGACTTTTAAGTTAATTACATATAATATACACTAACTATCCTAGGCTTTGCTTCTATAACATTAATGGTCCAACATTCACCCCCCCTAATGTTATAAACGGAAATAGACTTCATAGTCTTCTAAGTTCTTTTATAGCAATGGTGCAGCAACTACTGGTTCATCATCTTCGTCTTGTGCGAAGTTAACTTCTTCCTCCTTCCTTGTGCATTCATGTTTATAATGTCCAAATTTGTTGCACTTGAAGCATTTTATGTGACTCTTATCCTTTTGTAGTTGATTACCATCTTTATTCCAATTTCTTTTGCGGCTTCTTCCTTTGTTATCCTCGATTCACTTCCTATAACCACAACGTTCACAACTATGCTATTTTTCTTCTTCTTTTCAATTTGTTTTGGTGTATAGAATTTCGTCATGTACATCTTATTCTTTGCTTGGCCTCTTAATGCATTCCTCATATGCTTTTAATCTTCTAGTAGCTTCTTGAAATGTCATGGTATTATGATCAGCAAATTGTTCAATTGCAAGAACAACGGATAAACTTTTTGGGACAAATCCTAGAAGTTTTCGAACCATTATTTGATTTTCAATTGTGGATCCAAGATTGCTTGCTTATGACATGAGTTGACTAATCTTTCCTAAGAATCAATGATTCGTGAGTCTTTCATTTTCAAGGTTTCAAATTTTTGATTCTAATGTTTGTAGTCTAGCCTCCTTGACTTTGTCTATACCCACGAATCGAGCCTTCAAGTCCTTCCATATATCAACAGCGTCCGTATGATGAGCAACTTGTAATGTGAGTTGTTCGGGGCAAGGATTGAAATAGATAAGCAATAGCCATTGTGTTTTCTTTGTATCCATCTTCAAGTTCGAGTGCTCCCCGCATTCCATTAAACATTAAATAGTGCTTTAATTTTTACGGCCCAAATAGTATAATTTGTAGAATTCATAATTAGGCATTGGAATGTCATTGACATCCCTCCTTCATCTTTCTTTGATGTTTCAGCAACCATCCCTTCTTTAGAGTAAAAAAAAAAAACCTTTTTCTTTGCTAAGGGCGAATCAACCAAGCTGTCTCTTGTAGTTCTTTGGTTTTCTAATTTCGGACAAATCTAACAAACTTTTTCTCCTGTTATGGGCGAATTGAACCAAGCTGTCTCAGCCAGTCCTTTGGTCTTATAATTCCGTGGCAAACCTAAATCTTAATCGGCTTGGGTTCTTCCTTGTTTCGGTTTTGTTGTTGTGATTCCGAAATTCAGTTTTATTGTTGATGTCATGCAATCTCTTCCTTGATCACCTTTGGCTCTCGATGCCACTCTTATTAGATGCCTTCGACCAAATCTTGTTTCTTACTAATGGTGCATTTGGAATGAAAACAAAAGGTGCAGAAACAAGGGTGTTTGGGACAACAACTTGCAACAGAAAAATGCTCCATGAATTATAATAAAACTGAATATGAAGCCTTAATTAACTCTAATTGAACTTTTATTGAATTGATTAAAAAGTGTTTACTAAACCACCTATTTATACGTATTGAATCGGTGCCTTCAAAGAGACATGTCGATTCCTAAAAGACACGAGCTATTCTAAACGTTATAACCCTATATACTAAACGGTTATATTTTGACCCAACCCATATACAATTTTGGTTTATAGACTTTTAAGTTAATTACATATAATATACACTAACTATCCTAGACTTTGCTTCTATAACATTAATGGTCCAACAAAATAAACGTACGTGAATGGTTTGTGTTTAATATTTGTTGATACTAACACAAAAGAACTCTTTTACTTGTCATTCACTTGGATTTCTAGTAGATGTAAGAAACCAAATTTAAATTGGATACAGTGGTTTTTTCACCTTTCTAACGTTCTATCCCAACCTTGTATTGCCTTCTAGCATCTTGCTAGTTTTCTAATCAAATCGCTCAAAAAAAACACGAAGAACTAGGTTATACATAGCTGAGTTTAATTTGAGAGGTACTTTACATCAATTTTGGTTACTATTGATATCCAGCTATTTTTCTAATCAAATCGCCAAAAAAAAAAACAGAAGAACTAGGTTATACATAACTGGAGTTTAATTTGAGAGGTACTTTACATCAATTTTGGTTACTATTGATATCCAGCTATTTTACCAACTAGCTTTATTTTACTTTGAACGGCATGTTCTATTAACACTAGCAAGAAGCTAGAATAAAGAGTGATACATCGAAGTTGTTACAAGCTAAAATAGGATCGTATATATCCAATCCAACCACGACGGGTGAATTTGCTATTCCTATTAGTTTTGCAAGAGTGTGAAAACTGAAAAGAGCATTATGTCATCCGCAATGGTGTCCCTTCAAGCTGATTTGTTGAAACAAGGATTAAGTTCTACAGACCATGATCTTTGTCAATTAGGGACTATTATATATTTAGTCAGTAATAACTCCTACCTAGCGTAGACCCTGCATTCGTCACTAACTTCTCCCGGTCGTCACTATGTAGTCATGACTTACTCCTCACAACTCGCTGAAAACAATTTTTACCTGCATGCGAACGAATACTTACCACTTACTAGTAATGTGTTCACCTAAATTAGTCCCTAACTAATAAGGATTTTTCTTGCAGCCGTTTGGGAAAAGAGTTGTAGGTATTTCATAAATGATCCAAGAATACTGACTGTAGAGCATAAGATCACAAATATTATATACCGGAGACTATGGCTACATTTTCCCCTATATTAAGGTGAAATTTCATGACATTGTCATGCAGCCAAAGGCTACATTTTTCTGTATATAACAAATAGGATCAACGCGGTCAGTTTTCCACTTTTATACAATCCTCATAAATGATCCATACCGATCACCTGACTCCTTACAATCTTGATAGAGTTTGTGGTTCTTTTTTAAGTTACCTCTTATCCAAGGCATCATCAAATTAAATGCCATTTCCTGGATTTGGAAGGACCACAATATCCTATCCATTAAGTCATTAACCATGCCACTCAGGTCATAAAGACTTGAGACTATCACACGAAAATGGTTGAGGTCTAAAGTTCAATTCATAATAAGTGCAAACAACTTGAAGTGATCACGACAACTTCAAAAAGAAAAAGTTTACTTGGTTTGAGTTTGTATATCGGTAAGTTCAAACCACGTGGATTAAGAAGAAAAAAGTTCGAATACCATGCTTATAAAAAATAAAAAATCCTGTCCGTTATTCTTGTTGGGTAAGTTGACAAACAAAACTTGCTTTTGTAGTAGAAAATAACTAATACTTTTCTACCTTTATTAACTTGACTAGTAGCCTTTAAATAGGCAAGACTTACAAGGGAAATAAATAAACTTAGGCTAAAAAGACTCAACTAACTTAACATACTCAAGCGTCTAGAATATATCTAGAATTATTAGCTAACTGACTATGAACTGGTCAAAGTTCGAACAATTCAATAACTCTAATACTTCTCTCTATTCTTTTATGTTTCGCCGAGTCTAGTCTTTAATTTATTTTTCGAAAAAATACTTATTTATTAAGTGGGGTTACCGGTAAAATATTAGTACTTCAAGAAAACAATTAAGTACTACGGATGGGTGAATCTCACACCTCGACCTAAAGAAGGCAAACCAAATGCGTCTCTGTGTTTAAGATCTAAACAAACATAAGAAATGGCATGTCATACTTATGCAAAAAATAAAAAAAAATTAAAAAATAATAATTGACCTAAATACTTCTAAATAGCCTAAATGAACAAATTCTGGAAATGTCATGCATTATACATCATATATTGCATCATATTATGGTAAAGGATATGCTTATTGTGTCATAGTTACTAAAAAAGTTCCAATATTATTGTTTCTTCTAGTAACACATTGATCGAATACGCATTCACCTTATTAGTAACACACGCACTGCCATCTACAACTTCCACCCTAAACCGATTATTCTCCTGTGGTGATTTCCGATAACCTAAACCTCAAAAAAAACGCCGATCATAATTCTTCCCTCCTCTCAATTCTGTTTAACCTTAATTTGTTCTAGTTATACATTCCATTCGTGGTTTGTTGTAATTGTATCAGATAGGTTCAATTGAACTTGAATCTAGCGTTTGTTTCTATCGTTTTTTAGGGGGTTTGGGTTTAATCGTATAAAACTGTCTGATCTGTATACCATGAAGGGAATTGGTTAGATGTGTTGTTTTTTCATTTATTGCATGTCTTAATTCATTAAGACTATCGGTTTGAAGTTCGACGTGGTACTTCATGATTATATAGTTAGTGTTGTTTAATTTTGAAGGGTTTTCTTGTTCTTTTTTTTTCGTTTTGTTTCTGCTTCTGTTGCTTACAATGGAGAAACTTGGTGAGGGTACTGTCGACACTTATGGTAATGGTAATGGTGGTAATTCGAGTAATATGGATGGTACAAACGTGACTATCACTTCTGGGACAGCTGTTGATGCTGATGGAATGAAGGAGGTTGTTATTGATGATGACTTTAGTGGTGTTAGTACCGTGAATAATATGGATGAGCCTGTGGGTATTACTAGTATCGCTAACATGCATGACTACCGCATTTAGTGATACTATTCGCACTAATATCTACGGTAATGCATGACACCACTAGGGTGTGAATATGCTAGTGGTGATGGTGTTAAGTGTAGCCCAGCTCGGCGGTACATATTTCTCCTATGCATCGAAGTTATGATTCTTCGCCTAAGGACACAACCGGTCCAACTGTTGAGGTAAATCTGTTACCTATGCCGTATGTTGGTGCTACAAGTGGTACTAATTTCGCTAATCCTAATGGTGCTAAGCCTATTGATTCACGAAGCTAAATCTCATTTTCGTAGGTTGGAATGTAGTAATAAGTCTAATGGGGTGGATCTCTCCATTCCTATGAAAGTCGTTGAGGAGGTAAACTCTAAATTTGAGAATACCCTTTATGGTTATTTCCTTGGTAAACGTATTGCTTTTCCTGTTGTTGATTATTGCGTTCATATGGGCCAAGTACGGTATTCAAAGGTTATGATGAATGCAAAGGGGTTCTTTTTCTTCAATCCATCCTAAAGGTGTTGATGATGTGCTTGAAAATGGACCGTGGATGATTAGGAATGTAGAGGCCAATTGTTTTTAAAACGTGGACTTTGAATACTAATCTGCTTAAAGAGGATTTGACTAATATTCCGATATGGGTTAAATTCCATGACATGCCCCTTGCTATATTTTCTAATGATGGTCTCAGCCTACTAGCTACATTGATTGGTACGCCAAAAATGTTAGATTCTTATACTAGTCAAATGAGCTTGGAATCTTGGGGTCAAAGAGTTTTGCTAGGTGCTTGATTGAAGTTAAGGTAGATTAGGTCCTAGAGAGAGCATCACGTTGAGATACCATTACTTGATGGGACGGATCTACTATTGAAAAGATTCTGTGGAGTACTAATGGAAACCGCTTCGGTGTGATACATGTAAATTGTTTGGCCATACACCTTGATTGTCCTAAATCGTTCAACTTCATATCAGCCTAAACAGATCTGTTAATGATGGTCATCAACTGTCACTAACAAGTATAGGGTAGAATGGTGGTCCAAGTGTTCCAGGTAAGGGAGGTTTTAGTAAAGTGGGTCCTAAATTTAGGTACCAAGCCCTCCCTAACCCAAAAGGTGGATAGTGCGAAGAAGAAAGCCACAGGAGTGACTAGTTCGAGTGGGACGCAGATTGCTACACCTAATCCTTTTTCAGCTCTAAATACGATTGATTCTCGACGACAGGGCAATCCTATCGATGTAGAGGTTTCGTAATGCAATGGAAGCAAATGAGGGCTGGCTCTTGAGAGGGGTAATGTATCACAAGATCCGCATGAGTGATTCTATGGAAGCTAACGCTGTTGTTCATACCTCTATTGTTGAGAAAATCGGGGAGTTTGAAAGGCTTCTTTATCGATGGGAAAGCTACCTTGTTGATAATAATGATAATCCTATTAAAAAGGTTGATTATCATGGTTATAATAAGGATTTACCGGCTACTTCTTTTACTAAGAGGGTTAACCCATTCACTATGGTGGTGAGATCGTGGATTATGATAGTGATGATGAGAGGCCGTGAACACATTTGATGAGTCGAGTAACCTATTTGGTGGTGGTCATGATCGTGAAGATGACATGATGATCATTATGATAACCATGACAAAGTTACGATCTTCCAGAAATTGGGTGCCTATTATGACGTAATGGTATCAAGCCCAAGGCATTGGTAGAAAGTAATGTTGTCTACATAGGAGTTTAATGTTATTATTTGAGTAGTGGTTTATTTTCTTATATAGAGAATATGAAGTATCTTGTTATGTAAGCCTATGTAACGGGTCGGAGATATGGGATTCACCATATCCTTTGTACTTAAACGTTTTTGGAGTAATATATTTACCGGGTCTTTGACCTTTTACCCAAAAAAAAACACACGGGCATTGTTCTAAATCAAATAATAGAAGAAGAAAGAACCAACAAGTGTGTTCATCTGATTGCAGCTAAGTGATTGTGATTTCGAGTTTTGTAGAAAACTAATGTGTACTTTATACAAGAATGTACAACCTGAATGAGTATATGTATTGATTTTCTTCTTATACAAAATTTGTGTAAAAAAATCGTTTTCTCCTAACTTTAGTTTATGACCAAACTTGGTACCCATTATTTGGCATGTAAGTCCATATGTATTATTAGTTTTTCGAATGTGGCATCCTATATCCCCTTATTTTCAATGTGTCCGAGATGTATGCAAATATTTTGTGGTCTAAAAGTTGTTTACCGGAATTCTGGGGTTCATAGCAAGATACACATCGAAGGTATACGTAAGTCATTACGACTCATATTGTGTCACTAGATCTTAAGAGTCGCTATTAACGTTTAAACTTTCTTGCTGACCCTAACTTTATGTATTAAATGCATTTTAATACATTCATGAAGATAAGCAACATGACATTTCAAATGGAGCCAAGTGTCTGTGTATTAGATGGTATGTAAATCCCATTTATGGTATGCTTTTCGTCGGCATTGAAAATTCCATTTTTTGCACTTTTTAGTTTATATGCTAGTGCATCATGTGAAAGATTTTGCGTTGATATTTGATGTAGCGCGCCAACAATGACTAAACTACATGGTACGTAAAACCCTTTTGTAGCGTGTGGGTGAATAATAAGAATTTTACTTAACGACTCGTAGTCTAATAGATCACATTTCTTTGAGAATGCTTTTCAATCAAATGATTGTTGTTTCAAGTAATGTCTAAACATGTGAGATAACTTTATGGTATAGAATAAAATTTACTTAGCTTCCACCTTATCACCAATATTTCGTGTCACTGAAACATGAAACGTTGTAATTTAGTGACATCTATATACATCACTAACAACTCTTACCTTGTGGTCCCCTTTACCCAAAAAAAAAAAAAAAAAACTCTTACCTTGTGACAATTATAACGTAACTAGTTCTTCCAAACTAAGTGACCACTTCTGGTTTCTAACTAAAGATTTCTTGGCCAGTTTGAGTATTAACATTTACAAAACAAACAAATTATGTGTCTATATACAACTGTTTTCTCTTCATCATTTTCAGTTTTGTGCATGAACTTTGCTTTATCCGGTTTGACTTTACGTTCATAGCTTTCTTTTTTGAACAACGTTCATAGCTTTCTTGCTCTTACGGAAACATTTTTAGATAACTAGAGTGAATGCTCCAAGATAAATCATATGAAACATTTACAAATTGGTGCTTTCTGTAGTTAACATACTTCCTCTTTTCCTCCGATCAATTAAAACTGACCACAAGCAGCGTTTGTTACCAAAAAAAAAAATCATGTATCACTCTAGAAAACGCTGATTCCATGATCACAACCGTATCTCCCTCGAAACACCATGACCAAGTCATCAGTTGTGCTTACCCGCTATCAAAAGCGTGTAAAAAAAGGGCACACTAAAATGGAGGTCTATGTGTATACATTAAATTCATTCACCTCCAAAAGCAGAATTTTGTATTTGTATGAGGTACGCCGGCCCATTTTGTCTAAGCCGAGTCACTAAAATTTAAATAAAAAAGCTAGCACGCCTTGTTACTACAAGATCAAGATGACTCCTTTGCAAATATTTCTTCATGATATTTAGTTTTCAACTAAGACATTATAAAAGTTTATATGATTGACACAAGTTAATAAAGAAGATAAATAAGCAGTTAGGATCAAATAAGAAGTAAAATTAAGGCTTGTAACTATCATTATAATATGTGAAGATTTCTCAAGTTCAATTAGTGATATGTGCAAACAACCTTGAAGTGAGCACACCAACTTCAATTCCATAAAAAATAAGACTTGCTCGGTTGAGTATGTGACGGTGGATTCAAACCTCATGAATAAATCGGCCAAATAAATTGAAAACCGTGGTTACCTAAAAGAATATATATAGCTTTAGAAGAGTTCAACATGTTAAAAGCTACTCGCAGTTTATTTGTGAAGCTTAAGTTTTTATAAGCTGTCAAAAAGATTTTCGCATGCACACATACTCAAAATTAAACGTAACTAGCTAATAATAATATGTATGGATCATTTTTATTTAATCCACTTGAAAATGAATCTGATTTACTAGCAAAAGTATATAGGAGTGCATTGTTACAAATATTTTGAAGTAGATTTAACTTTCTGAGAGTTCAAAATTTGTTAAGTGAAACAACACTCTCCGAAACGATATTAAGGATGACGCATCATTACGAATATATGATGACAATAGAAAAAATATGGCTATAGGTGGTAATTTATTTGTTTTGAGCTCTATAAATGAACAAAAAACTTGTGAAATATTCATATATCCATCTCATCCGGTGCTCTATCCTCTCCTCAAATATTAAACTTACCCTATAAACATATACCAAAAAGATGGCAACAAGGCTTTGCTTCAGTACCAAAATCCAACCCCACAACTAAACAATCACAACACCGGACTCCCTTCTCTGCAGTTGCAACATCTCGCTTTTGCATATCTCGAGACTCCAAGCTTCTAGGATCCCAGAAACAATCTACGAAGAAGAAACCAATGTCAGTAATGAAGGCATAAAAGAAGTTGCAACATCTTTTTTGATGTCCAATAGGTCAACATGCTTAGGTCAAATGCCGAAAAACTTGTCCAAGAATTTTGATAAGTTCCAGTATGCTTCAAAGAAGTAATTAGTATTTCTTTACAATCGTTTAGTGACTGATCAAGCGAGTCAGTAGAGATAATTAAGTCTTTTATGGGAACTTTTTGAGGTGGTTTCGTCGATTGTTCTAGCTTCATGGCTTCACTCCTTTGTATATCGATCTTCCTTGAAACTTCTGGTTTTGAGGGATCTAATAATATGTTTTATGCTACGTACTTTTCCTGTTTAAGATCAGGTAATCGTATTGTCAAACTGCAAGTTTGACTTCAGATTAATTTTTTTCAATCTGCAGTGTAAAATTTGATCGAAGTTTCTTGTTGTAAAAGCAATCATTGTAATATTATAAGTGAATCATGTGGCGTATTCTTTTTTACTCATGTAATCTCGTGGACGATTTTTTTCACCATGTAAATTAATTTTCCTGTTACTGAAATAGCCCTACTAAATAAAAGCCGTCAAGGTTAAGCACCATCTACTTCATTAGTTCAGTGATCGCATTTAATGATGTTTTTATGTTTTGTTTTCACTAAGGCACCCTGATCTAACTTAAGTACGTCCCAAAAGCACGTACGTGTCTATATATGTTAAGTTGGAACTAATACGAAAGAGCTAGGTAATATATAATTGGAGTTTGATAAGTAATTTACATCAATTTTGGTTCCAACTACTTTACCAACTATGCTTATTTTGAACTGCGAGTTTTATTGACACTAGCAACCAGCTAGAATAAATAGACTACAGAGTTGTTACAAGGTATTCCAATCCAACCAAGACGGGTGATCACTATTTTTTTTTTGGGTAAAAGGTATTCCATCAGTAAAATATATTACTCTAAAAAGTGTTTATACAATAGAATGTGGTGAAAACATTAACGCAGTACGATCCTTGACACAACCGCTAATCATTTATGACATGCCATAAACGATAATTAGCTACAACTAACTAGAAATCCAAACCAAAAACCATCATAAAAGATACAATTTATGCAAACTATAAAAGAACCTAGTTAAAACAAAAATCTTGAATTCCAGCATCCTTTAACTGAGCAGGAGAGAGGCCAAAATCATCATCATCATAATTGTTGCCATCACCCGTATCCGCTTTCCATTGTTTATAAAGACTATGCTCCTTACCTCCATTTCTAGAATACAACGTCCCAATGTAATCACTATTCCTATTAGCTATAAATCCAATAGTGTGGAAAGAGCATTAAGTCATCCACAATGGAGTCTTTTCAAGCCGGTTTGTTGAAACAAGAAAAACGTTCTACAGACCATAATCTTTGTCAATTAGGGACTGTCATATATTCAATCAGTGACATCTCCTACCTAGCGGCGACCCTGCATTCGTCACTAACTTCACCCAGCCATCACAATGTAGTCATGACTTACTCCTGATAACAATTTTTCCCTGGCATGTGATCGAATACTTACCACTTATCAGTAAAGCGCTCACTAAAATTTAGCCCCTAACTACTAGATTTTTCTTGCAGCCGTTTGAAAAAGGAGCTTTAAGTATTTCTTCATAAATGATCCAATAAAGTACTCCGAATATTGAATGTAGAGCAATAGATCACAAATATATAAAAGTGGAGACTCGGAGAGTGTACATGGTCTGTATATTAAGGGGAAACTTCATGACATTGTCATGTACACTACGGCTACATTTTTCTGTATATTACAAATAGGATCAACGTGGTAGGTTTTCCACTTTTATAAAATCCTCATAAGATCCATACCGATTCGTCTACATACAATCTTGATAGAGTTTTTTATTCGATTTTTAAGTGACCTCTTATCCAAGGCATGATCAAATTAAATGCCATTTACTGGATTTGGAAGGACCACAATATCCAATCCGTTAACCATGTCGCTCGGTCAAAAGACTTGTGACTATCACACTAAAAGTTAAAAGATCAAGTTCAATTCCTACTGTGCAAACAACCCTGAAGTGGTCAAGTTCACCTCCTGAAAAACGAAATGGTTTACCTGGTTTGAGTTTGCATGGTGGTAGGTTCAAACAACGTGGATTAGTAAGCCAAAAGGTCGAAAACCATGCTTACTAAAGAAAATAAAACCCTATCCATTATTCTTGTTGGGTAAATGGACCAACAAAACTTGCTTTTGCAGTGGAAAAGAACTACTACTTTTCTACCTTTATTAACTTGACTTGTAGCCTTTAAATAGGCAAGACTTACAACGGAAAATAAATAAACTTATAGGCTAAAAAGACTCAACTAACTTAACATACTCAAACGTCTAGAATATCTCTAGATTTATTAGCTCTAACTGACTATGAACTAGTCAAAGTTCGAATAATTCAATAACTCTAATAATTCTCGCTCTATTCTCTTCTGTTTCGCCGAGTCTAATCTTTGTTTTTATTTCTTGAAAAAAAATACTTTTAAATAACCTAAATGAACAAATTCGGGAAATGTCATGCATTAGATTCTTCATTATATTGCATTTTATTATGGCCAAGTATATGCGCATGGGTAGTATAGAGTGTCATAGTTACTAAAAAAGTTCCAGTATTGTTTCTTCTAGTATGTTTCTTCTACACTTATAACACGGGTTTTGTCTTAAACGTATCCGAAGTGTATCAAAGTTGCCTGGTTGTAGGTAAATATAACCATATATCCACAGAGCCTAAGAATGTCTTTCTTTTAGCACATGTGATGCACACTCAATCGACTTTAACATTTTTTTTTTTTTTTTTGTTTTAACAACACAGAATTTTGTTAACTGTAACAATTTCATAACCAATTACGAGCTATATATGCAAGAATAGCCGGCCAGAGCGCTAAACTTGTGAATACAACAATAATCAAAGGATGATATTTATAGATCATTCACTCTAACAATGGTTTTGATCGAAACAATAATACATGAGAATTATTATAACTTCAAGCACTTACAAAGATGATAATATATATATATATACATATATTAGAATAAAGAAATTAACAGTAATATAATTATATCTGGAAGTGGTCATATTTAGAAAATAAGAAAAGCATGAAGATAGATTATAGCATTTTCAAAGACACAATTTTCATTAACTATATATCTTGGCCGTCCCATGAATTGGTGAAATTTTTGAGGGCCCTGTACGAAATTATATAATGAGTCTTTTCGTTAAGCAATATTATATATAAAGTCTAACCGTTTATAAGATATAATGCAATTAGTTATCTAAACGTTCTAACATATTACTCATTTAAGATATTTTCTCATCTAAATACTTTGTTCTTCGTGAAAAATATGTCTACACATGCATATAATTATTAACGGGACAAATTTTGGGCCCTAAAAATTTTGGGTCCCTGAGCAGTCGCTCACCTTGCACACCCTCAAAGACGGCCCTGTCTTCATGTTTTTTGGGCACCTTATAAAAGATTATTAAACAGCCAGAAAGGAAAAATAACTGAATACGAGCATCGTCATTATTTGTCATCTCAGTTCTTAAGTTTATGGCGGATGCATATGACATCACTTACATGAAAACATTCGATATGTTTGTTCTTAACTCACACAGATATAACACAAAACCAGCAAGCTAAACAGATAAGAAGAAAGAACCAACAAGCTAGCATGTTCATCCGATTATTGGTTTTAATTGTATGTGAAAATTGATAAAGCAGCCTTTGCTACAAAATAAAACTGTCTTTTTAACACTAAAGTAAATATGACCTTGATCACAACCCTTGAAACAACCACGACCAAGTCATCAGTTCTGCTGACTCGTCATCAAAATCAGAAACAATACAATTGCCGTATTAAAAAGGGCATCCTTAAAATAAAACGAAAAGGCATATGTGCTACATTTAGGTCGACCACTCTATAAAGCTTGATTTTGGATTTTTATGTCATGCTGGCTCATTTTTGAACAAGCAATTAGTCGCTAAAAATTGAATTCAAAAAGCTATAGCTAGCGCGACCAATTAATACTTGATCAAGATGACCCCTTTGCAAATATATCTTTATGATACGTAGTACGATTGAGACACATAATAGGGATTTCCTTTTTAATTACAGCAAGTTATATGTTGAAATACATCATTCGCATGTCTAGTAAATTATCAGAATTAAGCTAGACTAACAAGCCTTTGTCTTATGGGTACAATCTGGGACAAATGTGCAGTGTGTGAGTTAACATATTGTTATAAAAGAAGTTATCAAGAGCTTAATTCAACTTAGCATGCACGAGCTTAAGAATGGACTTCTTTTAGCACATCACGATGCACTCCCGCATATTATTGTTAATTATTGTAACAATTTGGTAGTCGAATAACAGAAAACGGTATCTTGACTGAGCTATACCTGCAAAGAAAAGCTAATTGAATAGATTTACCAATTAAAAGGAATAATCAAAGGACCTTTTTTTTTTTTTTTTTTTTTTAAATTACCTTAAGCGTGATGATGATGATGATGATAGCAACAATAATAGACGACAATGATGAAGACTACAAGGACCTCATCTATTATTGGCACAACTCTTCCAAACACATCGTAAGCTAAACCAGTGCTGACGAACAACCAACCCGCAATGAATAGGGAAGGTATAATGGTTTGAACGTAATTACATGAATTTTGGTGGTTATTTATCTATTCGTAGCCCTATAAATGATCAAAAACACTCGACAAACATTCATATAACCATCTCACGCTTTCCTCAAATATTCATCAAACATACTTAATATATACTATACGCATATACCAAAATCATGGCAACAAGGCTTCTCTTTGCTTCACTACCTAAAACCAATGCCACAACCAAACAATCACAACACCGGACTCCATTCTCTGCCGTTGCAACATCTCGTTTTTTGCATATCTCGAGACTTCAAGCTTCTAGGATTATGGAAACAATATACGAAGAAGAAACCAATGTTGGTAATGAAGCCATGAAAGAAGTTGCAGCTTCTTTTAAGATGTCCAATAGGTCAAGCTGCTTAGCTCAAATGCCGAAAAACTTGTCTATGAATTCTGATAAGTTCCAGTGTGCTCAAAGAAGTAATTAGTACTTTTTTATTAGTGACTGATCAACCTTGTCAGTAGAGACAAGTGATGTTTGTTATGGGAACTTTTTGAGGTGGTGTTGTCGGCTTTGTGGCTTCACTCCTTTGTAGATGTTGCACTTTTCTGGTTTTCGTCAAAACATCGTGTTTTGAGAGATCTAATCGTATGTTTTATGCTCTATAAGATGTGAAGGTTATGTTATTTCTAGATTGTCAAATTGCTTGTTTGGCTTATGCGGAATCTTTTTAAAATCTGCAACGTAAAATTGGATCGAATTTCAATAATGTAAAAGCAATCGTTACAGTGTTATCGAATTATGTTTTTGACCGTTATTGTTTGTTCACCGTGTACTTTTTATGTTACTGAAATAGCTAACCGAATAAAAGCATTCAAAATGATCTATATATAGTCAATGAGCTCTATTATTATATGCATATCTTCTAGCTCGACCTCAGCTCAAACATGACCTTCTTACTATGGCATGGATTCATCTCGAGCATGAATTCAATGCTCTTTCAAAAAAAATGTTGTTCACTATTTCTGTTATGTGGCTATTTCGCATTCAATAAGAAAACGTTATATAGTAACACACCATGTAAAAGAAGTCAGTATAATGTTTTTCGTGTGTTGCCTTTCATTTGTCACATAACATATATATATTCTTTGCAGTTAAATGATTGAAGAAAGTAATAAGCGAGCTTTTTCCTCTCTTTCACTGTCCCTCATAATGTCTAGAAACTATTGCCGTATAAAAGAGGGTGTTGCATACAAAAAGTAAATACATGACGTTAAACTAATCAAATATTAATGCGCAGTCTTGGATTGGTATCACATACTAAGCTCGTATCGAGCCATAAGTCCAACTGTAGAACTCGCTCAAAAAGCTATCTTATAAAAGAACACCTAGACTTATAAACCACCAACCAATCCCATATATATATACTTGCCTCATGTGGGATCATATCAGTATACCATATTTGTGAGTGTTTGTCACATAAAAGAGGATGTAACCTGAAAGATTTGAACTCATTCGAGTCTTGAGCTTGTTAGAATCAAGCTTTTATTACGCAAGGGCAGACATAATTAGACATACGGTATGCGCACATGCATACCCTTTGAGCATCATTTGTAATGTAATTTTAATTATTACGTATAATTTTGCCTAAATGCACACCCTTTTATAAATTTCTCGATCTCCCACAGTTATTGAGATGTCGGGCTCGGGCCAGCTTAAGCTTAATTATAGATGTTGGGCTCACATTTCTCGATCTCCCACGGTTATCAAACTTGAGCATGAAAATGAGCTTAACATGTATAACGAATCAGCTTATAGATGTTGGGCTCACAGCCTTTTAAGCCTTATAAGTGTACTGATTCTAACCGGCAAATGGTTGTAACTTGTAAAGTTATGATCAAGCTTTGGGGTAATTCATATTTTCTTTACATATTTGGTTGTTTGTTATATATATTACTCCTTCTGCCCTATCCCGCTTTAAGTGTGTAAAAATCAGAGGAAATATTAAAAATATATTGATCATATTCAACTATAATATTAAAATATAATTACATTAAATAGGGAAAGACATAGGAAAGCCTAACTGCTAAACATCCTAAATAAACGGGACATGCCTATCGGCCTTATTAGCTAACATCCCCTTTAAACTCATAATGTCGTAGCAGGGAACATTGAGAGTTTGTCAAACATAAAATACATTAAAAGTGAAAAACAAACATAGAACGGAGTGTCCAAGAGTGTGAACTCGGTACTAGACGAAGTTTTAATCCGATTGCAATCCAAACTGTTACAAGGCGAAATTAGTCATGTTTAAAATAGGCGGACCAAAGTCATTACAAAACCAAAACCAATTGCAAAATCAGAGCAAAGCAACACAAATACAAAGATGAACGAGAGTAGAATATTACAATACAATTACATTAAATAGGAAAGATATAAGAAATCTGCTAAACTACCTAAACAAACGACTAGGCCTTTAGGTCTTATTAGCTAACAAAGTGTTCATATAGAGTTATTGGCCAAATTAAACTCAATAATGTATTACGTAAGGTTGTCAACAGAATCATCAAGCAATGTCGAACTTGCGAACTTGATGCTAGATAGGGTCTCAATCCGATGCAATCCAAACTGTAACAAGGCAAAATTAGTCAGGTCTGAAACAAACGGACCAAAGTCGTTAAAAAACCAAAAACCAATTGCAAAACTAGAGCAGAACAACACAAATACGGATATGACCGAGAGTAGAATCATTACTACAAAACCAGGCTGATGCAACGAAAATTTACAACGGTAGATTTCTATTGCAAATTTGCAACCATAATGCAACGATTTACCAACCGAATAGCATCGACAAAAAAACTGGTTGCAAATCGGTTGCAAAATAAAAACATATTTCTTTTACTTTTATTTTTATTTTTTCCATTGCAAATGCGTTGCAAATTATATAAATTTCCAACGGAAAATCAACGAGAGACAAAAAATAAATCTAAAAGAAATTAAAATTTATTTTCCATTGCAATTCCAATGCAATTTTTCATAATTTTCAACAGAATAGCAACTGAAAACAAAATTTAAATCTAAAAGAAATTATCATTTGTTTTCCGTTGCAATTCGGTTGCAAATTTTCAATATTTGCAACGGAAGGCTTCTAAAATAAATTACCACTAATTTTCTGTTGCAATTCTATTGCAAAAACCTATATTTGAAAGAAATGGCAACGAAATACACAATTTAAATATAAAAGAAATTATCATTTCTTTCCGTTGTAATTCTGTTGCAAACTAAAAAAAAATTGCATTAATTTGCAACAAAAGATTACATTAAAATGTAAAAAGAATTATTTTTGATTGTCGTTGCAAATCCCTTGCCTTTATCTTTTCGCGTTAATCCACCAGAGAACTCATTAAAAGATCAATGATCCTCGTAGCAGGGGTAATGACAAGATAGACTAAATAAGTGTGAGTATACAGTGTGTAAAATGATGAAGACGACTCTTCGTTCTTATGAACAAGCGTATCTAGTCATGATGAGGGCATTATTGTTTTGGATAAAACCTTAAACAGTGATATGATGGTTTAGTTGCACCGACCGTGATCTTCCATCAAGAAAACATTATTGTCTCATATTCGATCTAGCACACTAATGAGAAATCCTTGTGATGTACTTTGTAGTGCACACTCTTTGTTCATTGAGTTCATGTGTACACCGACTACAATGTGACGCTGCGAAGATTCAGAACGGTCATAATTATAAATATCTTTATAAATCCTCGATACCTTCATTATATATGGATGAGCTTCACCGGGTTGTTTATGTCTTGTTACGTTATAAAGTTTTCATAAGTAGAACTGAGTTGATATTTGTCATAATTGGTTGTGATGTGTTTAATTGGTTGTAATGGTTTAGTAGGTGTATTCGTTTCTAATCGCCTTAAAATGAGGTTTAGCTTATGATGGAGTCAAGCTTGTAACGAGAAGAGCTCGAGTAACTTTTAAAGACCGGCCTATCTTAAACCCTTAGGTTATATTGAGAACATAAGTTAGTAACAACTCATACGAGTTATATATCCTAATAATTACCATGGTCAAAAGTTATTCTCTCATATTAGTGTCGAATCCGTACTACAAGACATATGGGAGATATGATATTTCAAGTTTGATTCGATATCACGAACATGATACGTAGACAAAAACAATCTATAGTAAAATGCTTATCTTAATAGCCTTGATATTGAGTTTTTATTGGTTAAAAGGAATAATTATATGTGTGTCGTAATATTTGTAGTAGTTCAATAACATTGCGATGAGTTGTATCTTGTTTTACTAGTTGTAATGACTAATTCAAGGGTGAGGATCCTCTCAAGTTAGAGGATCCTCAACCATTAGATTAAAATCAACGTTTGAGGAACCATTAGATTAAAATCAAAGATTTAATATCTCGACCTTTGATTTTAATCTAATGGTTGAGGATCCTCTAACTTGACTCAAGTTGTCTCAACAACTTGAGAGGATCATCATCTCTAATTCAATGTCTAACATGTTTAATCAAATAACTAGATAAAACTGATATTAATTGTACGATGTTGACTTTACCCGATGTATATTAGAATAATAAAATAAAATAACGGATTCTACCAAGCGACACAATAACTTTCGATTATTAAAGACGTTGAGATGAGTTGTATCGTGTTTTACTAATTGTAACGACCAATTCAATGTCTAACGTGTTTAATAACTAGATAAACTTAATATTGACTAAACGATGTCATTGACTTTACCTGATGTATATTAGTAAAATTAAATAGAATAACAAATTTTACGGAGTGACATAAGACCACTCTCGATCGTTACGCGTCTCTTTTTGTGTCAGTTGTGCCACCTCAGTGACACATCACCACTTCCTAAACTGACATACCCTGCCAATGCTAGTGTGTTTCTTTTTTGCCACTTCACAAATATATACCACAATACACACACACATAAAACACTCACACAAAACACAAATGAGACATACATATTGTAGTGCTATGTGTGTTTGTTGGTACATGTGTACACCAACTACAACGTGACACGTGGAGATTCTATAACGCTCATTGACGATGTATCGATGGTCCGATTATGAACCCGATCCATCTACAATAAAGGCAGTCTTCTGGATGCCGAAACAGTCCTCCGAAGATAATGATCTTGGGTAGAACCCGATTAGTTTCGGAGGCATTATTATCCTAGATGGAACAACTTGCTAGCCGGTGGATTGGAAAGAAATCACCACGAACAAAGAATAATAACAACAAGAACACCTCGTCCGGTCCTATTTCTTCGAAAAGATCGGAGACACTAGCGTATTAACAAGCCTAAGCCACGAACTACTAAGTAAAAGGGTGCGCCGAAGAGTATTAGGAAAACCATTCACCCACTTCACTTGGTAAGGATTGAATGTAAGCATTTACTACACTTTCATTCACTTATATTCTCTTATTTTCCAACCTCAGTACTTATTTTTACACCGGCACTTAATCACAGGTGGGTTCTTATGGCCATACTAACGGTTTTATCATCTTAATAGTTTCCTATAAGGACACCTCGAAGTCCACAACACATGATGCATCACTTCCAATTACATTGGAAGTCTAATCTGAAGCTTGTAATACCCAAAGCTTAACACCTTAAGGTCATAAAATTTGTACTTGTTCAAAAATGTTGAGATGAATTGTACTAGAATTTTCTTGTATTAAAATGAGTTCTAATGACTTATTCAGCGTTTATTAAGTCTAATGAAACAACTAGATAATTTTAATATAAATTAAACATTGTCGTTGACTTCTACCTATGTATATCAGTATAACACAATAACGGTTTCTACCGATTATTTTTTAAACAATAGATTTTATAGTTTCAGACTTTTTCATAATTCAAGGTTGTGAATGTTATGAGGTACTATTATTATAGAGTAGGGCTGCTCATCGGGTGAAACCGGACCGAGCGAGATTGAATCCGGCAACAACCCTAGACCGAGACCGAATGTTGTCGGTCCGGTCCAACAAGGCTAAATTTTCGGTTTGTGGTTCGAACCAGACCGGACCGAGACCGAATTTGCCAAAAATGGTAGACCGAGACCGGACCGCCGGTCCATCAGTCCGGTCAGTTTTGTCGGTCTGTCCGGTCCGTTTGCTAACCCCTATTATAGAGTACCTTTTTTATAGTAAAATTATAAAATTTCATAAACACTACAAATGTAATTTTAGGGATCAAGTGATCAACAATTGATGGTGGGAGGATTAGTTTAGATAATCCAACTTGTTAAACTTATTTGAGGTTTCCCTCTCACATATTTTCTGTATTCCCGCCCAACTTTTTCCTCAAAATCAAAATGACATTTTCATCATCCCTCCATATCTTACAAGGGCTGAGCATCGGGCCGAAACCGACCCGTCCCGACCCGATCCCGACCCATCCCGAAACTGACAAGGTTGAAAATTTTAACCGAATCCCGACCCGATTCTAGTTCGGGTAATCCCAATCCCGACCGAGTTCCGAAACAAACCGCTTTGTATGGTTTTCTTTGTGTTATCCCGAAACAATCGCGACTCCCGACCCGACCCGAGTCTCGACAAGGATGAAAACCCATCCCGAATCCCTACCCGAATTAAGTCGATTTGTGTCGGTCGTTGTCGGTCGGAATCGGGCGTCGGTCGGTCGTCGGTTGTCGGTCGGGATTGCTCAGCCCTATTTCTTATCTAGGTCACTTGAGCCACACTTATTCACTTTATCTCAGCTTTCACATCTTCTCACATCTATGTTGCCAACCATAACCCGCCGTCGTCATTCTTCAATCATCGCTAGTCACCTCCCATTAGAAGTCAGTCGCATCCTCGACAACCATAATCACTCCTGAATTTCAGCTTTTTTATCTTCTAATAAGGTACTTTTATTGTGTAATATGTTAAATTTAATAATCAATTTCAGGTGTTTATGGGTCAATTTTGTGTTTTGGAGATTTTAGGAATTAGGGTTCATGTAAACTCGAATCTGTATCAACTTGGTATGTGCTTTATGCCGAAATTGATGCTCTTTACAAAGTAGTTTCCTATAATATATCCTCATTACATGCTTAATTTATAGTATTACATGTTTTTGTTGCAAGAATCTTTATTGCTTGTTTGTTTAAGGTTTAAAAGTGCATATTTAGTAAATTTTTTGAAGCTTCTATTGATTCAAGTTTCTAATAAGGTGATTAGTATTTTAGTTTGGCTACAATTTTTTATTTTTTGATTGTGTAAGTACTTCAGTGAGAAAAATTGTATTGGTAACATGGGTCTAGCTGGGACAGTGTGTTTTGCTTGGATTAAATTAAATGACTATGTGTTGTAACCTAAGTAGTACTCATGACTAATGATATTTTTTTAAGAGTTATATTTGAATTTATCTAAACATTTGGTTTACTTGTTCATTTCTTTCTATATAATTAAGTACTTGGTAAAAAAAGTATCATTCACTTGGAGTCTTTATTCATGTCTTTTCTACTTTGAAGGTACCCACAAAGGAGCTCATGGGCCATCACAGAGTTACTGGTCTTCAACAAAGACTAATAGAAGGTTAGTTATATATTGTGATAATAACATTAAGTATTACCCATCATTATACTTATTTGAAATTACATTGTATGATTGTTTGTGTGCTATTAAGTTTTTGTTCTTTAAGGCAAGGGGGAGCTACTATACGAAGGTAACTAAATAAAAACAACAGCATTCACAAAATATTAACACCCTTGTCTACATGTAAGTGAAATTATGTATCTATAAGTTCATCGTTAAAGCATGGCATTATCGAAGTGATTCGAAGTTGTTTTAGTTGAGTGTATAGGTAAATATATTTTGATCAAAGTTGTTTGGTCACTAAAATATGTAAATTTGTCTGACCATTAACTTGTATATATACGACATTTCATTGTTATGGACTATAGCGGGTAAATACTTTCTTTGAAACTTCTATCATCTACTGGTAATCAACATATGACAATGACACGTCTACTTAAGCATTGCTGTATTTTTTCTTGCGCTTCTAGTTTTAATATATTTGTGATCTTATTAGCGGAACCACTTAAGTAACACAAAGGGCAGTTTAGTCAACTGGTCTGCACACATAGGACATTTAGATGACCAACTAACTGCCCACAGTAGAGCGATGTAGCAACTAGTTGTTAAGTTGATATTGTATTCCTACCTTAATATATTTTTTTCGTTATGTATGCTTATTTTTAAACGTGTATTAGTTTGTCACTTGTTGTAATTGAGTACCTTTTTACACCCGTGTCCATGGACAAGCTTCTGTTATATGATGGCTTTTGTTGTGTTAGTCAAACATGATTGAATTATTTGAAAGATAAAGTTGCTTTTGTTGATTGGAGTTCAGAACTTTGGATTTTCAAGTCTGTTGTTCCAGTTTTTGTTAACTATCTAGATATTATGTCTCTGCAGCAGAGAAGAAGGTAACATTGGTAAGGAGAAATGATATAAGCGATATTGATATAGTTGTTCATGTGACCAAGTAAAGACAACTCTAGTGGACATAGTGTTAAGGCCAACAAAGGAAGCTAGGTAAACACATGCTTCCCTTGCTTATATCTTTGCTACTTCGAACTTTTGGTATAAAAACGTAGCTTCTGGCCGTTATTTGAAATATTATAGATCCACTTTGTGGTTACATCTATTAAGGATTTTGGTTTGACATAATTGTAGCTTATTGTTGATAACTTGGACGTGTACTTCATTATATAACCTCTCTTTATGTGTCATGATGTGGACTTTAAACTTATTTGTTAATGATATCAGTTTTTGCTACTTATTTGCAGGTAATTTGTGGGATATACAAGTTGTAGAAGAAAGAAGAATGGACTTCAATGAGTTAGAGCTGTAAAGTCAAAAACCTCTAACGATACAAAGATTAAGATCATGGGCACTCCAAGACATTCTCACTTTTGGATCTAGAGCATAACTTGTTAATAATATGTGAAGGCTGTTAAGACGTGGTCTCTATACGCTTCAACTTCCACTTTTAACTTGGTTGCATTTGGTATACTTCGTGTTAGACACACTTATTATATAGAATTGTACGTTCCATTGGATTTGGCATCTTCGCGATTTTGTAATTTGACATTTGGATTTTTGTATGAAAAATATTTTTAGTATGATTTATTTATTTGGAAATATTTGGTTTTAGATTATTTAATTTATGTTTGGAACCAATTTTTTAAGGGTTAATGGTCTAGAAAACATACAAACTTTCCACTTTTTACTATTGTGACAATAAATTTTTTTTTTCCTATAAAAACAAAACAACTTTTTAATGACTACTATTGTAACCAAATATGCCACGTGGCACAAGTTTTACCACTTAATGACTACTATTTGGTTACAATAATAGTCATTAAGAAGTTGTTGTTTAATAGGAAAATAAAGTTTATTGTCACAATAGTAAAAAGTGGAAAGTTTGTATGTTTTCTAGACCATTAACCCATTTTTTAAATGTGTTTGCAAGAAAAAAGTTCCGTTGCAAATTTTAGTTTTGCCAATCGTTGCAAAAATTACAGTTGCAAAAGTTTACCGTAGCAAATACGTTCTTATATAATGTTGCAAAAATGTTTCCGTTGCAAAATCTCTTTTTTGCACAAAAGTCCCTAAATTCCAACCACTTTTCTTCTGTTGCAAGGCTGTTGCAATGATTTTTTGTCTGTTGCAAATCTGTTGCAAAATAAATTTGCAGCTGTGCCTTTTAGCAACAAAAAATTTCGTTGCAAATCTGTTGCAAATAGCCTTTTGCAACAGATTTGCAATGGATTTTGACTGTTGCATTAGCCCAGTTGTGTTGTAGTGAATAGTACAATACAATTACAATAAATAGGAAAGACATAGGAAACCCTAACTACAGAACTACCTAAACAAACGGGTTGGGCCTATAGGCCTTATTAGCTAACAAAGTGTTCATATAGAGTTATCGGCCAAACTCAATAATGTATTACGTAAGGTTGTCAACAGGATCATCAAGCCGCGGTCGACCTTGACTCAAGTACTCGACTGTCTTGTTGCTCTAATCGTAATAGAAAGTCACCATGTGTTTAGAATGACAATAAATATATATCTATAAAGGGCATAATCAGGATCATGTACACCTTTTTTTCTGCTATGGACTTTTATAGAATAAAGCTAAAAAAAGAATGGGTTAAAGATCCACCAAAGTGGGAAGCCTTAACCGGATGTGTATAGAGTTATCGGCCAAACTCAATAATGTATTAAGTAAGGTTGTCAACACTCAATAGGATCATCAAGCCATGTCGACCTTGACTCAAGTACTCGGCTGTAATCGTAATAGAAAGTCACCATGTGTTTGGAATGACAATAAATATAGTATCTGTTATGGACTTGTATAGAATAAAGTTAAGAAAAAAAATTGGGTTGAAGATTCACCAAAGTGGGAAGCCTTAACTGGATGCGTATACAGGTAAGCTCGAAAGCTGTTCCCGTTCCTGTTAGGGGAGATGCCAGCCTGCATCTCTCCTTCTTACGAAAAAATTCAGTTAGGAAAATAGTCGCCTTATAAACACCAATTTGCTTTCAACTCAAAACGATGTGGGATAGTTGTCAATTGTTCCATTATGCTGTTTTCCACTTTTCTCAATTACGATTCACATCAGCACAAATAATTACCTACAGTCTCCTCATATTCGGATATCAATTTAAGGTAGAAATGGCATACTCTTTGTTTTCAGACTTTTTCATGGTACTTCTAAATTTTCAAGAGAGGTCTCGACCAGTACTCAACCATAGGGGAACCATGGCGAGGCTTTAATATTGTGATCAACATTCAATGTTCGACTCAAGAGAACTTGAAATATCACAATTTATTCACACAAGAATGCATGATGATCACAAATATCGAACTGTAGAGATACAATAAAGTAAAAACAAAACGATCTTGAACAAGTAATGGAAAATTCTTAGTACACATAACATATTGATTGCATAATGCCATAAACTGATGAAGTACATGGTGCGAGTGCCACTTATTATAGCCTTAGTAAAATTTAAAACCCCACTACTCAAAAGACTATAAAAAAGTGGTCTAAAGAGAGTGCATTAACATAAACTTGGGTTTTAAAACAAAAACAATGGACAAAAATCCACAAAAAAGGGTACTCCTAGCACCATACTTTTATTTGAATGCATCAATTTCCATATCTTGGGAACTTCCTTTGAGCCGTCAGCTTGAAGTAGTTGACGGAATTAGCACTACTTGTTGCTTGATGAGATGGAGCAGAATAAGTTTGAGATGAACTTTCATTCATGGAAAATTCCCTTTCATCTTCACTTATCGTGTCCAACATTTTGGTCCTTCGACGCCTCATTAGACTCACGAATTGAGGTGGTGCTACCTCGCTAACAAAACTTGCCATTCTTGAGCTTGCCATTTCTTTTAGAGAGATAAAAATTTATATAATGTCTGTTTTCTTAGAGGGTGAAATGTTGTGTATGAAAGTATGACATAAACATTGTAATGGGTATGATATTTATAGGGAGCATTAACCTTGGGCTACTTCCAAGAAACACCCCTATGTTTATTGTAAATCCAGTTTAAACCTTATATTTTTATATTCAACTTATATGCATGTTCATATGTATAAATGATCGAATTGTAGCTTGTAATCGGTCTAGGTGCGATTAATCGGATTGTCATTTCTGGCAAGTTTTTGTTATTTTCGACGAGTTCTGGGTATTCTCAGCAAATGTTTTCTTAAAAAAAAGCTTTGTAATCGATATAAACAGCGACCATAAGTGATTAAAACAAGTTTATTGTGAGTTTTGGGTATTTCCAGCAAGATTTGCAAGTTTTCGGCAAGTTTGACCACGTTAACCATCGTTGATCATGGATGACCAATTTGTTTGACCGATTTACACAAATCAAAAAAATTGATGGCCGATCAGCGACTAAACGACGATTAATCGGCTTTGTTCTTTTTTTCAACACTCGTATTGTCACATTGTGCATACCTAAGATATTACTAAGGGTACCCGCTGCTGCAAGGCGGGTACTGAAATAAATTTTTCGATGAATAATGTATTTTATTTTATTATGTTCTTTTTAACAATAAATTTACGGATATCAAGAATTTCAGATAGCCCGCGTCTGCTCGGGCTCGAACCCGTTGGGGTGTTCTGCCGCTCGAGCCCGTTTGGTCCGTGCCCGTTCGAGTTCAAGCCCATTTGGTCCGTTGACCGTTCGGGCTTGAATATTTGTATAATGTACTTTATTATTTGTAGTAGTGAAATTTAATGCAGGAAATGTGTTTAATTTGGTTGTACAATATGCTTGATAATTTGTATTTCTTATGTAAGGGTGTTTTAAAAACTGTATTAATTGTATTTATTGACCGGTTAAATAATTGACTACATTAAATAGCATTAATGTGGTGTTTTGTTGTACACTATGCTTCTTGTCTTGTACGTCTGAAAATTATGTGTATTAAAGTGTTGTACACTATGTTTCTTTTCTTGTAAGTAATAGTCATTAATAGCATTGACCACTTTAATAGCATTAATTTTGTAAGTCTCAAAATTATATCATGCTTATTTTGTTATACACTATGCTTATTTTGTTGTAAATATGAAAATTGGTTGCAGCTATTGTACATTGTGCTTAAATGGTTGTAATTTTGATGGGGTGTTTTAATAAGATTAATGTTGTTTGATAGAATTTTGGTCTTAAAATGGCATCACGCTTTATTTTGTTGTACAATATGCTTACTTTGTTGTAATTATGAAAATTGGGTGCATTAAAGTGTTGTAAACCATGCTTAATTTCTTGTACGTCTATAAGTGATTAAAGCAAGTTTATTTCAAGTTTTAGGATTTCGACAAGATTTGCGGTTTCGGCAAGTTTGACCAAGTTAACCATCGTTGACCATGGATGATCAATTTGTTTGACCGATGTACATAAATCAAAAAGGTTGATGGCTGATCAGTGGCTAAACGGCGATTAATCGGCTTTGTAATTTTTTTTTTCAAACACTCTCGTATTGTCACATTGTGCATACCTAAGATATTATGTGTGTGGTCAATATAGAAAGAGTTGCTCCTAATTTGAGGGGGGTTTATAGTACAATCATGGATGGAATATGTTGAAGGGAACTTGATGTGGCTATGACCGGATCATTTTTGTCTAGATCTCTAAGGCTCATAACTCATTTTTATTTGCTTGTGTTTTTTTAGCTTTTCACATTAATTGCCATTTTTAACTCGTTGTTTAGAAGATAGAATGATGAAACAATTGTTGCCATGTGTCCACCTATGGACCAGCCTTATGCGTGGATATCTTCGAATATATGGCTCTTGTAAGTTATAATAACTTTGTCGGTATTGAATCATTATGATTTTTTTTTCAACATTTATTTCATGACATTTTGGTTAATAGTCCATATTTTCTTTGTTGGCATACTCATCTTCTAGGAACCAGGTATATATGATGTGATTTGAACTCATGAAATTAAAGTTATGTGCACATATCTTTATATGGGATAGATTTTTTTTTTTAATTTTTTCTTGCTTATGATGCAACCTGTGTACAGATCAATAAAGATTTCGTGTAACTAAAAATCTTAGAGCTGTTCATAAATTGGGTAATACTTACATAAACCAAAAACCCAAACCCAAACCAACCCAACCGAATTTGTATTCGGTTTTAATCCAGTTCGGCTTACTCGGGGCAACTCGAAAACCGAGTAGAATTTAAATTATGTTTAATTCAATTTGTATTCGGTTCATTTCTGTTTTCGGTTTTACCGTGAATTTTTTTTAACCAAACAACCCGATAACCGATGAACACTCCTACCAAAATTTGTAAACCTGGCAGGCTACTGGCCCATTGTATTGTCTTGGTTGCCCATTTTAGTTAAGCTTGTTGGAAAAGGCCCATGTATATAATGTTTTTTAGTTTTTGCTTTTCAAGCATATAACCATATGAAAAGTTTCTAACCTAAACATAAAACAAAATAGTGTTATAAATATTTTCTCAACTATATTATTTCTGAAACCATTATATAAAATCTAGTATCAAGAATTTCTAGTAGTCAAAGCAGTTGATCAACTGAATGTTGTGTAAGAGGCAATTGTACATATGTCATCTACACTAGCTAGCTCAAGATATACACCAGTTAAATCTGTAACCTTTGTCTCAATTACTCGGCTAATTATATATGGTGGTTTGCTCGTTCTAATAGTTCCAATTTTGATATCAAATACGTATAAGTTTGCATACACAACAAATGACGATTTTACGTATGAAACAAGAAGATATAATGCTCACTAGCCTTATTTACCTAATCCACTGATCATAAATAAGATTAAAATCGTGTTATTCATTTATATATCTTTCAATATTGTTTTATGAGTCGTCTATGTGCGTGTACTTGGAGGTACTCCACTTGTGTTAGGTTTCGCTAAACACATCATAGAAAGAAAGGCTAATTCCATTTTCTATGACTCAGGGCGTCATGAAACCTTGACCATCCTAATAAAACTTCATTTTGTTAGGGGGTCCCTTGGTGTAATCTCACATGTACACGCCTTTGTTAAATTTAAGTCTATGATGTTTAATTGTTAAAACAGTTGCAATTGCCTTTTAACCCTACTTGAGACATAGGTAAATTGCAGCCCAAGATAAATTACCACTTATTGTGAGACGGTGGTGGACTATCTATAGTTTTTTATTGAATAACTTAATCAAGTTAAGCAATTCACTCATCATGAGACGGTGGTGACATTCTTGAATTTGAAGCATAAAATGCGATGAAACATGCTTACATGACACTATATAATTGTCCCTAACATAATGATTTTAGGAATTGCAATGCAACTTTTTATTTATACGGTCGAAAAATAATTTTGTTTAAAAAAAACTGAATAAAATAAAGACGAAATGTATTTTAGACCATCTAATTCGAAAAACATAATTTAAATGAATAAAATTAAAAAAAAAAAAAACATAATAAATATGAATAAAATAAAATAAAAACATAATTTAAATGAATAAAATAAAGACTAAATGTATTTTAGACCACCAAATTGGAGGAACACGTACTCCAAGTACTTACTTGTAACCCAATTAGGTGTACTAGAATTCATTTTAATCCAAGTTAACATTTTGTATATACCTGTAGATATATACCTAATTTTGGTTACAAAATCCACCGATGTGGGATAGTTGGAAAACTTTATAAACTCCCATGATTTCCAACATTTATAACGGCACTTGAAACTTCGAGGACCTTTTTAAGTTCAATAACTAAAATATGTGAAATCTTGTTTACTCTATTGGGAACCAGACTCAAGCCACAAAGTAATTAGTTAGGGCTGCATTAATTGATTATACTCGTGCTATTTTTTCAAAGTTTTCATGGAGAAATTTTTGCACAAATATATAGGAGGGATATTGTTTTCACAAGTACCTTGTTATAAGGGGCACTTTTTACTAGCATCAATGGATCCTGGTGTACTTTTTATTTGTTTTCATGAGGCTGATGATATTTTATTAAGCAAAGTTGTATTTCATTAACGATGCGGACAAAGGAAATTTGGATGCCATTGGACTGCAATACGAAGGTCAGGTTAATAAGCAGTCTATAGGTAAAGCGATGATAAAATTTGAATCTTTCGAGATGATTAAACTCCAATGTGTATTTGACATGTCTTAGACTAGAGTGATTATGCCTGTGATTTTCTACTAACTTTCTGATAATATTACTGTAAAATTATCTATCTGTAACTTTAAACACCTTGTGATAGTGTTTGGATTGTGGTTTCGGGAATAACTGAACGAGGATGAAAAAGCTTGTATATGTTTTGGTTTACGGGGATTGGGTTTGAGGATGCCCAAAAGTGAGTGTAATAAGTTGCAGGGTTTACGAAAACTTACACCCACTTTTTCTACTCAACATTGTCTCTAACCATGTTAATGTTACCAATTTGTGATTGTGTTATTATTACAGGTCATTTTAGTTGCGTAACACTTGAACAAATAGTCCCCTAATTACAGTGAGACAGTGAGTGACTATCAAGCCCACATTATCTCCCAATCTGTCAACTCTTAGTCCCTCATTTTTGGAAGAAACTAATTATGTTTGACTTTTGGAAGTCATACATGAGATTTTTGGACGTCCACGATAGAACCTTCAATATATGAAGTGCTTTACCTTTTAAGACCATTTTGTCTTGTGTTGTAGCATTGTTTATAATATGGTAATTTCATTTCATACAGATATCGGGAGTACAAATGTAACCTACTAGTTCCTGGTCATATTTCGTAGATCATTTCACATTTGAAAGTATTTTGTGTACAATGGTAATTTTCAATGTTCATTGTGTAGATCATCTATTTTGAAAAACTATGTTGCGTATCTTTAGCTTCCACCCTTTATTTTATTATTACATCTAATTTTATAGCTAAGAGTTGAGACATTCAAGCGCTTTTGGTAGCACTTTTACTTTTTTCAATTAAAGTGTGGCTAGTGTTGATAATCAGTCCTTTCCCCACCCCAAACTCAAACCCGCAAACACCCATCAAAACACTAAGAAGATTGATACACTCGTGTTATATTAAAAGGAAGGAAACTGAATTCGTAAACTCACACCCGCAAACACCAATCAAAACACTAAGAAGATTGATACACTCGTGTTATATTAAAAGGAAGAAAATTGAACACATAACTTACAGGAAAAACAAGGCATATATATAGCCTTTACAAAGAAGTAACGTGGGTTTTATAACTCCTAAAGAACAAGCACTACTAAAGACATACTCTCCATAACATTCGGTTAATCCTAGACTAAATCATCCCATGATATTTTACCATTTCAAACTACTTTATTTAATTCAAGAGTTTAGAGTAAAGTCCAAAATACATCCCTGTGGTTTTTTATTTGTTCAATTATCCCTAACTTTTTTGGCACAAAACCATTCTCCAGTTAGTTAAAGCACAAATACATCTCTCTATTAGCAAATTCAGTTAATAAGGACTAACGGTGCAAATATTTCTCCGTTATCTCCTAACTGAAGAGAAAATATTTGCACCGTTAGTCCTTAGGACTAACGATGCAATAACATAAAATGGATCGTTAGTCCTAAGGACTAACGGTGCACTCCACTTACCACCTCCACCGCCACCTCCACCCAATGCCACCCCCACCTCCAATCCGCCGCTACCCACCGTCACCACCCACCGCCACCATCGCCACCGCTACACCACCACCACCCAACGCCACCACCCCCATCCACCACTACACCACCACCACCCAACGCCACCTCCACCCAACGCCACCCAACGCCACCTCCATCCACCACCACCCAACCACCACCTTCACCATTGCCGTATACCGCCACCACTGCCACCACCAACCACCACCGCCACCCACCACCTCCACCACCGCCATCCACCGCCATCAGCCACGTTGCACCACCACCTACCTCAGCCGCGCCACCATCACCGCCACCACCACCACCACCACAAAAATAAAGTGGTGGTTGGTGGTGGTGGTGTAGCCAGCGGGTGGTGGGTGAAGTGGATGTGGAGGTAAGTGGCGGTGGTAGCTGGGTGAGGTGGCGTTGGTGGTGGGGGCGGCGGCATGGAAAAGGGTGCCCGGCAGGAGGAGTGGAGGGTGGCGTTGGGTGGTAAAGCGCTAGGTAGTGGTTGGTACGGGGTGGGTGGATGGCGGTGGCGTGGTGGTGGTAGGTGGATGGTGGTGTAAAGTGTGGTGGCGGCCGTAGTGGGGGGGTGGTGGCGGGGTGGTGGGTAGTGGCAGCCGGGTGGCGTGGGTGGCGCCGCAGAAGGGGGGTGGTGGCGTTGGGTGGTGGCGGGTGGAGCGGTGGAGGTGGTAGGTGGCGGTGGTGTGTGGCGTTGGGGCGTATAGCGGTGGAGTGCACCGTTAGTCTTAGGACTAACGATGCAATTTATTTTATTGCATTGTTAGGCCTAAGGACTAAGGTGCAAATATTTTCTCTTCTGTTAGGAGATAACGGAGAAAAATTTGCATCGTTAGTCCTTATTAACTGAATTTGCTAACAGAGGGATGTATTTGTGCCAACTTTACTAACGGTGGGATGGTTTTGTGCCAAAAAAAAGTTTAGGGGTGTAAAGCGAGACAAAGGGCAAACCACAGGGATGTATTTTGGACTTTACTCTTAATTCAAATACTAAGGTACTAGATTACTGAAAGAGTTAATTGCATTTTTGGTCCCTGTGGTATGGCCAAATTGTAGATTTGGTCCCTAAAACTTTGAAAATGTATTGGACGTCCCCATTTTGAAGTTTCCATTGCATTTTTTGTCCCTGTTGTAGGTCCAAATTGTAAATTCGGTCCCTGTGGTACGGCCAAATTGCAGATTTGGTCCCTAAAACTTTAACGCCGTCTGGGCTAATGGGACCCAACATGCAACGAAAACTTTAAAATAAGGACGTTCAGTGCACTTTCAAAGTTTTAGAGACCAAATCTGCAATTTAGCTTTACCACAGGGACCAAAAATACAACTAACTCTTACTGAAAATACTAAAATACTTATTCAAGATAAAACCCAACATTCACCCCTTTAATCTTGATGATCTTTCACGGTCTCGGCTCCTACGATCATAATCGTGAACACGGTCTCTTTCTCGGTCATAATTATCTCTTTCAGTCTCGGTCTAAACTTTCTTGGTCTAGGTACCACCCGGTCTTTTGTGGCTCCTCAGTCTTCTCTGCCTTATGTCGGAACTCACTTTCCTGCCATGATCATTCTTTCTTCTCTTGTTGATGCTTTCTTACTTGTGATTCTTGCTACTTGTGTATTATTTCTTGCTTGCTAACTTGCTGTGATTTCTTGCTTACTAACTTGCGATAACTTGCTGCTGCGTTCTTTTTCTTTTCTTCATCACGTGATCGACCTTGCTGCTTGCTTTGTTTCTTGCTTGCTACTTGCTACAAACCCGAAACTTTCTACTTGCTATGGTTGTCTTGCCTGCTACTTGCTACAGACTATGCGACAACCTTCTTGCTTGCTTTCTTTCTTTCTCGTTTTCTACATTAAAACAGTCATTGTTGTTGCGTTCTTGTGGTCACCCTTTGTGACCAAAAACCTTGATGCTTGCTTTCGTCTTTCTTTGCCTTAGTACATAGGAGGCACTCGGTCCTTTCTTTCTTGCCACACAACATGTATGAGCCCCTGTGGCTCTCAAACCCGCCCTTTAATTGAACTCAGCTCTTGATACTATATTGATAATCAATCCCTTCCCCACCCCGAACTCACACCCGCAAACACCAATCAAGACACTAAGAAGATTGATACACTCGTGTTATATTAAAAGGAAGGAAACGGAATGTATAACTTACTGGAAAAACAAGGCATATATATAGCCTTTACAAAGAAGTAACGTGGGTTTTATAACTCCTAAAGAACATGCACTGCTGCTGACATACTCTCCATAACATCCGGTCCATCCTAGACTAAATCATCCCATGATTTTTTACCGTTTCAAACTACTTTATTTAATTCAAATACCAAGGTACTAAATTACTGAAAATACTAAAATACTTATTCAAAACTAAACCCAACAGCCAGTAAAGTGTTGGTTGTCTTAACTACATAAGATTCAAAAGACTAGTTCAAAATTTAACTAGATTGAATTATAAATTTATAAGGTCTAGTTTGAAATTTATGTGCTAGAATTAATTGTATAAAATTCGAAATTTAACTACCTATTCTTTTCATTTATGTCATTGTTTTACCTAGTCCATTGATTTTTCAATGTTGTTTTGTGAGTCTCTGTGTGTACTTGGAGGTCCTCCGCTTGTGCAAGGTTTCGCCAAACACAACATACAATGAAACTCGTAGCGTCATGAGACATTGACCATTGTAATAAAACTTCATTTTGTTAGGGTCCCATGGTGTAGTCTCACATGTCCACGCCTTTGATCCACCAGGAAACTATTTTTCCACTTGGAACATGATTCTTAGAGAATCATATCAACCTCCTACATAAACAAGCATCTGACTTTATACATGAGAAAGTATTTCGATTTCTTATGTAATATCGTTGTTATATGTATGGTTTGGTTGTTTTTAAACCACCAAATTTGTGTATAAGATTTTTTTTAAAGGCAACATTTAACGTAAACCAAACAAGAGAACAAAATACACAAGAAATAGCATCCCAACTCCTCAACAAGCTAGTTAAAGAGAAAAGGACCCGAAAAAAGACCAACAAAACAGCCGTTCTCTCTCTAGCTCCTATGGGGCGATTTTTGCCTCTTGATCTCTAGTCCGATCTTGATCATCTAGGGTTAAAATTCTTCCAATTCATTATCAAGATCCAATTATCTTCATTATTCGGTTAGAATTTTGAATAGAGAGAGTCCAATCCTATGTTTCATTCAAACCCGATTAGGGTTTTTTGTGATTGGAAAAGGCTGGTCTCATGGTGGTTCAAAATCGATTAGGGTTTTGATGGGGGATCGGCATAGGGTTTAATTCTGGTCAATCCATGGCAATCTAAAGGGTGCGTTTTTATTGCTTTCATCTAGACATTAGTTTAGGTTATGCAATCTCCCTTTATGAGGTGTTGGGTTTTTGTTGTGGGTTGGGTTTTTCTAGCTCCTTTGCCGCATGGGTGGTCATGGATGGGTGAAGCATGGATTCCGGTGGTCTGCTAGGGTTTAGCTGATCTTTATGGCGGCTAGGGTTTGGTGGTGCTATTAGGGTTTCATATTTTCATTCAACCATGGTGGTGGTTCGGTGCGGCTAGGGTGTCTATGGAACTCTAAGGCTCGCTCGCTGTCGTTTTGGTTGTTCCTACTCATGGTTGGAGATGGTGCGGCTAGGGTTGGGAAATTGGGTTTCTTTGTTTTTACATTTAGATTGTAATTTAAATGTAATTGGTTCATCTCAAGTTTAGCAGTTGTGGTTGTTATGCGTTTAGCAGTAGATTTGCTCAGTTACATTTGTAGAGTCAAATCGCCTATGTAATGGGCTGAGGGCATGGGATTCACCCATGTCCATTGTACTTCATAGTTTTTGGCATAATATATTTATCGGGGTTTAAACCCTTTTACCCAAAAAAAGAGAGAAAATGACCCAAGGAAATGAAAAACCACCACAAAGGTGCATACATACAACAACATTGAGAAAATAAGATGACTCAATATCAAATATTTACAAACATTCCGCTATATTATAACATGTATTGATCGATTGCAGTTTTATTTATTTTTTGATTCAATTAGACGCGTCTTGAATCTAAACTATTTGACTACCATAAATATACTAGTATATCTATTTGGTATATCTGTAGTCAAATAGTTTAAAACTATCTCACATTATCATACAACTTTTCATATATATATATATATATATATATATATATATATATATATATATATATATATATATTAGTTAGATCAAATAAGAAGATTACTTAAAATAAGAAGGAATAAGAAGAACTATAAATAGAATCCGAGATGCACAGACCTAAATTAGATGCATCCCTATAATCCTAGATACATTATAACGCACTATAGTGTGTTTTCTAGCTTTTAATCAAATGCATATACGTATATTAGATGCATTTCCTGATTTCTCTTGCTTTTTTGTTCTTCAGCACGTGCCAAAATCATGATTATCAATTTGCCACATCTATACATCAAATTAACTTTCGAAACTTAAGATATTGCATCTATAGGAATAGAAATGCATCTAATGCAAGTCGTTGCATCTCAAATGCGCGGTTTTGGTCACTTCTCACCACTTCTTATTTTAATTTACTTCTCATTGGATCCCTACTATATATATATATATATATATATATATATATATATATATATATATATATATATATATATATATATATATATATATATATATATGGGTAAGTTAAAATAAAAGACAAATATCCGTAAAAGAATAAAGTTATTTGTTTTTTCAAAAAATTCTCCAAAAATTCGAAAAAATTTCATAAGATCGAGTATGTTGGTGCATAAAACTTTTGGAAACATTTTATAATTTTGAGTTTTGATACGTTTTTTTAAAAGCACAAAAACAAATTTTGAAGCTAAAAAGTTTGATGCACAAAATTTTCAACTTTTTTAGTTAGATGCGCAATGTTATTTTGATGAAAAAGTCAAAAGAAGTTGGGTACAAAACCAATTTTGATGCACAAAAAAACGATTTAATGCCAAGAAACGTATTTTACATAATTTTTTCGAAAAAATATCCACTTTTAAAGTTTTTCACAACTTTTTCATGCACCATCATACCCATCTTGGGAAATTTTGGAATTTTTCGAGAACTTTTTAAAAAAATACTTTTTATCTTTACGATATTGTTTTTTATTTGATTTTTATCCTATATATATATATATATATATATATATATATATATATATATATATATATATATATATATATATAGTGAAACTTTATTTTCAGAACCCACTTTAAATGCGAGAACTGCGAGAACCCATTTAAAACCATTAGATCATTTAATCAATGGATGAGGTTAATTGTGCCATTAGTGTAATTAATGTATTTAAAGAGAATATTATGTAAACTTTTAAGACTGGTATAAGGGCATTAATGGAATTTCAAAAATATTATTATTCAAAAATGTTCCGTATTTTAGGACTTATGCAGTTTATCATTATATATTATATATATATACTAATAGGCGTGCGTTGAGTTATGCAAATGAACTTTTTACACGGTAATTAGCCACATAATATTGAATCCCATAGGTTGTTTTAATAGCATTAGTCCTCTTTTTAACACTAGGCAATTCCTCATTGGCTATGAAGATTAATTATTCAAATATAATAGTAGGTCGGTGGAGTACGGTTTGTCACACGAAACATTAAATGGAAGTCAAAAATCATACATTTGAGTCAAACAATGCAGCTTAGAAACTACATATATTGAACACATGTGCAGCTGCATTTAATGCAAACTAGAAAGTTCTGTGTAGCTTTACTTCCATCTTCGGTACAACATCTTCTCCATACTAACCAACCTGCAAGTGATCAAAAGAAAGGTAAGAAATCTGCCTTTTTATGTTAACAGGATCTTACTTTATTTACCAAGTGGAAGTGTGCTAACATATTTATTCTATGTTAATCATTAAAAACACATTGTATGCAAACTTATTTGCCTCGCATATTTTATGCTTACTTAATTTGTATTCAAGTGTTACGCTACATAGTTTTAAATCACTAATCTTTCGTAGTTAGTGTTACATATAATACTGTAAGATATGATGATAGAAAAAAATAAAGCTGAACCAATAAGTGAAAATGAAAATACTGATGCACTTCTTAACCAAGAAAAACCTATAAAACCTATCGCACCTGCATGTCTAAATTTATGTTCAACCAAAAAAATAACCCCTATCTATTACTCCAATATTGGAGACCAATATCAAGAAAGCTACTGCAATGATAAGCGCAAACGTAAAGTTGGCACTGGTAAGTCAGGTGTAATCAGTATTGGCAAAAAATTGAGAGATAATTCTGATAGTGATGCGCAAATTGTGAAAACCGTCTCATGTTCACCTTCGAATGTGGCTAAAAAGAAGGCCAACTTGCCTACATATTCTGCCAACATTAAATGTCAAAGTGAAGAAAGTTGCAGAACTGTTAAGTGCAAACGTAAAGTTGCTTCAACTGAGTTGCCTCTAATCAACACTCGCAAAAAACACAAAGGTAATTTTTAAATATATCACCAGCATTGTGTATATTAGGTATATGGAAAAGTAACTTTTCGTTTGGCAAATGCAGCTTTATTGGGAAATGATCAATTGTATTCACAATGCTGGCCTTCTTATGATACTACAATTGTTCCGTATATGTGCTATCCTAACCATCTAAATAAGGAAGCTGTTTCATCTGATGTTTTATCTTATAATCATGTACATAATGATTATGTTGGATCGATATACTTTAATCAAACTAACTTAACTAGCTTGTTAAGGTTTAATAACCTCGGATAAATCCTAAGTTATTAACAATGAAACACTGAGCAATCTTTATCAAGTATTAATTGAATTTACTTAAAAAGCTAAGAATAACCTTTATTATAAACTCTCTAAATCGCTTATTATGCAGATACACTAATACAACTCTAAGATAATCGAACTTTTCTCTAAAACTCTAATTAACTTGTGAATTCGTAAACTCTAAAACTCATAGACTCATACATCTAATGCCAATCTAGGAGTCCTTTTATAGGCTCAAGGATATCCTAGTCGGTTTACAATTGATAACCTTGTATGCACAAGTAATCTAAACATAGAATACAATACTTTCCATAAACAAATAATGTTCTTTTGTTCTCAAGTAGTATTTGACTTTTAGGTGATTTTGACTTTGTCTTTAGCAAGACTTTGACTTTTTGACTTTTTCCAAGTACTTTGCGCCTTTACAGTACTTTCATATATCTTCAGATTTCTTTCAAGTTCAAAGATTCTTTCATATCCCAACAATTCTCCCCTAACTTGAATTCTACTTGCTTGACTTCAAGTTCCTTTGTAAATATATCCTAACACTTCATCTTTAAGGACTGATTGTTTCTTAGTCTTTACATTATATCTCTCGAGTGTCTGTGCTTGTCAAAGTATCTCTTAGAATTGTTTTCTCAGACATCATCCAGCAAGCTCCATCTTTTCAGAACACAAACAACATATGTCAATTTTGTACATTAATTCAGTTTAAGTTGCATACGTTCTCATCACTTCCGGATGTGTTAACCCTCGAGAGGTGAATCATTTAAAATTTAATGGATTTAGATCTCTTTACCAAAGCCATTATCTTTGGAGTAGCCAAATGTTTTGGTGTGTAAGACCATGGTACATTGATAACCATATGATTTTTAGCAAATCATCAGCTATCAACAGATTTGTTTTGTCTTTACCAAAAGTTGTACCCTTCTGGACTAGTTAGTTCTTCTATCTAATGGTGAACTAATTACCAATAATGGTTTTTCCACTGCCTTTACCACAAGCCATTTTCTTGTGGGCTAGCCAACTCTTCACATTAACTGATATGATGAGTTGATTATCATACAACTTATTAGCAAGTTGTCAACTAAAAACGGATTTGATATATCTTTACCAGAGCCGTTTGCTCATGGATTAGCCAATCCTTTTGTAATCATGGTGGATTGATTACCTTTTGATGTTTCCATCTCAAAATCCATTTAATTCATTTAACCTTTGTTTCAAAATATTTTATACTTTAGCAAAAGGTTTCTTTCAAAAATCGCTTAACTGGTGTAAAAGCTTTAGCGATTGATGAAAGTATGTTTGATCGCCAGCATTCTTTGAATAAAGTACTGATTTATTAAAATTCATACCAGTTTATTCATCATCTTCAGCAATGGTAGTCCAGTTGATAAATAGATTGATAACCATGCAAGCAGTTTCATTATCCTCTTCTACTTCCAATCCATGCTCTAGCATTCTTCTCATGAGCTCAACTGTGAGAGGATATCTTCGTTTTACAAACATGTGTATCATTTTACCATTCTCTAGCTCTAAAAGATGAACTCCAGATTCTTCAAAGAATCTCCAGCAAACAATTTCCCAGTTTTCTTGATTTTCCATATATCATCAGTGCTTTCTCTCTCGTTTCCCACATGATTATAAGATCTCCAAGCAAAACCAATTCAATTCTCATGGAATATCTCCAAAAGAAGCTTTCACCACATTATATAGATAGAATAGATCCACTCTATCTATAATATGTAACAAATCCCATAGCCTATTGAAAACTTTGAAGCTTTCATCTTCCTTATGAAAAATCATATAATCTCCTTCTTTGGATTTCACAATATCAAAAGCACTAATCTGAGATCTGTTCATCTTCATGTCAGCATCTTCTTTTGAATAATCAAAATCTACCACTCTGAGATAATTTCTTAATGCATCTTTAGACCTCGTGATCTTAATTCAACTCTTTTTCTTTCAGAACTGTCTATCTCATTTTCAGTTTTCTTTTTCTTTTTAAGCTCTTCCTTTCTTCACCCAAAAGCTTCTTCTAAAATCCTTGATATCTACAACACTCTTCTTATAAGCTTCTCGTCTCAGCATCATAGAGTCTTTTCATGTCAACATAGTTCAATTTCTACAATCCTTTATACCCTCGACCTTTCAAATATGCCATCATAGATTCCTGTCCTTATTAAATTAGGTCTCTAGGCATATATATCTAACAGAGGTGATTATAATGGCTCATCAGCTTCAGCATCTAATTGCTCTTGCAACTTTTTAGCCACTTCTCTACTTTGAGCTTCTTCAGCTTCTTGAGTTGCTCTATCTTTAGCATTTAACTCTTCTTAAGTTTTCTAGCAGCTGTACCATTCCTAGCAGACTTCAATTTCACTAATCTCTTAAAAGTAAGTTTCTTTCTTCTTTACTTCTACTAAAAACACCTTTCCCTTTATC